>OU343163.1:39716957-40314457 GCA_910595825.1 Philhelius pedissequus
TATACTCTGTAGCTGCGGCAGTTATTACTCTACCTAGCCAAAACTCTTGAAGTCGTAAAGTGCCTGTGGCTAAGTACTTCTATCTTTACAATTCGCATGCGAATGAACATTACAGGGCGTTTTTGTTTGTTTTTTTCCTTGTGGAGAAAAAGGTTTATGTTTTTTGTTGTAAAAAGCATCATCACCACTCTACTGTGCAGACTTTTGGATGTAACAGAACACTTTCAAATAATAATTTACACGTTCGGAATTGTGAATAAGGGAAAAAATTGTTCAAATTAAAAAAAAAACACCTGACGCGACGCCGACATAGTGAACAACTCTTCAAAAGCGTCGCCATCATTAAATTCAATTTTACCTTATGAGGCTTCATGTTAATTTTAAGAATATTTTTTTGTAGAATTTTTATATTATGAATAAGTTAAAAATGAGTTTGTAGGTTCTTTGGAATATCGATGTTTGGACATCTAAGCTTCGGAAAAAAAACTTATAGTCCAAGATCCCACGGCTCCAGACCTTTCATAATTTCTGATGGATAAAATGTATATGATAGAGTAATGTTGGTACTTAAAGTTGACGTTTGCATACCTGCTAGCTTGGGCCGACGGCCAATTCCCAGGTACCAGGTGTTAAATGCACGTAAAAGTGTTGCTAACTTCACTAATATTCTGATGGCTGATTTTTACGTATGTTTCACGGAACATTGTTGGAAATGTTGAAACACTTCTTCCAGACACCTTCCGTAGGCGGTTTTTGTAGCCAGACACTTTAAAGGTCGTAAAAAATAATCATAATCTTAATTATTAGTTCAAGAAAATAAGATATTTATTCCGAAAAAATTCCGACAAAGCTGAATTTTGGTAAAGACCTTCATTATTAATTCCTAATCATTTTCTTAGAAGTACCCTAAATTTGGTGCGGAGAAAAAAATTTTAGACATGGGGAAAGGTTTTTTTTTTCCAAATTACTGGAAATCACTAGGTTTTTTTGAAAAAAGTTGTTGGTACACATCGTAGATCAGGTCTTTCTACACAAATACGATTAAGACACGTTTTATCGTACAATTGATAGATTTGCAGAATAATGGCCGAAAACATTGGGGTGTAGTAGGTACATTTTTTCAATAAAAATTTCATAAATTTATGTTTTTAAGTGTGGAAATTTGTTGGTTTTAGTTATGTTTGGAAAAATATATTCCTATTGATTTCGAGTAATTTGGGAAAAAGTGAATTTTAAACCCCAAATTTAGGGTACTATTTAGAAAATGCTTACGACGTAAAAATGAAGTTCTTCACCAAAATTCAGCTTTGTCGGAATTTTTTTCGCAGTGAGTATCTTATTTTCTTGAACTAATAAATAATAATATGATTATTTTTTACGACCTTTAAATCGTCTGGCTATAAACATTTCTAACAATGTTCCCTGAAACATACGTAAGAATCAGCCATCAGAATATTAGTGAAGTTAGCAACATTTTTACGTGCATTTAACACCTGGTACCTGATGGGAATTGGCCGTCTTCCCAAGCTAGCAGGTATGCATACGTTAACTGTACTTACTAACACTATTTTTTTTATATTAACTTATAACTATCTTAAAGCTAGACAAAAATGTTTAAAACTAGCCTAATTATCAATAACTTACAACTAATTTACTGGCCCTTTACGGGCGCTCTAGACTAAACAATAACTCTTAGAACTAATGTCTTTTGACCTAAAAACTATTTTAATTAAATCTAATTATTTTATTTTTATTTAACCAAGAAAACTTTTTAAAAAACTCAGTATCAAATCATTTTTAAATTTTTACTTAAGAACTACCTAAAGATAAACTAAAAAGAATTAAAACTAGATACAACTAACTTATACTAACTAAAAATAACTTAAACTACTTAAAATACCTAATAATACCCAAAACCACTTAAAACTACTTAAAAACTAGAACAGCCACAGCAGCATTTTTTTCGTTTTTAAAATTTTTTTTTGTTTATATTTTATATGCATGCAGACACACAACAACATGCAACCCACCCATACATGTACATATGCACATACATATGAATACGCACATACATGCACGGATACGCAGATACATGCACATATGCCCCCGCATACATACATATTTTTAAATTTTTTTTTTGGTGCCACCCCGACTGTTCCCTATACCTAATTCCCCTAAATCTATGTAAGTCGGCCAAGACATACCATCTTCATCGACTTTAAATATTATGATGCTGTTCAGAGAGCCACCAGAACTGGTTCTCCTGTTTCGCCCAATCCCTCCTCCGGAGTCGCCTATCCACAGTTTTCCGGCTGACTCTCAAAATATTCGTTATTGGGTAAGAAGCCCCAAAAATTAAGCTGTTAGTTGAGGACATCACTCTTGCAGTGTGACCCCGAATCAGCTTAAACAAAAAAATATTTATTCTGTTTATGTTGGCTCCGTTGTATAGAACCTGGTTGGAATAATATCTTGTGTACTCCGACTCTGGTATTCTGTATCCAAGGCAACGTCTAAGACATTGCCTCTCAAACACCCGAATCTTTTACATTTGAGATGGGGCAACGTTGAACCACACCGGGCATCCGTAGGCAATCATCGGCCTGATGATGCCCATGTAACAAATCACCTTCACCCTGATGTCAAGACGGCTGCTATAAAACAGTCGTTTTGTCAAGGCAAAGGCTCCCCTAGCCCTGGCCAAGGCAGCATCTATATGTCTTTCGAAATACAGGTACTGATCCAACCAGATGCCAAGGTACTTTACTACACTTTTACTCGTCAGTGGATGTACTAACACTATTCTATCATATACATTTTATCCATCAGAAAATATGAAAGGTCTGATGGCCTGGAATCTTGCTCTATTAATTTTTCTAGAGTTTAAACCTTTCAGAGTAATTATTGATTTTTTTAGGAAAATGGTGGATCGATAAAAGTTCAAGACAAAAATTTCGATTCTCTAATGTTCCAAGAAAAATTATCTTATTGATTGACAAACATTAACTTAGTTGAATTTTTCCCTGGAACTTAATGTAATCCGGTTAATATTAATGAAGTAGATGTAATATCAACCGATTTTAGTAAAGCTTTTGATAACATTTACAATTCTTTAATTCTTTACTTTATTACATGGATGGAATAACATATTGATTTTGTACAGACATCCTTAGAATCAACTAACTTAAACATATTCGAGCATCCTCTTGGGACCCACAAGGTTGACATTTTAGCCCTTTCGTTCTTATTTCAACAATCAATGAAATCGAATTTTTTATAATGGATTATTTTATTAAAATGTATGTCAATGTCAAGCTAATTTTACTATCTTTAAAGATTTTCAACCGGGTGTCAACGAGATAATATAACCTTCTATCATAAGCCTTTTCCATTCAGATGGGCGAATTAATAGCCTTTTCGATTGGCCGTCTAGAACTGTTCTGACCCCCTCAAAATGACAGTTGTTACTCTAAACAGAACAGAAAACGATTCTGGATTTCATTTCAGAAACGAAAACAGGATCACTAATACACTCACATAATTAATATGTCAAAATCATCGGGTTGATTTGTTTGTGTAATTTCGATTTCTTTATTGAATTTTAACTACTTTTCTGGTAAAATAACATAAAAAGAAGCAAGTTAATTATTGTTCATACAAAAAATGTATATCTAAATTGAAATCAAGTATTTTGAAAATTCGTTTTAGCGTTTTTTTTTAAATTTATTTTTTACAAATACAGTGATACATACATATTGTTTCCGTGTGCTTTATTTTCGTTTAAGGGAAATACATTGCTGCAGATCCCTCGCTAAACAATTTTTGTGTTGTAAGGAAATCGATAATGAGATAAATTTGATAACTCAAATTGGCCGCCAGGAATTGCATTCTAAAGAAGTTTTCACATGAGACGAGAGCGACCAATAAACGAATAAAAGAATAAATTCCATTTAAAACAATTCACCAACCTAAATTCTTCACAAATTCTAAATAGAATTGTAGAAATATAATTTATATTAATGTTTACGACAAAAAAATTTACTTTTTAGTCGCGAAAAATAAGATAAATTTGAGAAATCATATTGGTCGTCGCGAATTGCATCTGATTGCTACGAACAGTCAAACTCTATTCGCGTTCCACATACCATCCACCCCTCAACGAGTAATTTGTTCGCTCGTGTCTAACCTCAAAATCAGATTTTGAATCTATATTCGTGACGCATAAAATTAAAGCCATGTGAACAAAATGTCAAAATGAACGAATATTCGTTAATTCGTTGGTCGTTGGTCGCTCTCATGTACATAGTACTTAATTGTTACGAACAACTGCCAAATTCTATTCGCGGTTCACATATTATCCACACTTCAACGAAAATGCTTTTCTCACAACTAACAAAAAATCGGAAATTATCGATTGCGAAACGTCATTCATGGCGACATAAACAAAAAAACAAATGAAAAGTCAAAATAGACGAAGATTCCTTAATTTAATCGTCGACTTCATGTGAATAGGCCTTTATGTTAATGCTGTATTCGCAACTACTTAAGTATGATGTTAGTCCTAAGCTTGTTCTTAAGTAATTTATGTTAAAAGTTGTTTTTAAGAGTTGCCGTTTTCCATTGATTTCACTCAAATGGAAGATTGTTCAGTGACGAAAAAGTTAGAACAGAATAGAACAGAGCAGGCAGAACAGAACAGATTCGTGAGAAACTTCAGAACAAGATAGAACAACTTAGAACAGCCAGTCATCTGACAGAGAATGTAAAAAATAAAATGCACGACTTTAATGACATTATATGCTAAAGATTCTTAATAGAAACGGCTAAATGTATTTTTATAGTCGTTTTTCACTTAATTTTTTACATATAAAAATTCTCAAATTTTTTCCAAAAAAAAAAATTGGTATAAAAATTTTAAGTATTTAATAATATAAATTCGAAAACAAAATTTCAAAAAAAATCGTCCTCCCATTATCGAAATTTTGAATTTTCAAAAAAAAGAAAAAGTTTTTTTTTCAAAAATAAAACTATTTTTCGAAAAATCTGAAATTCGGTATTATTTAGAATTTGAAGTGACTCCTGTATGAAATTTTTTTATCGAAATCCGTTAAGCCTTTTATGAGATATTCGAAAATCAATAAAATGGTTGTATGGCAGGTACCGTTAATAACAAATTTTTTGAAATTTTTTTTTGCCGAAATGTAGACCATATCCAAATTAATACACACAGCCATTTTTATCAAAATCGTTAAGGCCGTTTTCGAAATAATTAAGATGGTAGACAAATTTGTATGGCAAGTTCCGTTATATTTGGGGCTAAGACAACGATTCAAAAATCTATTTTGGACAATCACCTAAAACACCTAAGCACCAAGTTTGAACGAAATTGGTCCAGCCGTTTAGGCTGTAGATCGTTCTACAGACAGACAGACAGACAGACGGAATTGCCGGACCCACTTTTTTGGTGTTCTCTATCATCGTAATGTCAACTTTGCTTAAAATCTAGAGTTCGATTTTTTTCCAAATGCAAAACTTGCCCTATAGTACCTATGTATATCGCAAGTAAAAATTATTGTTGTTTACCTACAATTCAAGTTCGTTTATTTTTACAGAAACATTCTTAAAAATATTGAATTGAATTGGAATTGAATTTATTTAAAAAAATATTTTTAATGAAATTGAAATGATTCCGACACGGAAAATGATTTATCAACTAAATCTAACACCGATTGGTTTAGACAGTTCTCACAAATCTGTTCTAACCTGTTCTACCTAAAAAGCAAGTGCAGAAAATCGTTTTCTAAAGTGTTCCAAACAGACTCATTGAACACACATATTCACACATTCTGAAATCCAATGGAACAGTACTAATTGCTTTTACTAAATTCTAAAATTTTGTCTTGTGTGTGTGGTTTCATTTATAAATTATCATCTGATGACGAGGAAGATAAAGAACCAAATGGAAAAATCAGAGGTTTGACATTTGAGTATGAATCAATAGTGCTTCATGGGAGAATTCTGACTTCAGATCAACAAGAGAATTTATCTTCTCAGAATCGTTTTAGAAGACTTCCGGATACTTAGGCATGATTCTCCATGTCCAATGGAAAACCACATGTGATTTGTTTGTATGAAACCAACAAGGTTTGAGGGTTGTAAAATTGAAAAAGAAAGGACTATCTGAGAACCCACTTTTTAATAGGGCATTACCTCTATTGTGTCAAACATCATTTAGTAAATAGTTTACAAAACAATAAAGTGTGATTTTTCTTTACTTCTGTTCAGCACCTTAAATAATCCGCAATTAGGAGCATTCAAAAATGATTCTACCCTCTTTTACACATTCGCACAATTACCATCAACAAAAAAAAATGTCAAAAGAGTTTCATTTAACTTTTTTTTTTACTACGAGTAATCCAAAGAACATCGACATCCCAATCAAATCCGTACTGGCCCATTAATTTCAACATTCATCGCATCCACATATTTTATAAGTTTTATGAGTGTTCGAATGAAAAGAATATCCATATCCTATATCCACCCAGAACAGAGTCGACTTTATGTCCTTTTCGCAAGAGATCTTTGCCGCGGCGCATTACGCAACGACTATTTCTGTCATCATAAATTCTTAATTTATGGGCAATCAATGTGAGCGTATGTCAAACGCATCAAACTCATCAGTTCTGGCACATCGGTATCATAGAGAAAGAGAGAGATAGAAATAATGAGTAAGAGTGCGAAAAGAACTTCCTAGATTATGCGAATGTGACGCGGATTGATGCACATCATCTCCGTTTCATCTGTCGGTCGTCGTCATATCAAACTCTGAACGGAAAGGGAAGTGGAGGAAGTCCCTCCTTAGAATTGAGGAAAAAAGATCAACGGATATTTTTTGTGCAATTTTATTTTCTCATAGAATTCACCCAGCGAGCGCAGCGGGGTGTTCTGTGTGGCATTTGTGGTCCTTTTTCAGGCATTTGCTCTTTTGCAATAGAATTATAATTGTATGCACATGTGAAAAATCATTGAAATACACCACACATAGGAGTATGAACATATAAATGTAATATCGGTGGGTCGGTCGGTGAGTCGTTTATTATTCAAAAACTCTCACCTAATGTTAGACATTTTTGCCGGGTGATGATGATATGTGTGATGGCTGACAGTGTCAATGTGTCTTTCACCCAAAAGGTCGTTCGGTTTTATGACAATTTTATTTGTTTTGCAAACAATTTGGAGGCGGCTGGAATTGAAATACATAATCATTTCATTTCATTTTTTGTATAACAACGAACCGTTCCTCGCTTAGCGTCGCGTCGCCGGCCGTGCTTATCGTTTGCTGATAGTCAGTATACTCATATGGTATAGCATATATTTATAATATGATAGGGGATTCTGAGAGTTGACATATTAAAGACTCATGCATGCAAATGTGCTCTTGCACTACGCAGCGATATGTGGTATTTCCGTTTTGGTATATCGATGTCATTAGGCTTTAATATAATTTGTAGTTATGGCAAACTATAAACAACAAAATTAATGTCGAACATACGCAACGCTGATTATTATTGTGAATATTATGGAATGCGTGTTGGGATTTTATATACATACGCGCACTTACCGTGGTAATTTTTGATTGTGATTTGTGTTTTTAACAGAGTTTTTTTTTTTTTTTTTTTTTTTTTTTTTTTTTTTTTTTGTAAATAATGGCTGCTAGCATAAAATTTGACTTAAAATGAAAGCAGTTTGTCTTCAATGTCGAACAGTACCTACATATGTACATCTTACAGCTTAATTAATTTGATTTGATTAAAATTTCGTAGAGAAATGAACTTCCATAGAAAATATATTTAATATTAATTTTTGTAAGCTCAAACAAATATTATTTAGGGAACGGTCAACGGCCTTGGCTCCGATGAAAGCATCGCTTCCCATTCCTCTATTTAGACAGTCGAGGGCTGATACAGGATGGAGGGGCGGTTCCGCTCATCTACCACGTCAGCCGGAAAACTGTGGATAGGCGACTCCTGTATGGTCGAGACGTCATCGCTCAAGGTGGAAAAGAGCGCCTTCGGTTCAGTAGGACTGTGTCCGATCGGGACCGGATGGATAGGGCGAAACAGGAGAACCAGTTCTGGTGGCTCTCTGAACAGGATCGTGATATTTAAAGTCGATGAAGATATTATATCTTGGCCGACTTACATAGATTTAGGGCAATTAGGTATAGGGAACAGTCAGGGTGGCACCAAAAAAAAAATTAAAAATATGTATGTATGCGGGGGCATACGTGCATGTTTCTGCGTGACTGTACATGTATGTGCGTACGTATATGTATGTGCGTATGTACATGTATGGGTGGGTTGCATGTTGGTGTGTGTCTGCATGCATATAAAAAATAAACAAAAAAAAAATTAAAAAACGAAAAAAATGCTGCTGTGGCTGTTCTAGTTTTTAAGTAGTTTTAAGTATTATTAGGTATTTTAGGTGGTTTGGGTTGTTGGTTAATAACGGGTGATTTTTTTTGCTACTTGGTTTTTGACATGACAAATTCCACGAACATTCGACATTTCGATTCAGTATTGTTTGCCATTTCATCATGAATAGACTTAAGCCTGAACAACGTTTGCAAATTTTTGAAATTTATTATCAAAATTCGTGCTCTGTGAAAAATGTGTTTCGCAAGCTTTTATCGCAAAATTGTCTTCAGCGACGAGGCTCATTTTTGGCTAAATGGATACGTGAATAAGCAGAATTTCCGTGTTTGGAGTGAAGAGCAGCCAGAGACAATTCAGCAGCTAGCAATGCATCCCGAAAAAATGCACTGTTTGCAGGGTTACGGTCAATGGAGAAAGGTACCGTTCGATGGTAACAGATTTTTTTTTGCCGAAAATGCAAGAATTGAACTCGGTCGACATGTGGTTCCAACAGGACGGTGCCACATGCCACACTGCACGCGAAACCATGCATCAATTGAGAGGCGAATTTGATGAGCAGTTGATCTCACGTTTTGGCGCAGTCAATTGGCCACCAAGATCATGTGATTTGACCCCGTTAGACTATTTTTTGTGGGGCTATGTTAAGTCTATTGTCTGTGGGGACAAGCCAAACACGATTGCTGCCTTGGAAGCCAACATTGAACGCGTCATTGGTGAGATTCCGGCCGAAATGTGTGAAAAAGTTTGCCAAAATTGGACCTTCAGAATGGACCACCTGAAGCGTAGCCGCGGGCAACATTGAAGTGAAATTATTTTTAAAAAGTAAATGGCAGAAATTGATTTATCGATCCAAATAAAAATTTCATTCACTTTTTACAAGTTTCTGTGTTTTTTTGAATTTTCAAAAACCAAGCTCTTAAAAAATCACCGTTTATAAGTTAGTTTTATTTAGTTTTAATTATTTTTAATATATATTTAGGTTTAGTTTATAAGTAAAAAAATAAAAATAAATAATAAAAAAAAAAAAAAAAAAAAAAGATAAAATATCAAGTTTTTGAGAAAGTTCCTTGAAATATAAAATAAAATAAAAATAAAATTAGATTTAATTAAAATAGTTTTTAGGTCGAAAGACATTAGTTTTAAGAGTTATTGTTTAATTTAGAGCGCCCGTAAAAGGCCAGTAAATTAGTTGTAAGTTATTGATAATTAGATAATTAGGCTAGTTTTAAACATTTTTGTCTAGCTTTAAGATAGTTATAAGTTAAAATGAAATAAAAATTAATTAAAAAAAAAAAAAAAAAAGCATCGCTTCCCATAGATCAGCGAAATCAAGCATCGTTGCGCGTGGTTAGTACTAAGATGGTGGATCTTCGGAAACCAACCACGTGCTGTTGACATGTGTTTCTTCTGTTGTGTGTTCTTTCCTATCTCTGTCTCTCTATGTTGTATTAATGTATGTAAAAAAAGTTTAAGCCAATGGTCTAGTTGCCAGTGCTTCAGTGTCTCTACTTCGTAGATTTATCTGCGTAGTATTATAAAAATGTAATGTAAATGTATTTAGGGAACGGGTTGTTATTTTGTAGTTCAAAGTTCTTTATAAAAAAAATTGTGTTTGAATGTAAAATTGTGTATTATCCCGTACTTTAATTTTTTTGTTCATTTTTGTGCTTTTAAGTCATGCTAAAAAATTTCAGTTTTTGACATAATAGAATTCTCACGAGAGTGTAAAAAATGTCCCTTACCTGTGATTTTCTGTCCAAGAAATTTGTTGGGATAGAAAACCCACACAGTTGTCTCTTCTCTGTCTTGTCAAAATCGAAAAATTTACTTACTATATTTTGACATTTGGATAATATGTTTTTCCAAATGGCACCCAAAAGGAATAAAATAAACTTTTTCCACACCAAAAAATAAAATCGGGAAAATATTGAAATTTCTGAGGTAAATTTGAAATTTGTAGAGTTTTTTTTAATCCATGTAAAGCCGAGCCATCCCTCAATCGATTTTCACAGTTCATGTCCTGAAAGGTAGGCAACATACTATATATTGATGTTTAGATAATATTTTTGTCAAAAATGTCACCTATACCGTTTAAAATCAAACATTTCGTATTTTTTTTACAGTTCCATTTAGTCCATTTAAATCGGATCCATCCTTTAATAGATTTTGACAGTTCATGGCTTCGCAGATAGGCAACAAACTATATTTTGACGTTTCGATAAAAAAATTTTAAAGTGTCACCTTAAAGTCTCAGAAGTCACTTTTTTCCGGAGGGGGGAACAAAGTCTGAAAAATGAGCAATTTCTATTCTAATGGCATGCATACATAAATCGTACGTATTCTTATCTTTCGCAGTGCGCCTATCTGAGTAAAACTATGTATGTACATATGTTATAGTTTGATATTTTAGCGGGCATAGAATATTTCGAAAACAAAAGCTTGTGAATATTATAAAAATTGAACATGAGTACTAAGAAATAATTAAATAAGATATTTCCAAGTTCTTGGAAAAAAGCAAAAGTCATTCTTCTTTAGAAAAAGACGGGATGTAATGATCTGTCAAATTTTAGACCTACATAAAAGTATTCTACCTCTTCTTACTTATGGCTTGGAAAAATTGATGTTCAGTCAGCTTTTCGATTTCATTGAATCGCAGAATTTTCTGTCACTTCTTCAATCGGGTTTTCGGAAGATGCCAAGCCATATAAATGATGACTTAAATAGCATACATGAGTGGGCAGTTAGAAAACATTTAGTTTTGAACACATCTAAATCGCAAGCATAATTATATACAAACGATGTCTGGATGATTCCGATTTACCCAATTTAGTTTTAAATGGTTTTAAATGGTCATGTGATCACATTCAGCTCTACAGTAAAAAACTTAGGTTTCATTTTTAATAAAACTCTTACATGGAATGATCATATAAAAAATTTAATAAAAAGCATATACAGAACTCTCAGACGCTTATGGTGAATTTTATTCTACCTCGCGCAAATTACAAGATTGATGTTGGTCAAAACTTTGTTGGCTCCAATTATAACCTATGGTTCTCCTATTTATGGTGGGATGGATGAAACTGAAACCCAACCACAGAATTTTGGTTCCAAAAATACGGCCTCATTTAGGTGTCGTCTTGATTGATTTTAATTTAATCTCGTCTAGTTGACAGCCCTACACAGCTGTCGAAGAAGGCTAGAACCGAATTTTGACACAAATTCCCGGAAGGGCCGATAGAAAGCTGAGAAAAGTGCGTTAAAATCTTTGAAACCAATGAAACAAGCCAAGCACGTACTATTCGTCTTTTTCGAGAATCCCCTGTTTTTACTTGGGATACTTATAGGTACTTATTTGGAAAAAAAAGTCGAGATTTTAATCAAAGTTGACCTTACGATGATAGAGAACACCAAAAAGTGGGTACCGCAATTCCGTCTGTCTGTCTGTCTGAAGTACTATTTACAAGGGGGTGGTCGTAGTGCGATAGTTGTGTGCTCGCCTGACAACCTCGTGGTCATAGGTTCGATTCCATTCCATTAAAAACCAATTCTAAAAATTGTCATAAAATGAGTTACTGGTTTACTCATTACATGCTGTTCAGGTTAACTAACAACGTGATTTAGTAAACTACTCATAAATATGATAACGAAATAAAATAAAATAATGCGAATTATAAGAGACATAAATAAATAAGACACGGAATTTTCTCCTCATTAGTTCAGCCGCCATCCCTGGGGATAAAATCTGAGACAACAACCACCGTCCCAATACGTCGCGCCACACATCTTCCTATCCTTCATTCTCTTCTTTCACGGGATGCCGCGCTTTGTTAAGAACATATAAAGGGTATTCATAATCCCTTGAGCGGGTGCAAAATTTAAAAAAAAAAAAAGAAAACGGCTGACCGATTGCTCAAACTTGGTGCTTCGGCGTTTTAGGTAATTGTCCAAAATAGATTTTTGAATCGTTGTTTTAACCCAAAAATAACGGTACTTGTAATACAAATTTTTTACCATCTTAATTATTTCGAAAACTGCTCTAACGATTTTGACACAAATTGGAGTTTGTACTTACTAGCGCATGGTTTACATTACGTGTGGCTAAATTTTTTTTAAATATTTTGTTATTAACGGTACATGCCATACTACCATTTTATTGATTTTCGACTTTCTCATAAGCGGGTCAACGGTTTTCGATCAAAATTTTTATACCGGAGCTCCTTCGAATTCTAAATGATACTTCATTTCAAAATTTTCGAAAAATAGTTTTTTTAGATTTTTGAAAAAAAAAATCTTTTTTTTTGAAAATTCAATATTTCGCAAAAGGGTGGACCATTTTTTTCCAAAAATTCGTTTTAAATTTAAATTTTTAAATATTTAAAATGTTCAAACCAAATTTTTTTCTTAGAAGTAAATTAAGAATTTTTATATATAAAAAATTAAGTGAAAAAATACATTTAGCCGATTCTATTAAAAATCTATTGCATATAATATGATCGAGCATAGGAGCAAGTATGTGCGATCCAGTCGTGCATTTTATTATATGCGAAATCATCCTAGTTTCATAGCGAAACCGAATTAACTTCTGAACATTTGTTTCCAGTCAATTTAGATCCCCACTTAACTCAACAAATTAGTAGAGTTAATTGTGGATTCACTGAGTAGATATTTCTGAAAAATAATTATCAACAAAATTATTTAAATCAATGTCCGAAACAATGGAAAGGGCAATAACGATGTTGCCCCGATTTCGGCGTTAATTTCTTTCCAGAATTAATATTCGCAGGTTTAACTTAGAGTTAACTGAGCCGAGTTTCTGTTTTAAGTGCTTCAATACTTGCTCTGTTTTCTGAAATACAAACTTGTCGCTTTTATAGTAATAAATACTAAACATGATGCGATTACTAACACATTGCGAAACAAATTCCCAATTTTAAACTACCTTCTTGCCAAACTGGAAAGCCACTTCAACTAAAAGGAAATATATTTAAATATAAAACTCTAAATCCCCATAACCAAAAAGCACTTAACGCACATCGCAATCAGATTTCAGATTGTATCCTTCAGCTACATAAATCTCCACCGATTTGAAATGGATTGAATGAATATGCTTTTAACAAAAAAATAAAAAAATACCAAAGCCGTCGCGGCGATTTCAGCGTTACACATTTAAAATTTCTCTTTATACGGCGCTCCTCTTCTGTAAAGGAGGTGGTAATGGCGAAGTCGCCAACGACTCACGTCAATGATTCTATAACTGTCTGCCTACAAACCTGTGACCTGAAATTTCAAAAACTTCTGTCTACATTCAAAATACATATGTCATTTGATTTCTCCCAGGGGTGAGCTTAGAAAAGGACTAAAACATTTCCTTCCAGCTTCTCCCCTTTTTTGAATACCAAAACCGAACTGTGTTTGTTGGGTGTATGTTGTATGTTCATCGAAATGGAAATATTTATGGATTCAGGCGTAGTTCGAAATGTTTCAAGGCTTCACATTTCACCGCCGAAACATCGAAACGCTTCCTTTGAATTATTGCTCCCGCAGAAATTCGACTCTATAAGCCGCATCTTTCAAAGCAAGTCTTTTAATTCATAAATTTCGAACTTCATCGATCGATAAATTAAATCTCGTACTACTGCATTCGTTTGGTTCCTACGATTAATTTCGTAAGTGAGATTTTACATTTTTGCTTATTTTTTCCAAGCAAAGGACATTAATTGATTTCTGTATAAGAATTTAATTTGCTTTATTTTCGCCACCCATTTGTTTAAAAAAAAAATTATAAAAGAACAAAAATAAATGAAAGCTTTACAAAAAAAAAATATGTAAAATAAAATGACATTTGCAAATTAATGACGTGGAGACACATGAAGCTTAATGTTGATTAAAATGCTTCCAGTTCTATGGCATGTCGTCCTAGCAGCTCCTGGAAAATACTCAAACAAAGCATTTGTTGAGTAAAAATAAAAATTGAAACGATTCGCAATTTGAAAATAAAAGAGGAAGCCCAATAAGCATGACTGACGAAAGGCACGAAATGAAAACAACAGAAAAAAAATAAAAACTGTTAAATGCGAAAACGCGCTGACATTTTTGTCCTTTTGTTTGACAGGTTTCCTGAATATGCGTTGGACCTTGGACACCCCGAAAACAACAACGACAACCAAAAGGACGATTTAGATTTGCTCCTAAAGTCATTTATTGACATCGTCTATCCATATTCGTAGTCGTAGTCCTCTAGTCTAGATGGCAAACATGTACATGTCAACATTTTAATTAAAAAAGGATACGGATGTTTGTCGAATTCATATGTGTAAGTGATGGTAGGTATAGTGGTCAGGCAGAACCAGGGGCATTTCGCGAAATACATTGTACAAGTGAGAAAGAGGGTGCCAAAGTAATGAACTCGTTTCGCTTGAATATATTCCAAGAGGGGGCTTTCTATTTTTATACTTTCATCATCATCAGGACAACAAAACAGGAGTTTGCGAGGACCAAAGGGTGGCTTTTTTTTCCAAAGCAAAGCCAATACGATGGGGCTGACCTGACAACAGTGGCAGCTAGATCCATTCCATTGTTTGGATCATTTTAATTTTATTTATTGTTTGGCCTTAACAGATGGACGACCGACGACGACGTGGCAAAGTGTTGTGACGAACAATAGAAACAAAGATGGGTGCCACAATGACCGTGGTATTCAAATTAGATGAATTGCTTTGGCCGTGTCTGCATTCACTCTCCCAACATTACTATACGAATGTTAAACAGAAAAAAAACGCATTCAGCTATTCGACATTTATTGTTTGAAAGCTATTACTCATTCCATTGTTTGATTGTATTCTATTACTCTGAAGTGGTGGCATGGGCGTTGCAAACGAATCGAATGAGGGGGGAATAAAATAGTACTTATCGATGGAGTTACAATATTAATTGATGTTTGTCCGTTTCGAGACAGTTGATATGCTTGTATAAGGGTTAGAACTTAAATAAAAGTAATTTCCCAATTCGTTTGCCTGACGCACCAGCCAAACATCAATCTCAGAAATTCTAACTTTTTAGCATTGAAATACACTTTAAGCTTGATATTTTATCTCTCTTAACTTTTTTCGTAGATTTTCTTTAACGGTAACTAATTTATTGTTTATAAAATATTACTTGCTGACAAAGATTTGTTAGATTGTGAAATTTCGGTTGCCAGAAGTACTGATGTGTCCTGCTGCTAGAGATTTTTTGATGTTTTATTTTAATTACACTTAAAGCCTCTTGCTGGAGTAAGAAAATATCAGAATTCACCAAACTTCCCTCAAAGCCGAAAACGACAGATGGTCTGGAGTCGATAGTTGTCGGATTTCAAAGAATCTTAGGCCCGATACCTCTAAAAAAAAAAAAACAGAATGCTTACTTGGGCCAATCAGACCTCAACTCTCCCTACTGATGGGTAACTTAACGGGTCACAACTGAATGGGAACCCACATAAACAGAAAGGGCATTAGCACATCTGACTTATGTAAATGTGGTATGGACGAAGATGCGGAAGAGGTGGAATAGGGTTCATATCACTCCCATTCCCCAATCGAGCCCGAACCAGAAAAGCAGCCCTTGGAGAATACTTCTTCTATGAACTGAGCCATGTCTCTACTAAGCCACTTAAGCAATTCCCGATATTTACTCAAATGTTATGATGGTTTGGGTAGGAATCTTTCATCTAATCCCCAGACTTACTCCCCTCCTATTTCTCTATTCCTTAAATTAGCCCACTCCTACTCTGGGGACCGCAATTATGGGATGATTTTCTTCACTTCCCATACTGCTTGCCCTTTTCTAGTCTAGTCTAGTCAAGTCTGAAAAGGATCTTACATGCGAAGTACTGTCACAACCAGGGATGGGCCAATATTTCAGTAACAGGTTATCAGTAACAGGTAGTAGCAGATAGAAATAATAACTTGTTATTGAAGATCCAAAATACCAGTTACTGAAATTACATTTATGATCTATACATTATTATTTTGAATATATCTTTTGAAACAAAAAGTAGTTTAACTTATTCATTACTGAATTTACTTAACTCAGATTCTGGTGATTGAGGTCAGCTTTCCAACAAGATTACTGGATTACGGTATTTATCTCTACAAGAGAAATCCTGTAAAATGGGAATCGTAACAGAAAGTAATTTCCATTTCATTGCTGATTTCGACAAATATTTAACAAAGATTTTAAGTTCTTTTCTGAGCAATCATATAAATTCGAAATCTTAAAAAAAAATAAAATGCACGTTTGGCAGGCACGTGCTTGTTCTTATGTTCGATCACATTGTATGAACAAGATTCTTAGTAGAAACGGCTAAATATATTTTTAAACTCGTTTTCTTACTAATTTCTTGTATATACAAAATTTCTTTAATTTTTTTCTGAATAAAATTTGGTATAGCTATTTTATGTAATTAATAATAAAAGCTTAAAAATATAATTTCGAAAAACAAATTGTTATACCTACTTATTTAAAAATAAAAATATTTTTCGAAAATTTTCGTAGGCAATATTGTTGAGGACTTGAATGGAATCCTATATAAAAATTTTGATCGAAATCCGTCCAACCATTTTTGAGAAAGTCGAAAATCAAAAAAACGATTGTATGGCAGTTACCGTTAATACCAAAATATGTTAAAAAAAATGGTTCAAAATATAGACTTTACTCAAAGTAGTCCACAAAGTTTTTACTTGCGATTATAGGTACTATAAGGCGAGTTATGTATTCGTAAAAAAAAATTACTAACAATCAAACATGACATTACGATCATAGGAAAACCAAAAAAGTGGGCCCCGCAATTCTGCCTGTCTGTCTTTCTGTCTGTCTGCCTGTAGAATGATCTAAAGATAAAACGGCTGAACCGATTTGTTTCAACCTTGGTACTTAGGCGTTTTAGGTGATTGTCCAAAATATATTTTTGAATCGTTGTTTTAGCCCCAAAAATAACGGTACTTGCCATACAAATTTTTCTACCATCTTAATTATCTCGTAAGTAAACGGCTCCAACGATTTTGATAAAAATTGGCGTGTATACTACTTTGGACATGGTCTACATTTTGTCTTAAAAAATTTTAAAATATTTTGTTATTAATGGTACCTGTACCTATACAACTATTTTATTGATTTCCTACTCTCTCATAAACGGCTCAACGGATTTTGATAAAAAAAAATTATACATAAGCTCCTTCAAATTCTAAATAGTATTGCATTTCAAAATTTTCGATTTTTGATTTTTGGATTTTTGAAAACAAAAATATTTTTTTTGAAAATTCAATATTTCGAAAACGGGTGGACAATTTTTTTCTGAAATTGTATTTTTGATTTTATATTATTAAACATTTAAAATGTTCATACCAATTTTTTTTAGAAAAAATTTAAGAATTTTTATATATAAAAAATTAAGTGAAAAACGACTTTTAAAATACATTAAGCCGTTTCTATTAAGAATCTTTTGCATATAATGTGATCGAACACAGGAGCAAGTACGTGCGATCCAGTCGTGCATTTTATTTTTTTATCAATATCGTTAGAGCGGTTTTCGAGATAATTAAGTCGGTACACAAATATGTATGGCAAGTACCGTTATGTTTGGGGCTAAAAACACAATTCAAAAACTTATTTTGGACAATCATATAAAATGCATAAGTACCAAGTTTGAAGAAAATCGCTTCAGCCGCTTAGGCTGTATCTCGATCTACAGACAAACCGACGAAATTGCGCGACCCACTTTTTTCGTAACATCAAGTTTGAATAAAATCTCGAGTCGATTTATTTTCCAAATGCAAAACTTGTCCTATAGTATCTATGTATATCGCAAGTAATAAAAACTAGCCATTTGACCGATATCTGGTTACAACTTGTCAAATATGTTTTTGACAGCTGATATTCTCCAAAAATAGTTTTTCGCTTACACTTCGCTAATCATTATTTGAAGCCGTCCAAAAATTCCGTTTCCTATCAGCAGCGACTAGGCTCTAACATCAATCTCAACTAATATACAGGATGGTTTACGAGCATGGTTTTCCTCGACATAGACTGTGTCCGAAGAAATCGGAAATGTCTGATTCGATCCGTTTGATAATGACATTTAGTTTGCATGTATTCGCATGCGTCGCATTTGTGAAAAAGAATGAATCGTAACTAAAAAAAAATAGGTTGTAAATAAGCAAAATTCCCGTTATTGTGCTGAACAAAGCCCTTAAAACTTCAACGAATGGCAGTTGCACAGCCCCACATTGAATATGTTATTTTCACTTACAAGCAACTTAATCATTGGTTCTTAATTTTGTACTGATCTCAATTGCTGTCTTAGCTCAAACAACCATATTTTGCTGATGAGTTGGTGCATACACCTTACTAAGTTATCGAATGCAAGGCTATATCAGCTGCACCTACTTTGATAGGATTAGGTTTACATAAAGCCTGTGTCTACTTCCTCCAGGTCGGGTGAATGGAATTTTTGGCTGCGATCGTACGTCATGAATTCGATTCGTCATCCCCGTTTTAAATATTGCAGAAAGGATTTTCCCAAATCTTCAGCCCCGACTGCGATTCTACTACGATTTTCTCTTGGTCGTATTTACAGGTTGCATTTTTAACTTTTTGTTGAAACCTCCGTTGCTCATTCCTTCAGTATTATCGCTCTAATTTCTCGAAGACACACTTTTCTGGAACTTCAATTATCATATGCCCTCTTCTACTCGTAGAGTAAGCAAGCACTCTGTTTCATCCATGCAGCGTATATTTATATGCTTCCTGTTTCAGTTCTTGTCCTCGGCACAACTTATCACCATCCTCCAAATAGGAGTTTCATTGCGGTAGTATTGTGAAATTCCGCACGTTACAGGTATCTTGGTAATGATGCCACTGTCCATCAGTAATTGATGTTGGTGGCAGAGGACTTCTCAGGAAGTTGAAATAGAAAACCGATTTTAAAGGCACTTTTAGGAAAAGAACACTTATTAAGCAAAAAGTTATTAATCTGCCGATCTGTGATTGTGAATTGGTAAATGCTCCAACTTTAAGATTTCCTGCTAACAAGGAACAAAAAAGGATTTGGCTAAATAACATGTTAATAACGCCCTTCCTAAGCTAAGCCCTAAGTAAGCTGGAGAATATTTGTATTATCCTGGAGAAAATAATTTACCAATCTGGTTTTATTTTATTTGAAGATATCAATTTTTTTCACAATCGCGTCGCAAATTCCCATAGTCAGCTTGTTCATCGAATTTCCTTCTGGCTTAAAAAAACAAAAAAAAAAAAAACAGACATAATTTTTCTTCAATCGTTCTGTTAAAATGAGTTGCCTAACTAAAGTTTCAACTTTTTCAAAATAAAAATAGATTTCAAGAATCTTTAAATAAATGTCTTAAATTGTGCTGTCAGTTGTAATAATAGGAAAACTCTAAAATCCAATCTTCTGTGTTAATATTCAAATTAATTATATGTGTAACAATTTCTAAAGAAAAGCACTAAAACAAAAAAGGAAACTCAACACTTCTTCCAAATCCTGTAAATTAATAAATCGCTCATAATTCATGAGCACTAATAGAACTCAAAAACGAGCATTCCCATTAAATTATCCATAAATCCACAAGCATATCATAACGAGGACTCCGTGTTTTTTTTCTCTTTTCAATTTTAATTTATTTTATCTCAAAATAAGTAAGTACACGAACTTTTAGAAAACTTTTCAAAGTAATTTCAATAGTAACTTAATAGTCAATTAAATCCACGGTTATATGCGCATGCATTAAGCTCGGTAAAACTAACTCGAATTTCAGTTTTCCCTGTTTTAATATTCAAAAAGTGTTCGGTAAAAGTGGTTCCATATATGAATACGAAAAAGGTATAGCTAAATAGGTAGCTTCCTTAAAAAGTCATCAAGAGTACAACGATGACGACGATGACAGAAACCTCACTTCATTTTCCTTTCAACATGGCACTATAACAGTAAAAGAGGTTGGTATACCTATTATGTACTATACCGACCGTCTTCAAAACGATAGAAGCAATGGAAGTTTTTGAGGAGAAGCTTTTAAGAAAACTTTGCATCCTTACAACAACAAAATACAAAAAAAAAATTAACAAAACCTCACATACAAAAACCATATCCGCACAAATGAGAAACGATAAAGTTGATGTGCCACCACTTCATCCATTGAAATTTGTTAATAAACAAAAACAGAAGTTTGCAATTAGATTATTTCAGGAGCCATAGTCGGTACACAAGAAAATGTCCTTCCCCTTAAAAATCCAACCATAACCCAAATGCACACAAATTTAATTAAGTAATCAAATCCATTAAAATGAGAATTCAACATCCTGGTAATGTTTAAGGATGTAAAGTAGTTGGTTTGCCGTTGTGTTGCATTTCTCTCCTTAACTGTTTTTTTTTCTTGTGTTTAGATTAAGGAGAGGTAGCATCTGATGTACCTATACAGTTCATACATATATCATGGCAAAACTTTATAGGTTCCTGCAATTTAAATTTGAAAAGGGATCACTATTCAAAGTGACAGGCTCTCACTTTCTTATCCTTTGCCCATATGCAAGGATTTCGATTTTCTAAAGCTTCCCATCATCTCATCCCATATATAAATTCTATGAATTTTCACTTCACATTCGCATTGCATTATTCTAATTGGATTCTGCAAATGGATTTGTTTTGCTTGAGCACAATAAATCTTTTGTTGTGTGTCAAAACACCTTTAAGACAGAAGCCAACATGTCAAAAGAGATTCATTATAGTTTGACACTTTCGAACAATAAATGAACCAATATGTGGGTAAGGTTGTGTTTGGGATAGTGTGATGCTGATGATGACGATGACGATGAGTGTTGTGTGCGATTTGCGGATGAGTTCACAAATTGGAATACTGTCAAGTTGTTGGGGATAAAGATTCTTTGACAGAAATTCACCAGAAAATGAATTTCATTTGAATAAGAATTTGCTAAGAATAATAGTAGCTTTAAATAATTTTAAAATCAGTAAAATAGTTGTTGTATTTTTTACTAAAATCATAGGTATAAAATCTCTTTCAAAATATACTGGAACAAAATTTACATTGTAAGTAAAGATAGATATTATGATCTCAGAGCTCAAGGTATGCATACATGATTCATGTGATGTAGGCAATGTACTCAAAACATACACACATACATAGCAGCTATCTGTTATCAGTACATTTATGTAGTGAATATACATTTTCTATGCCTTTGGTGTGCTATCTTATAGGCTTTTCACACCAAACCCAAGACCGGGATTTCAGCTAAAAGTTTACGAAAACTCGAAAACCGTTCATACTGAACATTTACAAGTTTTCGTTTTACATCTCAATTATTTTGGCAGCACAGACATCAACAAATATGTTGTGAAATTACCCTAGACAACTGTTTTTTTTTTCGTTTTTACTGGCAGCAACCCATCAGCTATTTATGTGTCGATTAATTGAGCACTGAAAGTTTCACAAGGTATGTTTGTTTAGTTCATCGTACAAATCCAACATGTTTTCGACAGGTTTTATTTAAAACTTGTAGTTTATCAACAAGAGTGGTTTATCAAAAATGTATGGGAAAACTTGTGTTTTCGCTTTAGGTTTTCAACCAAAACCGATAATTTCGCGAAAACCGTGTTATTGGTTTGGTGTGAAAAGGCTATTAGCTATCTGTGCTACCGTTGCCCGTTGCAATTTTTTTTTAATTCAAATTTTAGGTACCTACTGCACTTTGAGCTCGGATGCTTCTAAGACTTGTAGATAATACACGTTTTATGTATTCAGTACAAAATATGTACATGTACATTATTTTCTATTTGGATGACCGTGATTAATTTAAAATAACGTGTGTTTTTTATACGTATGGTTTTCAAAAAAAAATAACACACATATAATTTAATGTTATGGTCAAGAATTTAGTTTTGTTATAAAGATAAGTGTTTGCCATAATGTTTTAATAATGATTTCGGGCGGCCGCGGCTGGTTCGAACCAGCAGCAATTGGGACCGTGTGTCAGCAAAAACGCTCCGAATATTCTCTTCCAAGGCGTCGATGGTTCCTGGCTTATTTGCATAGACAAGAGCCTTCACATAACCCCACGGTGTTACATCGCACGACTTTGGAGGCCACGCCACAGGCCCATGACGCGATATAATGCGCTCACTAAAACTTTCCTTCAATAAATTTAATGTTTTGTTACCTGTATTGCATCTAGTACCGTCTTGTTGAAACCAAAGGTCGTCAACATCAACTTCCTCCTATTCAGGCATGAAAAAGTTATTAATCATGTCTCTATAGCGTTCCCCATTGACAGTAACTTTATGGCCGGCTTTATTTTAGAATAAATATGGACCAATGATTCTCTCTCTTCCAATAGAGCACACCAAACAATGACTTTTTGAGGATGTAACCGCGTTCCAACAATGGCTCGTAGATTATGATCACTCTAAATACGAATATTTTGCTTATTAACGTACCCATTTAACTAAAAGTGAGCTTCATCGCTGAACAAAATGTTGGCCTATTTACCGAACGTGCGACGAGTTGTTCTATTCATTATGAAATGCCAAACCAGACTGAGCATAAATCAAGTGACAGCTGTCAAAAAGACTAACTCCGAAAAAAACTATTGCCAGATTGAAAACAACACGTCTAAAAAAACACCCGTTATTTATAAAGTCATTAACACATTTTTTCTTGTATCTGAGCCGTACTTAAGTAAAGAGAAAATAATATGGTCTTTATTTAAAGTCTAAAGTGACTACATAAATATTAAATGAATCAATACCCATATTTATATGGTGGGTTGTATTTGCCATACTAACTGAAATGTATCGAGTGCGCCACTACTGACCACAAAATGCTTCATAATATCATGGAAAACAATAGGTAGTTCATATACTTAGTTTGCCGTCAGAAGAAATGATTTTTTTCGGAAATTTTGTCAAGAAAATATATTTTTATTTTAAATTACGACATATAATGTTACCATTCCCCCTCCCCCGCGCACTTTTGTTTATTATACTATTTAGTACCAGATATTTATATAAAATTACACTGGTGTCAAAATACCAAATTGTTCAAATCTTGAACATTTCAGCTCACACAAAAAAAAATAAAATAGGCAAACAAAATTCACGTGTTAGAGATACGATATAATTTTTTTTTCTAATTGACAATATAATATTAAAACTAGAGTAAAAGTCATAACTTGTTTCGGGATTTATCATAATTTCAACCAGTTTTGCCACGACATCACTACCACCCTCTCGAGTTCACTATCCCACTGAAGTACGTTATTCCGTTGCTCTAGACAAGCATCTACGTCAACAGTTTGACTTAAATAAAATAAATACTAAGTAAATACCATCACACTCTGTCACCGTGCTGCTTGTACGTTTTCGTACAAAAATTAAATGCACGACTGGATCGCAAGTACTTGCATTTATGATCGATCAATTCTTAAGCACAAGATTTTCAGTAGAAACAGCTTTATATATTTTTATTTTTTTTTACTTAAGTTCTTATAAAAACTTTTAGTATGATAATTTTATGTATGTAATTTCGAAAAAAAGAATCAACGAATCGGAAAAAACATCAACCCTTTTTCTGAATTTTGAATTTTTAATCCTTAAAAATATTTTTCGAAAATTTTGGTATGCAATAAATATTATTTAGAATTCAAAGGACTTCCTATATAAAAGTTTTGATCAAAATCCATTCATTAATCCGTTTATGAGAAAGTTGATATTTTAAAAGAATCAGTTCGCATAAATCTTCTGCAGTTGAATCAACAATAAAATGTACTAATGTATTTGATAATATTATGAAAGTTGTTAATGATGGAAATGAAGGACTTTGTCTTTTTTTGATTTCATTGATATATTAACAACGATTTGCTCACACATTGAAATTCCATTTCCACTATGATATTGTAGCTACTTTTGTTAGATGGCGAGGAGCCCATTGAGCGGTAAAATTGCCATTAAATATGCAAAGCAAAGAAACGTCAACTTGCAACATTTTTGACAAAGGTTTTGCAACAATGCAGGTTAGGTTATGCTAGATTAAAGTGGCTGTGAGCGTAGCAGACGATACACTTTGTTACTCAGATTTCGTCCATTATGGTATCACTTGAATCTAGAGACATTCACCTTATTCGTTGAACCATTTGGAGCTTCTTATGAAGGGTAAGAGCCTATAGATCACTAAAATCCCATAAGAAAAAGTCTCCAAGATAGAGCCTACGTCTTTGATATAGAGGCGGGCATGTACACAGAATATGATGAATAGATTCCACCTCCTCCTCTTCCATGTAGCTTTTGCAAAAATCGTTTGAATAAACGCCAAGCCTCGTGCTTACTTATAAGGCAGTGCCCGGTTATGCCACCAATTACGGAGTTGATGTGCAATCTGCTTAGGGATATTAAGCACTTGGAGTGTTTCAGATCAAGTTTTTACCAGAACTGTTTTGGCATCAGACAGGTGGTTGTATTTTTCTGCAGCAATGCAAATTGATATAGTTTTTGATAAATGCAGGAGGCATAGATCGAGAAGGTGCAAGATTTGCGGTGCAATTAAAATCGATTTGGTATGGTGCGCTTTTATTAGCAAAAGCTTTTCGTCAAATATTGCCAGCACCACACCCAAATACTAAATAGGCATTGTTGTCGGAACATTTGCATTACCTTTCCTGAAAGCTTTTGTCACCTTACTAAGTCAAAATCCGAACTCATTCAAAAGTTTTTCCCAAACATTTCTCAAAATTACAGAGATCATATTTCCTTTAACCAACCAGCTGCCAAGAACATGGAACTAAATTAATTAAATTTCAATATTCAAAATAAAATTGAATTTAGGACATACAAGCCAAAATAACGTCGTCAACTATCCATCTTAAAATTTGAACTCGCTGCATTTCCCAGGATTGTCGCTTCACAATCTTCAATTAAAGGTTGGATCGGTAGGTATAATATTGCGAAATATCAACGAATAGCGTCTTTATAACGCCACACGGCTAGCGGCTTAAACATTATTAAAGAACGTGATGGAAGCAACTAGTCTAAGGGAAAATTACAAAGGAAACGACGGTTTGCTACCACGCATGGGCCAATGCAAGTTTCTAGAATTGCTTGTATAATGCTTCCTTAAATTTCTTCGTTAGACTGTACTTTGCTTGAATCAGAATTTTTAATTTTAAAAGTTTTAAGCAATTCGAGAAACTCAATTTTTTTCTTACAGATCAAACATTACTTTAAAAAAAATAATTCCAATAAACAACCGAAAATAACTACATTGAAATTCACCTGAATTCATCCTATTCAGAGATAAAAGTAAAATTAATTTCTTTTATGTCACTGCCGTAAAAGCTTACAATAATAATATTGCATTCCAACACAGCACATCACATCACAGCACAGTCTTGTGCTAAAACGGGGTATGGTAACTGCTGCCATGATAAAAAGAATCCTGATGAATGTAAATCATCCCCCCTAAATTGGATTTTTCATATTCCCCAACAAAAGCTCGCGCATAATGTTGCCCATTAAAATTATTTACGTTTACACCTTTCGTGGAGCAAACTGAAAAAAAAAATGGCAAAGTTGCACTATGCATCTTTCCAGCGTTCGTTGGATGGAATCCGACTTTTTTATTATCGAAAAAAGTCATCATTGTCATCCGTTCATATCATTCATATTCTGGTCCTTTTTCTTATAGCACCACACCCACACACCCACATACATACACATAGGTAGTTACATACAAAATAACATTGGCAACAAAGTATTTTTTTTTATTAATATTAACGACAATAAACATACATTTTTATGGATGAGATATTGCTTTGCAGATTTCCGTTACCGTTAAAGAAAACGAATATTAAAAGGAAACACTATGTGGAAATCTATAAAATCCAAACATAATAGAAATTGTATTACTAGACACGTTTTCCTTTCTCGGGTTTATTTAATAAAAATGAATAGAAACTAAGGACTAACATAATCCGCCTTCGATACACCTCCTATTGGTTTTTTTCTGTGGATTATTGTATGTATGACGTATTGCCAAAAAAAATTAATTGAATGTGACTAACAGTAATAAAATTGAGAGTATGGCTATGTTTTTCTTTTGTTAATAAATTGTGATTTCTATTTCTGAAGACAAAAAAAAAATAAAACAACAATACCAATGATTTTATATTGCCCATTCACTTTAACTCATGTTTGGACTGGGGTCACTTTCCTATCAATAAACAATAAAAAAGAAGTTTTTTTTTATTCAGCAATGATTTCATCCGTTGGGATTTCTTACGAATTAAATTTTTTATAGGTATACGTCTACTTTTAGTGGAACTTCAAGAACGAAGTTCGCCCCTATATAGTCACCATTTTTAAATGCATATGAACATTGAACAGTCCTTTTTTCTTAACTTTGAAATTTTGTCACACAGTCAGTATTGCGGCTGCCGGAAATTACGCCAGAATTTTTTTTTGGAAAAAAGCCAGAATTTTTTTCGGGCTTAAAATTGGAAAAAAGAGCAGAATTTTTTTTAGAAAACAAGTTAGAAATATTGGAAATTATGCCAGATAAATGTGGAAAAAGAGCATGAAAGCAAAATGGAAATTAAGCCAGAGAATTTGTATATTCTGGCCTAAATTCCAAATAACGTTTTGGAAGAAGGCCATACAATGTTTTAAGGTATTTTCAAGCAAGACGAAGGAAGTGGTTGTCGCGTCCGGTCGGGGCGGGGACACATGACATATTGTGAAATCTTTATTCAAAAAATAAAATAGATTTCAAATGTAAGCAAAACAATACATTTTAAAAAACTAGGAAAAAAATCGTGCTTGTGTAAAGTGTTTTTTGCAATTAGGTACACGGCCTTGTGGCCTTTTTCCTAGGAAAAAAAGCCAACGTTTTCTGATATTTTTGTTAAATTTCTGGCCTTTTCGCAAAAAAAAAATCGGTGCGTATGGCCCCCTGCAACCCCCCAACTTGGGCCCATATAGAATTTGGGGTGGGTACAAGTTTGGGTATATGCACATTTTTTTTTAATTTTTAAAAACAAATCTTCAAATCCAAAAAAGGTATGCCTAACATAACTAACTGTTAATGTTTACAGCAATTCATACAAAATACAGTTTTCTGGCTCTTTTTCGAAAACGAAAAAGGAAAAGCGCCCGAATTTTTGTCTGGCTTTTTTCCAATTTTTTTTCTGGCGTTTTCCCATTTTAAGATATAGAAAAAACGACAGAATTTTTTTTGGAAAAAAGGCCAGAAATTTGGGAAATATTATCAGAAAACTTTCGCTTTTTTTATAGGAAAAAAGGCCAGAATTTTGTATGAAGAATTTTTTTGGCGTTTTTTTCCCAAAAAAAATTCTAGCGTAATTTTTCCTCTGGCATAATTTCCGGGAGCCATCTGGGATATCTTAAGCCGACACAAGCGAACCCTTTGTCTCAGGCCATTTGTAATTATTGGGTGAGTCCTACACGTACAAACCATTTTTCAAGTTCGGTTACGACTAAGTTGACTTATCAGTTAGTTTAAATATCAAAAATAGTCGCGTTTACCAGGTAGCTCCCCTGTAGCATATTGCTCCAGGTTGAACGGACCTGTGCTTAGAAGATGGTGCACAAGGTTTATCCCGTCAATATAACTTGTGGAATAACCTCTTGGGCAAGTTCTCAACTTGGCCGCGAAAACTGCTATTTCATGATGAATATTTGGGATGTTAGAGTAAGAGTGTTTAGCATTTATTCTAAAGATGTGTCCACATCAAAGAACAATGTTTTAAAAATATTTTAGAAATACTCCATAAACATTTCCGAAACGTTTCTCTTTTATTGGAAATTAAAAATGATTTATACATAAAAATAAAAGTCCGTTACAAATAAAATTAATGATTGTAAATAATAAATAAAATTAACAATAATAATTATTTTACTAGCGATCTAGGTACTATATTGCAAGTTTTTCATTTGGAAAAAATCGAACTCGAGATTTTAATCAAACTTGACATTACGATGATAGAGAATTCCAAAAAAATCGGTCCCGCAATTCCTTATATATGTTTTTACAACAATCTACACTCTACATCCTAAGCCCCTGAAGCGATTTTATTCAAACTTGGTATTTAAGCATTTAAGGTGATTGTCTCAAAAAGATTCTTGAAACGTTTTTTAACAATCTTACTCTATCAAGTTCAGAGATTCCTTACACGAACGTGGAACGCTTTAGTCGACCTTATTTTTCCTTCCTAATATAATATTCAAATTCAAACATTCAAAACGAATGTGCATCGGTATCTCATATTAAAGCTTCTTCTATTTTCCTAATCTCGCGCTGTGTTAAAACATTTTTACGGGTAGTCATAATCATAAGCTCTTGTGTACGCGCAAAATATAAAAATATTGGTACAATTTTTTTTACTATCTTAACATTCTCGGAAACGGCTCTAATGATTTTCATACAAAAACATTTGCACTACTATAAATGTAGTCTACATTTTGGTTCTACATTTTTGTTTTACATACATATTTTGTTATTAACGGCACCTGACATACAACTATCTTATTAATTTTCGAGGGATTTCGATTAAAATTTTTATATGAGAGGCCCTTTAAATTATAAATAAAATTGCATACTAACATTTTCAGAAAAATATTTGTTTTGGATTTTTGAAAAAAAAAACTTTTTTTTTTGAAAATTCAATATTTCGAAAACGGATGATGATTTTTGTTTCTAGAAATTATATTTTTAACCTTATTTACAATTGCAATTATATACAATTGCCACACAAAAGTTTTTTTAGAAAAAAATAAAAGAACTTTCGTAAATGAATATAAAAAATTTAGTTAAAAACGATTTTAAAAATATATTTAGCCGTTTCTACTAAGTATCTTGTGCATACGATGCGATGGTGTAAGAACAGACTTTTTCCAAATCATTAAAGCTATTTTCGATGAACCTTAAAATTATGAAAGTGGGCGTGATAGTGGGCGGATTTTATAAGAATCATTTCTTTCTTCCAAAAATAAACAAACTCTGAAAATGTCATTCAAATCATTTGAGTCGTCTCCATGATGTAAAAAATTTCCCAGAAACCATGAAATAAAAAAGTGGGCGTGGCAGTATGTGAATTTAACTAAATATAGAAGTTCATGAGATGCATTTAGCGCCACTCAAAACAACCGTTTCATGTGGCTTACGGGACCGGTGTAATGTTCCTATGATATTGTTTCTTTGTTTCTGGAAATGTTTCTTTGGTAAGGAGAAACCTGAATATATCACGGAACACTCACGATTGTTCTGAGAGCTTTGTTCTTGCAAGAGTGTAATGTTTACTTATTGCTCGGTTTAGTTCAACCCCTGAGTTGTAATATGGACGTTCATACCATTTTGAACACTTGCTGGTAAAAAATTATTTTGTTAAATGCCTTCCAATTAAACAATAAAGCCCCAAACTTGTTTTCTAGTTTTCCATTGGTACGTCATTTATAAGTCCATTCCGAAATTTCTTTCAAGGCCCGTTTGAGCTTTTCATATGCAAATCCAGGGCTTGAGCCAGAGCTGGACCTATATCTAGGCCTATATTCACTGTGGCACTAATAAATTTACGTTTCTCGCGCATATGGTGAATTTTAGTTCGATTGCCAAGCTATCAACCTTTTTTCACACCTTGGGATATATAAGGAATTGAGAAAAATGATGAGGGCTAACACTTCGATAAAACGGTTGTAATATTGAGAAAAAAAAATTAAATAAGACAAAACATCTGATAAGAACTTGCTACCTGTTTTTTTCTAATTTTAATCAAATCGACTGACAATATGACAGATCTCCTTCTTCCTTCTCTCTTGTTCTCACATCCTTCCCCACCAACCACTTAAATAAACCACGCAATAAACTTTTATAAATAAGCATGTCTCTGGTTTAGTCCTTGAATAAATTAATTATTGGACTATAGACCGCCTAAAAATAAAAATAGTTGTGACTCATTTCCGGAATGTTCCTGAAAAACCTTCACTAGTTAGGCATCTTATTTCTACATCGATATATCTAACGGTCAGTTGGTCGTCAGTCTCGTCTTTTCAAAATTAAAAATCATTCAATTATACTTAATGCACAATCTATTTCAAAGTCCATTTTTATAGCCCGTGGATATCCAAAGTCAAACATAACCTAAATTATCTAAATGGAGAATGTGTGTCATTTTTGAAATTGTTCAAAACTTCGTCGCCTTAGGGAGGACATCCGAGTATATATAATGGAAAAAATCAAGACAAACCACAGATATTAAAAAGGAAACCGAATTCACATTAATCATTCGAGCGAAGATTGTCATCTCAATTTAATTTTTTGTCAGCAAAATTTTTTTGTAACAAAATATCGAACAAGCTAACAACGGAATGCAGCAACATCTTGAAAAAACACTTTGTAGAATCTAATTTCGAGATGGTAATAATATTGCGAGGATGAAAATTAATGATGGTCGAAAAAGAAAGCTTTCAGGATTCAAAATTAGTTTTCCTTTTTTTTGGCTTTTTTGGGGTTCTCTCTGATTACTCTAGGTATTGAACTCATATACAGTCAACTCTCATATACAGTGTCAACGGTTTTGATTGATTGTCCTTTGACATTAGAGAGAAGAGAGAAGTATAGAGCGAGTCCTTCATTCTTGCATATACATTAATTATTGATGTCATGAAATCTGGGGCGCGTGACTGCCGTAACGTTTCCGACATATGACGCATTAAGTATGCTCTCGTTGAATTTTAAGTGGCTTACTCTGTGGCCGGGAATGATTCTCAAAAAGTAAGTAAGAATTTCGAGTTTTGATTAATATTTCTACGGCACGGCGGCAGGTCCTGATTAAGAGGCTATTAATTTGGCGGTGACTTTTTTTCGTCCTTGGATGCATTGAGTATAAGAGTACCTTCCGTTTGGACTGACTAGAAAATTGATCACTTTTGGTTCTTGAAAGATATCTATTTCCGGTAGTGGACAAAGGCTTATACAAATTCCATATGAGAGATACAGTTCTGCTCTATCTTCCGACGCATTATTTACGCTCAACTTGCATGCAGGGGTTTTATGTGGTCCTTTCGCTGGAACGCACCCTTTTTTGCTTTGAAATTATGCGGGTACAGACATCATTGTCGTCACGCCCGCCACCACCAAGCACTTCTATAAATGTGTTTTTTTTTTGTCAATTAAATGAGATCAGATGGCTAATACCCCGTGTTCGTTCGTGTAAACTGTACCAAGCATAAGCGTCTTTTTTAAATATTTTAATTTGTTCACATCACTGGTATGTACTTGCACATTACCTTGGGCTTTTTATTTCATCCTTTTTTCCATGTCTCTCCCAAGATGAAGTCAGATTTGATTAATCATTCAAATGGAGCGTGTACGCACGTTGAATAAAATAATATGCGGGTATAGACACGACAACGCCGACCCCGACTGACGCCACTGCCAATGCTGACGACTAATGGGAGAAAAAATATTTAAATTGAAAGTAACAGGAAGATCGAATTCACGAGAATCCAAACAGAAAGGACGAAATTCTTGATTACCCTCAAAGGAATGTTATTCCTTCTTCGGCGGTTGGTTGTTTTTTTTTTGTATCTTTTTGTTCTATTTTGAATTGTGATTTAAAATGGGAATTTTCTCTTGTAACTACTGATTGAATTGGAGTGGGGTACTTGAGGAGCAAATTAACCCTTAAATCGAATCAATCTCTCGCAATTTATTCAAATCAAATTTATTTGTATTACTTCGTGTAGATTTTGGTGCGGCATTGTGAGGAGGACCAGACTGTGAAGAAGCAAACCGAACCGAAAACAGCAGCCGAAAAGCGATTAATGGGTAATTGGGATGCTAGTTGAGTGTTTTTTTTTTTTTTTGTGGCAGTGAAAGAAATTCCATTTATTTAAATGGGTTATTTTTTGATTGAGTGGTTTTTGAATTGTTGCGCTTTGGTGGATAATTCGAAAAATAAATAAAATTGTTAGTACATCAACTCGTGTATATTATTGAAAGGGGTGGATGGTTTAATTTGGGATTGGTTGATGTGGATATTTCATTGGATTGAATGAAAGGAGTAAGGTTCGTATGGGAAACTGCAGAGAAATGTTGCCAGAAATTCATATTAGATTATCAATTCAATTTTAAACTGTTCACAAAAGGTTTGTATGGAACTTGACAGCTATTAGAGATCCTTACAAATATAGTAACTTTCAGAACTTATATTTTTAAAATGTGGGAATTTGGCTTAAGGTTCTGAAAAAAATGCATATTATGTTTCTTTGTGGAAGTCAATTCTAAATATTCAACAAAAAGTACCGAAATTAAAAAAAAAATGTACAACTGGTTCGCACGTACTTGCTCCTATGTTCGATCACATTATTGGCAAAAGATTCTTATTGGAAACTACTAAAAGTATTTATAATCTCGTTTTTCATTTAATTTTAATTTAATTTTAATTTAATTTATTAATTTAAAAAATGACTGCTGTACATCAAGATTTACTTATAAATAGTACAGGATATAATACATTTTACAATTTTGTTTATATAAAAATTGTTATTTTTTTCTAAAAAAAAATTTGTATGAACATTTCAAATATTTAATAATATAAATTTAAAAACAAAATTTCAGAAAAAGTCGCCCACCCGTTTCAGAAATATTGAATTTTCAAAAAAAAAATATTTTTTTTTTCAAAAATCTAAAAAATATATATTTCGAATATTTTGAAAAGCAGTATTATTAAAAACTTGAAGGAGATTCTGTGTACAAAATTTTATCAAAATCCATTTAGCCGTTTATGCGAAAGTCGAAAATCAATAAAATTGTTGTATGGCAGGTACAGTTATTTTTGGGGCTAAAACAACGATTCAAAAATCTATTTTGGACAATCACCTAAAACGCCTAACCAGCACATTTGAACAAAATCGGTTCAGCCGTTTACGCTGTAGATCGTTCTACAGACAGACAGACGGGATTGCTGGACCCACTTTTTTGGTGTTCTCATCATCATAATGTCAACTTTGATTAAAATCTCGAGTTCGATTTTTTTTTTCAATTGCAAACCTTACCCTAAAGTACCTATATCGCAAGTAAGGCAATCATACACTATGTTGCTGCTAAGCATCAATTATGTTACGTTCGAAGTAGAGTTCAGGCTGACGTAATATGATAACGATGTTGAGCCGGAACACACTCTTGGAAAATAGATCTTGCCAGTACGTAGATTTCTACATTAATTTTCAAAAATTAAAATTTATACATGCGATAGAAAAAAATTTGTATTTAAGTCTTTTCCTAAAACATTCCTTTAATTTTTTGAACAATTAAGTCAACTGACTTTTTACTGCTTGAAAACAAAATTGAAATTATGAAAAAAGATTTGTTTTGGGATTTTTCCTAATTTTTAAATGAAAAGAAAAGGTTAAAAAAAACTGAGATACAACACAACTAGTATGTACCTTTGAAACAACATTGCTTTCAAAAATTGAGTACGTAACTTATACTTTTTATATTTTTTTATAATGATGCGCGCATTAAAGGAGTTTTGATTACTCTTAAAATGACCAAGCACAGTGCGAGCGTTAGGAAAGAAAGTAGAGAAGGGTGAAACAGGAGATACCGATGCACATTGGTTTTGAATTTCTGAATATCAAAATAGGAGGGGAGTAATTTATTCCACATTCGCGTTGTACGGCTAAAGAAGAATCTCTGTACTTGACAGTACGTCCGAAGTTGGACTCAAGGGTTAACTGACGAGCATTCCTAGAAGCGCGATTATTACGATTGAAAAATTTAAGGGGAGGAATGCAACTGGCTATTTCGCTCGAACATTGTTTTTTAAAAATATCTATAAAATAATGAGAGACATATAACATATAGTTCTATCCTATCATTGTTAGAGCTCTATTCTGAATTCTATCTAAGAGCCTCAAATGAGTTTTGGGAGCCCATGTCCAAATGTGCGAGTTACACTCCATTGCTAACACTATTCGATTTCTTCAATAAAAAAATAATAATCCTCTTAAATATATAAATAATATAAATACATTTTTTTTTAAATTACAAAAATTGAGTTAGGTACGCCCAGCGTTTCGCCATTTTAAAATATCATCTCAAGATAAACAAAGCCTTGTAAAGATTAAAGTAAATATGTACATAAAATCGAAGTAATTTTGTCAGTAATTTCCGAAATGTTTATTTGCTTATGATTGTTAGGATTTCAATTAATTTGTAGTAGTTACAAATAGATTTAAAATAAGACTCTGTTTTCTCATATTTGTTTTTGTCCAAAATGTTGAGTTTAAAAACTAAGTTTTAAGAACAATTTACTTAAAACTTAAAAACAAAATTAAAAATTTAGTTCTGGCAAAAATAACAATTTTTGCTACTATCTTAATTATCTCGAAAACGACTCCAACTATTTTGATAAATAAGATAATGTGTACTATCTACTTTAGGTAGAGTCTGCATTTTGGCAAAAAAAATTATACAAACTTTTTATGATTTTCGAATTTCTCATAAAAGGCTCAGCTAACGTTAAAAACATTTTTAAGGGTATGCATAACACATAATATAATCTTGAGACCATATTGAATAATAAATGAAAATATCTGCCTTTGACACCTTCTTGTATAAGATTGTGTCAATTGTTAAAAAAAATCATTTGATCTAATTCTGCTCAGAAAAATAATTATCTTAAGCAGATAAGAGTATGCGATATCTTTTTTTTTATATTTTTTTCTTTATCTTAAGTAAATAAATAAACTTGCTATTACAAAGATAGTGAAGACGAAAAAGTGGGTCTCACAATTCCGCCTGTCCGCGTTACTGCAACCTAAACGGCTGACCGATTTTCTTCACATTTGGTTCATATCGTTTTTACTTGCGATCATAGGTACTACAAAGCAAGTTATGTATTCGTAAAAAAATTTTTTTTTTTTTAACAATCAAACATGACATTACGATCATAGAGAACACCAAACAGTCTGTCCGTCCCGAGTCTGCAGCCTAAACGGTTCGGTGGATTTGTTTCAAACTTGGTACATATTATTTTTTCGGTAATATGCCCACACGTTTTTTTCATTTTTTTAAGGCGACAAATAACAGTAGCCCCCATACATTTTTTTGGCCAAAAAAAAAATCTTATTTTTCTCAAAAACGGCTCAAACGATTTTTATTTAAAAAAATTAGTTCATTAATGAAGGGAAAGGGTACCTTTTGATAATTTTTTTTTTGGGAAAAAAATTGTTATTTTTGGTACCTCTAGTACAACCATTTTTTTGGTTTTCGATTTTCTCGGAAACGGTTAATTTGATTTTTTTGAAATTGTTTAAGCAGAAGCTCCCAAAAATTTTTTTGGAAATTAATTTTTTTTTGAAAACTCAAAAATTCGAAAACGACTCAATAGATTTTTTCACAACTTCGTATTTGGTGGTTTTTTGACATTGTCTTGAAAAAATAAAAAAAACTATTTTTTTAAATAAAAAACAACGGTACCTCCCATACAAATGTTAAAAAAATGGTAAGCAATACAATTTATTTCTCGAATACCAGCTCCAAGAATTTTTATAAAAAAAATTGTGTATTCTCAGATTAGAACAGTTCACTTTTAAATATAAAAATATTTTTTTGTGCCTACTTCCTAATGGTACTTCCCATAGAAACACTTTACATATTTTCGATTTTCTCAATATTGGATAAACCGATTAAAATATTTTTTTTTTAATGCTCCCTAAAATTATTAACAAACTACATACGAAAATTTTCAAAAAAGAACGTTTTTCGATTTTTAAAAAATAAATAAAAAAATTTGTTTGAAAAATCGATTTTTCAGAAAACCAGTCACAGAATTTTTTTGAAATTTGAACTTTATATGTATATTAATAATATCTTTAAAATGACGTTTCATTTTTTTTTAAATGTTTTCAAAATTTCATACATAAAAAAGTAATTTATTAAAAAACCGCTCCAACGATTTTTGAATTTTTTTTATATATTCTTATTTATCTATGAATTCAAATTGTATCTTTATTTTTCAACAAACTATAACGACTAAGCAATATAAAAACATTTAATTATGTGTATTATCCATTTATTTCTACCTTATTATTATTCCCTTTTACGAATTTTTGCGTACGTCACTTAATACTAAATACAATGTAGGCCCTCATACATTTATATGTGCATATGTGTCTTTAAGAATCACATGAATCTTATGTATGCATATTGCGCCTAAATGATGAAGTTGTATATACTCGTAGCTACCTACCCACCTACATCCTTCAGGTTCCACCAGTACGTATTAATACGTAGATACATTTTACTCTCCTAACTTACATAATTAAAATCCATAACTTAGATTTAAATATACATTTGTAGGTATGTACCTATGTAACTATTCCTTGAATCATCCAATCGACAAATCATTATACTAAGAATCAAGGTAATCTTACCTACATAGGCTTTAAACCTGCATAGGATAACTACACCTAACTAACTAAACCTCAATGGTTAGCTACATTAAAGTTGTTAACTACAAGAGTAAGTTCGTGCGATCCAGTCGTGAATTTTTTTTTTAATATAACCATATACGATACAAAAATAACGGTGTCAAAAATGTGTATTTTCCGTGCCTATTGTAAACCAATTTTTTTTCGTTTTTGATTTTCTGGGCCACTTTTCAGTTGATTTTTTGAATATTTTTCATGAAGAAGCTTTTAACAAGTTTAAATAATACAAACAACTTTTTTTGTTTAAGAAAAAAACTGGTATTGAAATTTAAAAAAAAATAGTTTGTTTATTATTTTCAATATTTCAAAAACGACTTTCTTCGAAACTCTGTATTAAATAAGTTTTCACATTTTCTAGAATACTCCTGAAAATCATGTTCCTATAAAAGTTACATAGCAACTTACCAAAGAAATGAATTGAAAACCCCTAAACATTTTTTTCTTAAGAACGGCTCCAAGAGTTTAGTAAGAAATGTGTGTGTTCTTAAATTAGTGCAGACCACTTTTTAAAAATAAAGTATTTTATTTTGCGTTCTTATTAATCAAAACACTTTTTATATTTTTAACTTTCTCATTATTAGATGAACCGATTCAAATTATTTTGTATGCAGATGCTCCTTAAAAATATAATTGGTTTTTGATTTAAAAAATAAACATAGATTCTTTGTTGCAATTTTTTTTTTTTAATTAATGATTTTTTGTTAAATTAAAGTGTTTTTAGCATATTAATACTCATAATTAATTTGGATTGGCGATCCAATTTTTTTCCTTAAAATGTTTTAAATTTAGTTTTTTTTTGTTGAAAAAACTGTTCTAAAGGTTTATAAATTTTATTTACTTACATTCATATTTGTCCAAGAATACAAATGGCATCTTTTTTCTCAAATTAACTATATCAGCCTAGAAATTTTAATATTTAGGTAATAACTTGTATGCTTTGAACAATTTAATGTACCTATATTAATTAAGAATATAATAATTACATTGTAAGAAATACTGTTATATTTAAAATTCTAAGATTATTGTACTTTTTGAAGTAGGGCTGAATTTGCGATTCATAAATCAAAAGTTTAATAGGTTATTTTTTTATTTCATCAAAATCTCCCAGAAACCTAGTGGTCTATACGAACACATTTGCACTTAACAAACATATTATAATTGATGAGATTTGCTTAATTAATTATGTTTGCATGCATTAAACAATTGCTTGCCAAAATTGTTGGGAACACCCAAATTAGTTTGTTTATTTGTTCATATTTGCGTTACGAAACATCATCAAAATATTTATGAAGAGGGATGTATGCAAAAAATGTTTGCATTCGTCAAAAAATAATTCGCATTTCTAGACCTTTAGTTAACACCAAGGCCAAAACGTTTCAATAAATGCAAGAAATTGCTGAAAAATTACGCACAAGAGTTGTATACAAAACCTGCTCGCAATGTTTTGTTCTTAGAATAAATGTATTTTTATTAAATCTTATCACTTTTTTCGTAGAACTACTTATCTAACTAACCATATTTCCCTACTTTATTAAATGCATGAAAATATCTATTTTTTCAGTGAAAACTTAATATTATTATTTATTTATCAAATTCCTTTAACAAACTCTCTTATAACTTTTTCAATTTGCCAAAATAAAGAAATGAACTATACACACACAATGTAGAGTAGACCTACCTCATTGTTTATTCTCAAGTGGTTGTTCTCATTTGTCATCATTCCATTATTACTTGAACTTTCAATTTTATGCATTCCTTACTGTTTCTGTCTCAATTTCACAACACGTGTACTGTGTAGGCAGGGTAAGGAGCGGACTAAAGATTGAAAGGCCGTCGGATTTTAATAAAATGGTTGAAGAACTTCTTACGAGAACAATTCCTTTAATTTTCAACAAAATACATAAAGTGTCATTCTCTAATTTAACTGTGTTTAATCGAGAATACGTATATCAAGAACATCTAGGGACAAAGTTTTCGACAATTCCTTGAAGTCTTTCTAACCAATTTAAACAAATGATTATTACTCGTTGTTTAAAATTCGACGAACATTTGGTTGGTTGTGAGAATTAACTAGATTAGAGTCCATTAAATGATGCCTTGATAGAATATTTTGCTCACCAAGCTTATATTTTCATTTGCTCTATGACACCTAGCGCCATCTTGGTGTTACCACATCTCTTTCACATTTCATTCAATCAAGGTTTTAAAGCGAATACCGCTGACTGCAACATGCTGATTAGCCCCAATTTTAAAAAATATGGTTAGATAACGCCACCAACCATTAAAAAAAATAGTTATCGGTACAGGGGCGGAATGATGGTCAATATGGCAACTTATTGACCATCACTCCGACCCTGTGCCGGTAGCGCAAAAATTTGGAAAAAAAACCTGTTTACCGAAAGCTGATAAGCACTCCACTTAATTCAAAGCATACACAAAATACAAAGCAAATCAAGCTGACATTAAAACGATTTTAAGAACCGGTTAAGCCATCTTACACCTTACCACCTGAACAGGTACCAAATTGTACCAGTACCAGCATTTGTATTGATGTGTTTGAATAAATTAATTGGCGCCCAAGTAATTCTTTCAAAATACATCGAGTCGGTCGACACAATGGTGCCGTTCTTTGATTGAAATTAATCCTAATTATTTGTGAGTAATATTTTTGTTAATGAAAGTCATGCAGAACAACCGTTATAACAATTAAAATATAATTTCCCACATCGTCATTTTATGAAGAAACAGAAAAACCCAACTTGATGAAATCACAAACAAAGAAACAGAACCAACAACACCAACGCACCCTACCACATACCACTTGTGTCGCCGTCGTCGTCGGGCGTCACAAACAAAAGAAAGTAACGGGGTAGTCCGACAATAACAATTGAAAAATTTCAAGTGAATCACCGTTATTGGTGTCAATGACCTAAATAAAAACTGAGAATGTAAAATAAAAACAAATTGAATTCATTGTTTAACATTTTGTGTTATTTTTGTTTTATTGATTTTTTAATTCTTCTTTGATATAAAAATAAATAAATATAATATATATTAAGTTTTATCATTATTTAAATTATAAATTAATCTCTACTAATTTTTATAAACGTACATTATATAAAATAAACTCTAAATGGACAAACATTTTTTTTTTATTTTACAAAGAAACTTAAAATTGATATATTTGTTTAAATGTTTAACAATTTTTTTCACAAATTAGATACATTTCATTTTTATGTGCCAACTTTTCGCCGCCGCCGGCAATAGGAACATCGGCGCGTCAACGCGACGGATTCGTTAGGATGAATTCCGATTCATTCTCCTTTTTGCAGTCCTTTCCTTTCATGTACAGTTGATGAAGGATGCGCCTTTCTCTTGTTTAACCTCTGATAATTTTACTTAATTCGATTGTCTGCTTAAAGTTTTGAATTGCTAATTTTTGAATATTCCGCTGAAGTCTCGATGTGACGTTTAAATGCCTCCAAGAGCACCATTGTAATAAGTTTCAATTGGAGTTCACGCATTTTTAAAATCTGTTTTTCTTTTTCCTTCGATTTTCGAAGCAGCACTTCCTGATCGGGGATATAGAACGCCACAGCCATTTTTTATTAATTTTATTTAACTTGACAATTTTCACTTAATATTTTTACGTAATCGCAAAATTAAATTTCACTTTTATTTTTAGTCGTAAATAATTTGTCGTAATAAAACACAACCTTCTTGGTTGAAGATTCAAAACAAACTGAATACTGAAGCTGAAGCCGAAGAAAAACTGCTGTGAAGTAGGTACTCTCAAATATTTTTCACCGTCACCGCCGAGCTCTTCTGGAGTATTTTTTTTTTTCTTTTCTGGTTTGGTGGCTCTTTTGCCCGAAAAACCATCCCTAGTTCGGTTTTATGTAATGATACTCAGAAACAGAATTCGACAATTTAACTTGGGGTGGTTTGGTCTTCCCGGGAACAATGAATTAACTGTAGGTAGTTGTTAAACGTGTAGGTAGGCAGGCAAAGTCTGGCACAAACAATATATACAAACGTATCTAACTAGAAGAACGTTCAACAAATGTCATCTACTACAAAGCGTTGCGTTGTTATCGGGTTAGGCAACGTGGTAAGCATGATGTTATGACGCTCTAGCTTCTGGCTGAATAGTAGCGTAGGTAGGAAGTTAGAATAAGTACATCCAGAAGCATGGTTTGGTATTTCCCCTTCCGGGTAATATAATATCATATAGAATGGTTCCTACCCTACAAATACATAAGGTAGGTACTTCTCACTCTGTTTTATGTATTTCAAGGCTGAAAGAGAATAATAAAACAGTGCGTAAGGTTAAGACGTCTTTCATTATGCTTTTTTTTGGTTATGTAAAGCATTTTTGGAGTCGATAGACTAGGGGTTGAAGGATTTTGATTCTATAGAGGTTTTTTGATAGAATTTGTTGAAGGAGAATATTTTGATTTTTTTAATGTTTTATATATATGGAAGGCGTGTTTTGGCCGGGTTCAGCCTTGATCTGGGGAGGAGCTCGCCGAAGCAATTGGTCTATGGAGCAAAATGGGAAAATTATGGATATTTTTGCCCTCAAGATGGGGCGATGAATCATCACTGGGCGGACACTAAAGGAAATTTAGTCTTGGTAACTGGCTAATAAAATTGAAGCAAATAAACGGTGTGCGGATTGATTAAACGTGTACAATTTAAAATAAATCTAATTGCCGTGATTGATCAAATTTTGGCATAAATATTTAATGATTCATAGTTTATTAATTATTTATACAAATAAATCTAAAAGGTTAATGGCAATAAATTATATATTTTTTGACTTTTTACGACTACTTGTAATTAGCGGCATAATAGTGAAATTGTTATTTCTTGAAAGAATAAATATTACATTTTATTTAAAACTAGAAAATAATACCTAAGTCTTCATTAATAGTTTTAGCACAAGTGGGTGTTAACATTTAAGAGCGATCAATTTTAAACATTCAATAAATATTTGCAATATAATTTTTAACATGTTCACTCATGAATGAATTGTAAAGATTTTTATTTGAAGAAGTAAAAGTTAAATTGTTGTCAGTTAAAGTTTGTTTTCCGTCAAAAAAATTACTTTTGCAAGAAAATTCGGGTTAGACTTCTTAACTAAAATTGCTAACAATCTGTATGTGTTTGAGGATTTTTGTAAATAGTTTAAAGACAAGACCTCCGCATTTTTCATCTTCCTTTTACTTGGCGAAAATGAATATAAACGTGAGCCCTTTTTTCGCAATTGTGCTTCGCACGTTCTTAAAAGAAAGGCCTGAATAAATCTTGAAATCTTATTTTGTTGTCTACCAAAAAATTATATCTTAAAGTATTTAAATCAAAAAAAAAATACATGAAACTAGAATTATATTTTTTTAATGTTTAAAAATCTATCTTTCGCTTAAAAATCCAAGTTTTAGCTATACATATATTTTTTTAAATTAAATAAACCCATTATGTAACTACGTGTTCTTTGTTCAAATAATCATTTAATTTTATATTTTTGAGCAAACAACTCTGTAGTTTTAGCAAAGTCTCCTGATTATGGTTTGAGTTTTCAAAATTATTAATATTTACTCCTTTGGTGATCAATGATATCTTATTACTAAAAATGAAATTTTGTTGATAAGAATTGTTGCTTACGAGCTTACGTCGAACGTTTTATATAAAATCCCTTTAAGTTACTATGTAAAATTGTAATTGCAAATACATAAACCTAAATGAAAATTATTTTAAAATAAGAAAAAAATACTTAAAATTATAAAAATTTTAAATTATAAAAAAAAAATCAATTAAAAGTTTTACGTTTTTAATGAATCCATAAATATATCTCATGTATTACTCATTTCTAATTTTATTATTTCATAATTTTATGATATTCGCTTATTCTTCAGAATAAAATATAACGCATAATTATATTGGTTCAATTTACAACAAAAGATTTGAAGTACAAACTTTATTCACGTGGATATTTAAAATCTGACCAAGAAAAATTGTTGTATTTTATTATATTTTAAATTTAAATTAAATAAGTGGATACAAAAATGAAATTTAATGGCCACAAATTTTATTTGGAACAACATTCAAAATGGTAATAAATAATTAACAAATAAATAAATATGTTTTCAAACGTGACCCAAAAAAAAATGTCGTACCATTTTTCTTTATTTTTAATTTGGCTGAAATTTATAAAGGTTACTACTTTTAGTACCACAAAAGTAAAAATGGTGATTTGAGTAAAATCCACCACATGCCACGGCTACTTTTTATTATATTGTTGTGTATTCCTTATTCAACGTCTTAAGAAATTAAATATTTGTAAAAAAAAAGTCCTATACAACTAAACATGACATGTGCAATTTTTGCTCTATCAATGGGCGTGGTGTCCAATTTTCTTACAACTATTCAGCTTAAAAAACTGCAAAAAATTAAAGGTAGTTTACTTTTAAAATAAAAGCTGTATATTTTTACTCGAGATTTTAATTAATCTTGACATTAACATGATAGAGAACACAAAAAAAGAGTGTCCCGCAATTCCATCCATCATTCACTGAAACGATTTTCTTCAAACTTGGTAAACTTTTTCTTAGAAAAAAATTAAGGACCTTTTGTCTATAAGAAATTAACTGGAAAACAATTTTAAAAATATATTTAGCTTTTTCCACTAAGAATCTTGTGCTTACAAGGTGATCGAACGCTTGCCGCTTTTATAATGAACATTATGATTATCTAATATTCTTTAATTGAAAAAAAAGATAATAAATACCTCCGGTACCTTCTTTTGAAGGAAAATAACTAATATTAAATAGTTCCAAATTGTGTTCTTTATAGACGGAACAAAATGCTCTTTGTGTTCATAAATCCTTTGTTGTATGCATGTATCTTATTAAAAGAAATCGTCTAAAGATTATTTTCAAAACGGAAATCATAAAATCGAACTTTCCAAGAAAAGAAGCATAAATCCATGCAGGTGTTATAAAAAATATCTTTTTCAACTCCCTAATAAATCGAAAACGAAATAACTGATACTTTTTTTTATTCAAACATGCATTACATAATTTATAACATTTTTCAGCACAATTAGAAATTTCCTGCAGGTACCAACACTTATAAAAAAAAATTGTTTTATTTCCTTTTTTTTTAATTACTTGAATAGGAATGTCAAAAACAATAGAATCTTTAAAACAATGCTGAACAGTTGAACCTTTTTCATTGTTCAGTTTTCTGTTTGTCAGGTTAAATATTACAATAACTAACATTTATTCACGAATCCTGTCTGAACATGATTTCAAATTGAAATAGGACGTGGGAAAAAATATAATGTGAAACTATCTTCAGATTTAAGCGGCCTTTGTTGGTATTAATATAAAACACCTGAAACAACAAAAGATACCAAACCTTGCACAATAATGTCGCTCAAGAAATACATATATGTATATTATAATAACATTTGTAATAATTTTTATTTTCAGGAGATGAAAAATGGAGGCAGATTTCTTTATTTGCCAAAATGCTAAGTGATAATTAGGTTGTTCGGAACAGATTAGAAAACTTTAGAACAGAAAAGTAAAAGATTTTGCTGTTCAATAAGAAATTTTCTGTAATCTAAACTGTTTTGGATTGCTGATCAATGAGTCAGTTTGGAACAGCTTGAAACACTTTAGAACAGGATTTTCTACACTTGATTTTTAGGTAGAACACGTTAAAACAGATTTTTGAGTACTGTCAAAACCATCTGTTGTTGTTTAAAAAAAAATATTTCGGTGTTAGATTTAGTTTTAGTTGATAAATCACTTTCCGTGTCAGGGTCACTCAAATTTCATAAAAATTATTTTTTTTTAAAATAAATTCAAATCCACTTCAAATTATTTTTAAAAATAAATACCGAACTCGAATTGTATTTAAAAAACAATAATATTCTTTTTAAAATATCTATTAGATGACTGGCTATTCTAAGTTGTTCTATCTTGTTGTGAAGTTTCTCACGAATCTGTTCTGTTCTGTTCTAACTTTTTCGTCACTGAACAAACTTAATATTACCTGGGTAGTAATCTATTAGTAATATATTGGTTTAATAAAAGCAGATCGATTGCAATCGATTGCACCCACAACAAGTTGGAAACCACGTATTTCTCTATACTTGTCCATTCCTTTTATTTGCTCTAAGACCAATGTTGGCATTTTTACAAATTCGGGTCGCTTTGAGACGAAAGCTTTGCAACCCTTTGACATATCAGACAGAGATTGGTTAAATCCGTATATATCCGCCCCATCATCTTGCATCTATATAAAGGAAAATATATTTTAATTATTTCTTTTTTAGTGGGATAAAGAATAATTAAAATATTTATATCTGCACCTCATTTCGACCCCAATATCTTATGGAGCCATTACTTGTAGATCAATGGAAATATGACCACCTCTTACGATAACTTTCGGTATCGGATCGGACAAGTTTTACAATTTTTTTTAACCATATTTGCTTTTGAAACCCTATATTTTCGGCGAAAAGAAATTTCGTCCAGTTCAATTGGGTTGTAAATTTTGGGTGTTCTTATTCTATTAGAATTGGAACCTAATGTACTGCATACATTTAAGTCATTTACAAATGAAATAAAATTATTATCCATTAGTTTAATTGAATATGTTAGAAAAAATCACAAAACTAAATAAAATCACAGTTCCAAACTTCAATAGATGAGAATTGATATGTGAAAATACATTTAAAAGGGCTTTAAATAAACTCTAAACGCCACGAATTCTGTTTAAGTTAAGACACCTTTAAGTAACGTTGTTTAAATGAGAAAATTGTTTATAGATACGGGTATTGAACTTAAGTGTTGTTTAAAGGTATTTTAAAGTTAAGTAAGATTTAAAATGTTATTATAGATACGGCTGATACTCGTTATGTATTAGGGCCTACAATATAATATCTAGCATTTAGTGATATCGCAAAAATTCGTAAAAAGAAAAGAAAATAAGTTAGAAATAAATAGATAATACTCATAATAAAATGTATTTATAAACGGTGATTTTTTAAGAGCTTGGTTTTTGAAAATTCAAAAAAACACAGAAACTTGTTAAAAGTGAATGAAATTTTTATTTGGATCGATAAATCAATTTCTGCCATTTACTTTTTAAAAATAATTTCACTTAAATGTTGCCCGCGGCTACGCTTCAGGTGGTCCATTCTGAAGGTCCAATTTTGGCAAACTTTTTCACACGTTCAATGTTGGCTTCCAAGGCAGCAATCGTGTTTGGCTTGTCCCCATACAATACAAGACAATAGACTTAACATAGTCCCACAAAAAATAGTCTAACGGGGTCAAATCACATGATCTTGGTGGCCAATTGACTGCGCCAAAACGTGAGATCAACTGCTCACCAAATTCGCCTCTGAATTGATGCATGGTTTCGCGTGCAGTGTGGCATGTGGCACCGTCCTGTTGGAACCACATGTCGACCGAGTTCAATTCTTGCATTTTCGGCAAAAAAAAATCTGTTATCATCGAACGGTACCTTTCTCCATTGACCGTAACCCTGCGGACTTCATCGTCCTTGAAGAAGTACGGCCCAATGATGCCGCCTGCCCATAAACCGCACCAAACAGTGCATTTTTCGGGATGCATTGGTAGCTGCTGAATTGCCTCTGGCTGCTCTTCACTCCAAATACGGCAATTCTGCTTATTCACGTATCCATTTAGCCAAAAATGAGCCTCGTCGCTGAAACGGACGTAGCTTGCGAAACACATTTTTCACAGAGCACGAATTTTGATAATAAATTTCAATAATTTGCAAACGTTGTTCAGGCGTAAGTCTATTCATGATGAAATGGCAAACAATACTGAATCGAAATGTCAAATGTTCGTGGAATTTGTCATGTGTGATCTGTTAAAAATATAAACGTCAAAAAAATCACCCTTTATTACTTAGCTGTTATAGTTTGAGGGAAAACAAAGATGCTATTTGAATTCAGGAATAAATGAGAATATATAAGAAAAATTCCAAAATTTTATGTATAAAATCTTAAAAACATTTTTAGAAAAAAAAATTGAAACGACATTTTGAAGCTATTCTTGATATAACATTTAAATTTCAAAAAAAATTCTGGGACTGGTTTTTGAAAAATTGATTTAAAAAAAAATGTTTATTTATTTTTTAAAAATTGATTTTTTTTTAGGAAAATTTGAGTATGCAGTTTTCTAAAAACTCTTAGAGAGCATTTGCATAAAAAAATAGTTTTAATCAGTAGTTATATCCAATAGTGAGAAAATCGAAAATATAAAAAGTGGTTCTATGGGAAGTATCGTTCGTAATTACGCAAAATAGAATGGCGCAAAATTTTAAACGATTTAGTAAAATGTTAAAACCACTTTTAGCAATTTACTAAGCTTAAAAGATGATTGAGCTAATTTTAAACGATTTTAACATTTTACTAAAGTTCAAATCACGGAATGGCTACTTTAACTTTTAGCAATTTGCTAAATTCATTATGGAATCTGATAGTATATCAGCCGTGCACGCGTGGTGCCCAGGTTCGAGTCCTGCTGGTGCACATTTTTTTCTTTTTTTTTTTGTTTGTAAATAATGAAGTTAAAATGATGAAAATAGAAATAACTAATACCTTTTTAGAGCACATGTTGGGTTTTCATCAACATATAATTAATTTACAAGGCATAACAACAATAATTGTGTTCATCAAAATTCCAAACCCTACAAATGCTCAGCTTTCTGCTTATTTAGCAATTTACTAGGTTAGAAAAGGTTTATAAATTTTGAAATAGCTTTTCAATCAATAAGCACTTAGGAAATTGCTAACTAGTAAAATGTTAAGCCCTTAACAATGGGTTGTTTAAAATTTTGCGCCATATTATTTTTATACTTAAAAGTGGACTGAATTTTATAAGAATTTTTGAAGCCGTTTTCGAGAAATACATTTTTTTAAACAGATTTTTTAACATTTGTATGGGGGTATCCGTTAGTTTTTTTTTAAGAATGTAGTTTTTTTTTAAATATTCAAGATAATGACACGAAACTACCACTTATGAAGTTTCGAAAAAATCAATTGAGTCGTTTTTGAAATTTTGAGTTTTTAAAGTTTTTTTTTTTAATTTCATAAACAATTTTGGTTTACATAATATAAATGTTTAAACTTTTGAAAAGTTTTGCATAAAAAAGTTCAAAAATCAAATAAACCGTTTCCCAGAAAATCGAAACCAAAAAAAAATGGTTGTACTAGAGGTACAAAAAATAAACATTTTTCCTTTTTTGGTGTTTGTGTTCTCTATGATCGTAATGTCAAGTTTGATCAAAGTCTCAAGTTCGATTTTTGTACGAATCCATAACTTGCTATATAGTACCTTATATCGCAAAAAAAAAGTGTAAAGAAAATCCAATATGTAGTTTGAAAACTTTTCAAACACGATTTTATTACATCTCACAATTTTAACATTCTTCCACGAATTGGGCATTGTTCTGGGACTTTATCTATGTCACATTTATAAATTCTATCACACTTGGATGATTGAGGTTAGGTCGAAGTGTATTTTTTTCAATTGCGTTGTTGTGTGTGTTGTTGTCCTTGTTCAGGTTTTCTTTAATTTTATTGCTGTCTTATTTAGCTTAAAAGTATTTGCGTACTCCTTTTTTAACATTACCGATGGAAAATCATCCTTGCTTCTACCGATTGGTCTTGGATAACAAAAAAAAACTATCTATGCATACCAATCGTTTTATCTATTATTTTACATCCTGCATTTTATTTTATTATATCTTGCATGCACACAATGAAAACTACCTACATATTTCCTATATAGTGGGCAAATAAATTTAGACCATTGCTTTTTATGTGTGTGTTTCCATTCTATTTTTTTGTAATTTTATGGCCGCGTGTCTTGCAATCCTTTTTAACGGTTTTTATCGCCAAATATGACATCATACAAGTTGCGAGAAAACATTTTATGGTTCATTTCATTGCGAAGGGATTTTCCTTTTCTTATTTTTATTTCCCCAAAAAGCCATTTACTGGGAGTATTCTTCAGAATTTTATTACAAACTGATAAGAAATTTGAATTGTGTGCCATCCGAAGAATTGAAATGCGATTTATTATGGTCTAGTTTTGCATATCAGTTTTTTTTATAGTTCTTGATTTAGGTTATTTTTTTTTATTAGGTAAATGTTTGGCTCTAAACAAAACATTACTCAAGAGATAAGTGAGTTGTGCTTGTGAGTGCCATTAATGACTTGACAGACCAACATACCACACTGTTAGTAGGTACCTTGTGTCATTGAAAATATTAAATTATTATCTACAAGCGTAACCTATTTTGACAAGTTGACATTATTGTGACACCGCACCGGTTGCGTTAAAGCTGATGGATGCATCTTTTCGATGACTCAGAGATACTTTGACCTAAATTGCTATGAAAATCGAATGGAATGGAACCTAACTATTATTATGTATTAGTGTGGGAATACATGTGGTTCTATTTTAATGTTTGTTTTTCACACAGCATGTTGCAACGGTTACTGCGGATTAGTCATGCACTTCTAACACTACGCACATATCACGGAGCTGAGTGTACTTTTAGTAGGTATATACCTACATTGCACATGTATTGTAATATTTATGTAGAACTGTTGGAGGCGACGATCAGTCTGGAGTCGGATTGAACAGAAACTGGAAATAAGAACCTGATAGTTGATAAGTCCATTGACGTCAGTTGGACGATGAGTCATAATGTGAAAGAAAACGAATTTTCTTATGAGAAAAAATAATTAAGAAGGGGAAAAAGTAACATGCCCAAACAAGTGGATCGGTAAATTATAAATATGTAAATTTGTACAACTCACGTGTTTACAAAAAAAAAGTTGAGGCAGCGTTTATTACATATTTACACAAAATTAAAAATTCAATTAGAATTATGGTAATGGTACCTACTTAGTAATTTTCTAACTTATAAGAAGTTCTTGAGCAGAATATATGTAGGTCGGTATTTGCTACTTTTAAATTATTTTTAAATATTATTATTATGAAAAAATATAAAGAAATGTGTGGCTCGTGGAGAAAGAGGGCATATACCTTTCATCCATTTTTGTGTGCCTGTCATTTTTCCGCAGGAATTAAACGAACATACAATATTTTGTGTGTATCTGTGAGGATCACTTTTTCAGGGACAAGAGATACTAGTTGAGGATAAGCCTGTTCTTCGTCAGAGGTAGGTAGTTGTACATATCCGATTTTAACTTAGATAAGATATATACTCGTACATAGGTACTATAGGGTAAGTTTTGCATTTGAGAAAAAAATTTAACTCGAAAATTTAATCAAACTTTTTGACATATACTATGATAGAGAACACCAAAAAAGTGGGTCCCGCAATTCCGTCTGTCTGTCTGTAGAACGTTCTATACAAGGTGAACCAATTTTCTTCAAACGTTTTAAGTAGTTTACTAAGATAGATTTTTGAATCGTTGTTTTAACTCCGAAAATAACGGTAGGTATTTGCCATCCAAATTTTTCTACCATATCAATTATCTCGAAAACGACTCTAACGATTTTAATTTTTAAAAAATATGTGTACTACTTTGCTTATGGTCTACCTTTTGGCCAATTTTTTTTTTACATACATATTTTGTTATTATAAAACCATTTATTTGATTCTCGTATTCAGGATGTTCTTCGAATTCTAAATAATACTGCATTTCAAAATTTTCGAAAATTGTAAAGTATTGTTTTTGGGATTTAAAAAAAAATTTGTTTTTTTGAATATTCAATATTTCGAAAACTGGCGGACGATTTTTTCTGAAATTTTGGTCTTTAGTTTATATTATTAAATATTGAAAATTGGCATCCCAATTTTTGTTTAGAATATGTAAGAAATTTATTACATAAAAAAAAATAAGTAAAAAACGACTTCAAAAATATATTTAGCCGTTTCTGTTTAAAATCTTTTGGATACAATGTGGTCGAACATAAGAGCAAGTACGTACGATCTAGTAGCGCATTTTATTTTTTAATAAACTGCATTTTAACAGGTCAAAAATTGTGACAATTGCTACACAATATTAAGCAAACGCGCCTTTATTAACATTTTTAGAAGGCAATTTCAACGAATATCTTGGTTTTTTTCTTATTTGAGAAAATTTGTCTTAAGTACTTCCTTATTCACATCGCGCAAGATCTTTTCATTGAAATTTGATTACAAAATTTACTTGTATATATGCAACTTGTGTCCATTGGCGTACGCAAGGGGGGGGGGGGAGATCTAATTACATTTACAAAATATTTGTATGCATAATGAATAAATGAGACGAAAGGGTTTTTAATATGCAACAATAATTACTGTGGAATTTATTTAAAAAAAAAAGTTGTTGATTTTGGTTTGGTAAATTTTACCTTTCACTCAATCTCTCGAAAATATGAAAGTTGAAACAAATGAAAAAAAAACGACTAATGAAATCAAGGTCGTGTGCTTACTCAAAATGTCAATTTTAAATCTCTGAAACCAGAATAATTTTATTTCAGCAGAAACAAGCTGTCAACATTTTTATAGGAAGAATTTTCTGAAGGGAACTTGATGCTGAAGGAAATGAAATAAAAACATTATCAACTTAGAAAAGTCATTTGTTTTAGAAATAGCTGATTTATTTCCACCAGTAATTTGAAGTTGTGGGATGGCGGGTCTCGCAGAAAGTTTTATTTTTGCGCCAAGTGGTAAGGTAGCATAAATTGTTGAAAATGAAACAGATAGTAAAGTTTTTTAAGATTACAAAATTGTTTTCACATTCTTTTACTAATGAACATAATGAATCCACGCTATAACACTTCATTATCCTTAAAAAAGAAACAAAATCCGAAAGTTTATAAAAAGAGATAAAGAAAAAACTTTGAGTAATAATTAATATCTTTTCGATCTTCGTATTATAATATGGACTGTTGTATTGAAATTGTTTTAAACTGTAACCTTTTTTACCAATTTAAGTTTTTCAGCAGTAGTTTCTTCCAATATATTGAAGAAGAGATTAGGTTGATGTTTTAGGAGAACAAAGAAATAAAGAGTTAATTTTTTCTCTTTAAATATCTCATACGTTTGTTTTGAGAACTCTCAAAGTAATTAGTTTTTAGCTTTGTTCACTAAAGAAAAGAGTAGAAAGGAATAGTACCCAACAGAACATAACAGATCAGAACAGAAAACACAAAACAACTTAGAAAAAGATAGAACTGTCAAATAAACGTCAGTTGTCAAAACAAAATCTAACAAGCAAAAAAACAGAATTGTTATGTGTTTGTTTCTTCTTAGTAGTTCATTACTAATAATAATAAAGAATTATTAAAAGTAAGACTTAACTTTGACAGCAAACCAAAAAGTGTACAAAATAGAAAATAAAAGATTTTGACATTTCTCACGATATTGTTCTTGTTTCATATTACTCGAAGACCAGGGCAGGAAGCTACATCAAATCATAACAATTTAGAGTAGAAAATTCCTCATTGAAAAGCAAAAGCTGTACATACTTTTCTGTCCAGATCAGCTCAGAACAAATTGTAGTATAAGCCTTCATTTTGGAATACATAAAAAATTGAAAAAAAAATAGTGGTATTTTTCCAATTGTAAACTTACTGTAAAATTAGGGATATTTTTAACTATTTTATCTCATCCAATAAAAGTTATCAACCGATATCTCTTTTAAGTTGCGAAATACTCATTGGTGATATAATTATGATATTAGTTCTGAAGCCCAGAAATAATAGAAGCAACTAGTGAAATCCCCAAATCCAAAATCCCCAAATCAAAATCCCCAGCATCAAAATCCCAAAAGAAAGAAGCCCCAGGGCAAAAATTCTCATGCCAATATCCCCAAAACAAATATGTTCAAACAGGGATATTTGGTTTAATTTATATTAAAAAGTTTCACTACGCACATGAAAACGAAAGACTGAAAAGTACATATGCATTGATAGTAATTAATTGTTTAAAAACTGTTAATTGTTATCATTACTTTTTAGTATCACAATAAATTAATTACATATTTTTTGAAAACTATGTGCACATAATGAAGATGTGCTGTGCACGAACCGGGCACTGGGGATTCCGTGGGATTTTGGCAAGAAAAATTATTTCCTTGGGGATTTTGTCCATATGTATTATGTCTGTGGGGATATTGTGTATTTGGATTTCATTTTTGGGGGATTGTGTCCTATGGGGATTATTTTGGGGGGATTTCATACGACGCCCGGTTACATTAGATTAGTATGCGCGTGCGCAGCTCAAAGATGCTCCGTACACGGGGGCCTATTGGTATATTGTGATAACATTTCACACCGTAATCAGATGTCCCTAACTAATGTTTCATGAAGACTGGTTCATTTACCAACCAGCCCGTACTCTCTATATACTTTTACCAATGGTATATGTTTCCGAAGTGTAGGAGGCGATTTGTTTGTAGATTTGGACAGTCGCAGATCAGGTGTTCAATGGTTTCTGTTTCATCAGCATCTTGACAGCTCCTTCAAAGATCGGGTGCCAATACACCAACCCTATGGTACAATGTCCTATTAGTACACCTATCAAAGTTATGATGCTCTTTTACTCAGTGATTGAATATACTGGGAGGCAACACAGTCGCTCCTGGATATCCAGGAGTTATTTATTTGCTCTTTCATTTTTATGTCTACCTTCCTTTTCACTACGCCAAACGGAACTTCAGAAAGTATACCCAATAGGTTTCCTGCTGTCCATATTTGGTATTGAATCCTTTCTTGGCATTTCATCTGCTATATCGCTCACCTCTACATTGCTGTGTCCAGGAACCCAGCAGAGTTTGACTTGGTTAGAGTTACTGCTGATATTCAGTACGCATCGGGACTTTGCCACTTCCTTGGATCTTATTGTCTTGCTGGATTGTGCTGGATAGCTACTTGGCTGTCCACGAAAAATGTGATCTGTGATGAGATCAGTTTCCTCCTGTGGATAATTTCAGCTGCTTTTTCAATAGCGTAAATCTCATCCTGAAAGACGCTACATTCACCTGGGAGCTTAGAATATGATTCTTTAATTTTAAGGGCTTCACAAAGCACACCGGCTCCTATTCCTTCTTCCATTTTAGACCCATCAGTGTAGATGGGAATACCCTGTTGTCTTAGTAGGGAGCTAGGTTCCCATCAATGTCTTTCGGTTATAAGCATCTTGAAATTTTTATTTTGTTACAGTCTATTTTCGGTGGTAAGTAGTCAGTGGTCACATCAAGTTCAGCCATGTTACCAAGCCTTTGCCAGATGGATCCATGGCCTTTGGTGCTCTGCTTCCAAGAGCCCGTTTCTTTAAGTCGAAGCGCACTCTTGGCTGGTGTTCACCTTATGTACTCGTCGAGACTCGTCAACTAAACATGTTCTCTATTGAAATTATGATTACCGTTGATCTTAAATTTTGTATAATTTGTCCAGATAACATTCAAAAATATACTCTAATTATCTCGTTTAAGCAATTTTAAATCAAATCGAATTAAAGTGCAAGCAAACATTTCGTTTGGTTAAATTGGTCTACACAGCTATAGTGTGTTTGCGTCGGTCGCACTTAAAAATTCAATCCCAGAATTAAAACACAAACTCTACCACGCAAATTCTGCTTAACCGAATTCAATATAAATGGAATATAAATTTTCCTTTCAATTGAATAATTTCAATCAGTTTAAAAGCAAAACCAAATTTCAATCAATCCCGACGAAGCAGACAATGGCATACGAACGACGAATATGCTCTCATGAATTGTGTGGACGAAGCTTTAAGCGGCTCCGATGGCATTAAACCAAACCAATCTAAACAAAAACGAACACCAAATGGTTTTGTGAATACCAAAGCAAAAAAAAACATGTTGTATTGGCATCTGTGCCAAATGTACAAGCATTAAATTTTAACACCCAAACCACCCTCTTTTTCCAAAAAAAAAAGACATGACCAGGTGAGGCTAGCAGAATGACGATGACGACAGGACAGGACATTGGAGCAGTATTCAAAATGAACAACACAAGAGGAGACGTTTCCATGAAAAGTGCAACAGTTGTTGTCATTGTATTCATGTGGCGAACCAAGTCACAACCAAACTACCATTTCCAATCCTTCCTATCTCTCACCTAGGCCGCCGATAATATCAGACGACATGGACAAAATGATTGGCATTGAATGTGAATTGCGAAAAGGATTCGAATGCATGTGAAGAGTTGGCACACGAACAGGAAGAAGAGCTGCACACTGGCCCCTAACTTATGGCAATTGTTAATTTATTACTCTTTCCTGGAAATATATAAAGCCCTGCATGCGATGGCCTCTGCCTGATGGGTATAGGAAATTTCATTTTAAACAGAAGCTATTTAGTCGAATACGCAAATGCCCAAACCACATAACACACAGACAAACAAAGGAATCCTTCAATCAGTTTCAGTATCGATTTTAATTAAAGAATTAACAGGAATATGTCAACCGTATGGTGAGTTTGATGACAGAAATGTGGATAACTCCTCCTTGTCGTCACATTCCTGCACCGACACTTCGATTCCAACTCACACCACCATCACCGAACCGACCGATGATGCTATCAATGACCAGAGTCCATAGGATGTGTTGTGGGTGGAAACGGTGCGGGGTGTCCAACCGGCACTTCCGATTCCGAGTAAAATTGGTCGACGTTCACGGATATTGGGCATTTCACTCGGACTTTGTTGCAAATAGATGCTGCGGCGGCTTTGTTCGAATGGGAGCCAAACTAATCCCACATAAATGAGAACGGTCCCATCGGATTGGATTTTGTTGCTTCGGACAGCATTTCGTTTTCGTGTCCTGTTCCTGTCAGGCTAATATGATATAGAGTTGTGCAACATTGTATGCCAAATGCTTCTTCACCAATGCCACCATACCAATGCATGCCGGTTATCCGGATTTCCCTGTTTTGACCATTGTTGTTGTCAGAGAAGTTGGTTCAGCTGATGTGAAACTCCGAAATTATGGTTGGCTAAATTTGGATTAATTGAGTAAAAATTCACAGTAAATGCACCTGCTAAGCTGTTTGCTTAATTGATTTATGGGGGATTTCAGTCAGTTTTCCGTTTTTTGTTTTGTTGTTGTTTCGAGTTTACTTTACGTATAAATGTGGATAGCGGATGTTTTTCGCATTTTAATTCCTTGTCAGGATTTCAAGTCCTGGCGGGTAACCAGTCAGTATACGATATATTGAGTTAGTTGGTAGTGAAGTGAGTCGATGTTGTATGTTGTGTAGGTTGTTGTTACGAATGAATGTTTTTGATTTGCATTTGGAATTAATCTAAAATTACAAAATAAATGATTTATTCAAGCAATTTGACAGTATTATAAGGGTGCATGTAGTATACATACATATAGGTATCTACGAGTATAGGAAGGATGATCATAGATGTAATGTGCTGTGTGTTGTACGAGTATGGGCATTGGCTAAAGCTTTTAATCTTTTTTTTGGTCGAGGAAGGAAATAACATGGAATCACTGTGTAAGCTGATTTGCGTAAAATTTTGTATTTTATCTGAAATAATTTGACAAAAATTAACAAATAAAATGAATGATGTTTTCCTGTGATTAACATTTTTGATTGTTAATTATTTCACGTGACTTATTGAAGTTAATCCACTTTTTGAATAAAATTAGCTAGTAGATAGGAATTATAAAAAAAATATCTATAATTTCTGTTTAAAAGTAAGCAGATCAATCTGTTATAAATTCAACTTGCTTTTGGTCATTTATGGAGGGGCTACTTGAAATCTTTAAGATAATGGGAGTAAACTTTCTAATATACGCTTTAGGCAAATGTTAATTTTTTGAAGAGCATCTTCTACAATTTTTGTTTTTATTTAAGTAGCTTAATCTGATAGTGGAAGCTTTTAACGTGTTTTCTTATTATAGATTAAAGATTTTATTTTATCGACTTAAAACACACATTATTTATTTTGCTTATATATTTACATTTCAGAAGCTCTGCTATCGTCATTAATCTCTATTAAATAATAATGACATTCTAATATTAATATTGAAATTCAATACAAACAACAAATTCAATACAGACAAAAAATTACACAAACAAATTTACAGTGAATCTAAGGTCTAATATAAACCTTTTCGAAAATTGGATTTCTTATTGGCCCATCGCATCGTCACTATTCATTAAATTATTTTCATTTTTAAATATATAAAGGGATTCAAAAGCATCTAGTTCATTAGTATTATTTATATTACGTATTAATTTCAAGTTTTTTAAACTAAAATTATGGTTTATATCTAGCATGTGTTGTGATACACTTGATTTTTCTGGTTCATTGTATTTTAGATGCGCGAAAAGTGTTCTTTAAATCTTTTGAGAATTGGTCTTCTTGTCTGCCCTATATTATTCTTTATTACAATTGTTACATCCAATTGAGTAAGTCCCTGATTGTTGTAATGTTTCAATTTTGTCCTCGGATACACTAATCAGATTTTTAATTTTCATTTTACTGCTTTGGCTATTTCTGATGTTTTGTCTATTAAATATTGGTTTTAGCTTAGATGTAAATTTATTAATTAATTGATGATCTACTGATTGCTAATAAGAGAAAACAAAGCCTAAGGAATTTTCCAACTTTAGATTTTATCAGAAATGAACAAGATTCAGAAAAGAAATAGTCAAAATTTAAAGTGAGATTAAGAGGTCAATCCCAGCACCTTGAGCTTAAAAAAGATAATTTTGTGATAGATTTTATTTGGTATAAATTTGTATATGAAGAATAGAAAGGGGAACATATTGACTCTATTCTCTCCACAACTTACATTACAACTTACACTTAAACAGGGATCCTAATGGAAAACGTCTATATGTATGGGAAGATGCGGCTACGACTTTAAATTCTATATATGACAGGCCGCGTTAGTACGCACTATTTTCCATATAAAGGAGCGAATAGCAGGAAGGATTATATGCACCACAGAGCTTACTGGCAACTATAGCAAAGTTTGGTTCAGAGAGTGGCTAATATCTAACCATTACCTCACGCCTAATGCCTCCTTTTACAATTGATGCACCAAAGCCTCAATTGGCTTGCCTGCTCAAAAGAAAGTGAAAGTCACATGTATGGTCTGTGAGTGCTTTGCAAAACCCAACATTCTGAAGATCGGTTCAACGTAAACTTAGTAAGAAGATTTCACCAGAGGTAAGTTTGGAAAGGAAAAATTCCTCTGTTAATAAAATGCACGACTGGATCGCACTTACTTCCTCTTTTGTTCGATTACATCGTGTGCAAAAGATTCTTATTAGAAACGGCTAAATATATTTTTAAAGTCGTTTTTTACTTAATTTTTTATATATAAAAATTCTTAAATTTTTTCTAAAAAAAATTGGTATGGCAATTTGAAATAATTAATAATACAAATTTAAAAACAAAGTTTCAAAAAAAAATCATCCATCTGTTTTTTACTTGTGGTTATAGGTACATAAGGCAAGTTATGCATTCGTCGAAAAAAAAAAGTTTTGAGATAACAAACAAACTAACATCACGATGATAGCGAAGACGAAAAAAGATGGTCTAAAAATTCTGTCCGTCTGTATGTCTGTCTGTATATTAGAGTGTCTACGTCTCTATGTATGTATAGACACATACAGCCCAAACTGGTAGGCCGAATTGTTTCAAACTTGGTATATAGAGTTTTTTAGGTATTGTACAGAGGGGGAAATTGAAACATTTTTTTAGCTCAAAAAGTAACGGTACCTGCCATATAACCGTTATGTTAAAGCCTATTTTTCTCGGAAACGACTCTAACGATTTTGATTAAAAAAATCAGTGCAGCTTTTTCGGTACGACCGATCATATAATTTAAAAAAAAATTTTATGTCTAAAAACAGTACTTTCCATAGAACCTTTTTTTGCTTACGACTATCTTATAAATGGTTTAACCGATTCTTTCGAAATTACACATATATATAGGTTCGGGTTGCGCAATTTATACTGCGTACCAATATTTTTAATTAATATTTTTTATTCAAAAAGTATAGTTATATGTATTTGCTGAATACCTATGAATTGGCGTTCTTGAATTTTTTTTTTGAAAAATGTTTTCAAAAAGTTAAAAAAAAACTTTTTTTCTCAAAACACGCTCCACAGATTTTTAAAATTTTTTCACATAAATTCAAATTTATCCAAGAAATAAAGCGGTGTACTTTTTTTGAGCTCAAATTAGTTTAAGTATTTATTTCAGAACTTTGAATTATTTTTTTGATTAAGCCGATTTCATCTTTTGTTTTTAAGTTTATATTATTAAATATTTAAGATTCTCATACCAATTTTTTTATAAAAAAATTAAAGAAATTTTGTATATATAAAAAATTAAGTAAAACACGACTTTAAAAATATATTTATATTTTTTTAAAAGAATTCTTTTACATTCAGACAATCCAGTCGTGCATTTTATTTCTAAATGCAAAACTTGTCCTATAACACCTAAATCCCAAGTAAAAAAGCAAAAGATATGCGCTCTTAAAAGTTCGTGCACACGTTTTTTTCTAAAAGTGATCAATTTTAATCGATCGATCTCCATTTGTTGGGAATGTGTACATTTTCATGTACCCGGTAAAATAGCATTTCTTCCCACAAAACGTGCTAATATGTAAGACATAACCCCTAAAATATTGAAAGAAAAAAACCTTTGGGACATTTTTTTATGTCCCAAAGATTTTTTTTCTTTCAATATTTTGATGTTTTTTCATCAAATTAATATAATCAATGTGAATGTGTATTAAAATCTTTTTATTTAATATTTTTTAAACGAGTTTTTTTTTGTAAACAACAACTACGAGTATGTTCTATATAAGATTGTTTAAAATCTATGGATCGTTTTTTATTACTGAATTAACTATGGGCTAAGCTAGAGTTTGTTAATTTTTAAATTTAAATAACATTAAATCCTAGAATACAATATTTGCCTTTTAGACCACGTACAAAATTTTTGCTTCCAAAAGTTCATCCAATCTATTTCGGAAATGTTCAATGCTATTTAATGCATATTTATCTCTTCAAAACAAGTATTCCGAACTACAGTCCTCCACAACTTCTCTGTTCCTTCATTTTTTTTATCTTCTTGAAACTCATTCACTTCTTTTCTTAACATTACGTATATTATCTCTTCCAAATAATTCATCTATTCCATTCGAACTTCATATCAACGGGATTATGGATTAAGACATAAATTATTATGATCTCAACACCCTCAAACTCTCATATTTATACATAGCTCTAGGTCCTTGTTGCATTTTAATCTCAAACATTGATATTTACTGGAAATTAATCGCCATACCTTGTCAACGATTGTGCTGCAGCAACATCATCACTGCACCACAATAAAGCCTAATACACCGAGGAACATATTTCATCCTGTTAATCTGTATTACATGTTGAAAACATAAATTCTATCGCCTAATAATTCATATCAGACTGTAGGCAGAAAGGACACGGTGCATAGTATATTCCTCCACGCAGTTATAGTCATATACGAGTACGATAGGTGAAACTAAGCCAAATTGAATGCAATTAAACGCAAAGATACTGAGTTTATACACACAAAAAACACACATGTGAGTAAAAGGATATACGATTATAAAACAGCCAAATGTTTAATTGCCTTTGGTTGAAATTAATTGGTGACTAGGGAAGAATTTCATACTTAACAACACGCGTATGGACAAAGCTATATAAAATGTACAATACAAAGGTGGATGCCGATTTTATTGTATAACTGTCGCCACTAGAAACACCACGCATATATCTAATAGGGGGAGTCCAGACCAGGTCCAGAGATCATCATCAGAGAGAAAAGTCCAAAGCATCATAGATGGCAGTCATTTGGAAGACTCAAAGATGACAGCAGTCGCCAGAAGCATCAGTAGTAATCATTTTCTAAGCGTTCATTCCCATATCATGAATGGTTTGCTTTATCTTTATATCTGCGGTGTGGCGGAAAAATCCATAAAAAAGGACACTCGCATAAGGTTTTTCAATTAATTGCGATTTAGCCAACTGATGCTTATGCGAGTATAGTCTGAATGTGGGGGCAACCGAAACCAAAGGACTCATCAGCATTGCATATACATTCACACAAAAAAAATCACAGGAAGCATAATTATATAAAGCAGCGAAGCGTTAACATATGTCGCCGCTGAAAAATGTATGAAAGACCAAAATAGGATCAGAAAAGTTACCTTTCATCTTTACAATTCGTTTTTAAAATGTTTCGCTTTTTTGTTTGTGTGCGTCCTCTTTTTGGCATAGCTTTGGTCATTCGAATAATTGAGAACAATCAAAAGTCTTATTGCGACAGATATGGCAAAGGTGTTCTCTGTGCATGTTCTGCGTTAATAGGGTGATTCGAAAAAAATGCAATACTCACACAGTAATACTCATTACTAAATTTGTAATGAGCCAAAATTTGCCAACAGCGCCAAAAATTGATAACAGTTTATTGTAGAGGGGTCAAAAACAAGCATTTGTTACTATTGGATTGGAGGGGGTCGCCTATCTCACCCCATTTAGGAGGTAAGGTAAATTTTCGAAAAAAAAATACTTAAAATAAAAAAAAAACAAATATTTAAAAACAACGGAAACGCTTACAACAAAGTACCGGTTTTGAAATTTTAGGATTAAAGAACAGACATTTGGCTTTTTGAAACCCGGTATAGTACTTTATTTTAAATGTTGCCATTGAGTTTTTAATTTTTTTTTACTTAAGTCATTTTTTTTTGTTAAATTGCCCCTACCTCCTAAACGGGGCACGATAGCCCCGGGCTTGCTTGTGACCCCTTTAAAAAAAAACCGTTATCAATTTTTGGGGCCAAAGTGATTCACAAATTTAATTAAAAATAAATGCAGTTGACCCACCATAATGCCATAATGTGATTGTGAACTGCCAGTAATTTTGAAAGACATGAAGAAAAATCAATTTTCACAGAAACAAATATGTTTTTTTTTTTTTATAATCTACACGCGCTCAAGGGATTATGAATACCGTTTAAATGTTTCAACACAGCGCGGGCGTGAGGGTGAGGTTAAGGAAGAAAAAGAGAATGATAGGAATGATGTGTGGCGCGATATTCGGAGACTGTAGGTGGTTGTTGTCTCGGATTTTATCTCCAGGGATGGCGGCTGAACTAATGCGGAGAAATTTCCGTGTCTTATTTATCGATGTCCCTGATAATTCGCATTAATTTTTTTATTCTTTGTCATATTTTATCGGTATACTAATTTTACTCAATCACATGTTGTTAGTTCTATGCCTAAACAGCATATAATGAATTAACCAGCAACTGATTGTATGACATTTATTTTTAGAATTGATTTTTAATGGAAAAATAAGAAGACATAGACTACGGCAGGGATCGAACCTGTGACCATGAGGTTGACAGGCAAACACACAACTATCGCGCCACGGCCATCCCCATTTATTTAAAAGTGTCAAATTGATGACGTGGCTTTCATCATGACAACTTATGACTTTAAGTTAAAAAAGATTATACCTACCACCTTCTGAGATTATGAACATTTGTGTTGAGTTTTGCGGCATCTCTCCAAATTTATTGTTCGTGAGCTTTTGCAATTATTACGGTTTGTGGTATACTTTGGTAAAGCTCCAAGGAAGAAGTTTCGCGCCGTCAATCAGATGTATGGTCTAATGACATACACGCTGTGTAAAAATAATTCAGCGTTCTTCTGTTTACAACATAAAAATGTGAAAACACAATGACATTTCGTCCCATTTCCAAAATTGAGTCACACTATGACTTTTACACTACTTCAAATATAATTAATAAAATAGACGAGACGAGATAAACATATAATAGTTATTGCAGTCTTATAACAGTCGTTTTTCATTCATAGTATGAAATATTGGAACAGAACAATTAAATTTCGTAACTATGTTACTCTGCACGTATGCATAAAAATTAGGTAGTTATAGAAATAAAACTCTTACCATTCACAGTTGGAATTAAAACTTAAGATCAGCTGAACCTTAAACTGAGTTAAAATTTTTGGTTTAACTAGTCCAGGTTCACAGTGAAATCCGATCTTCAGATCAGCCGAACTTCGTTTAGATTATTTTATTTCAAAGTACCGTAATTATTTTGATTTTGGTCAGCGAGAGCGAAACGACAATAATAAATAAAATAATATTCAAAATCACTTTCACAACTCCAACATATTTATACACATTTTTTGTTTGTTAATAATATTTTCTGAAATAAAAGACAATACAAATGCTTAACTAAACTTAAACTACAAATTGAACTCAGTTCAAGGTTTAAACGACGCTGTAAAACCAAATAAATTGTTGATCTGAAGTTTAAACCAAAAGTGGGGTAACAAATAGGCATGTCTACAGTCACATTCCTGATGTGAAATAAAAAATCTCATGAAAAAGTTATCCGATCCAGTAACGCTACTGAAACGACGAAATGTGTTATTCCTGTGTATAGTAGGTGTACTAGAGTTCTTAATACAATTGTTCAATTTTAGATCCTAATTTAATTTAATTGTTAGGGACAATTACTGATTGGGTAATTTAGTCAACAGTCAAAGCTAGGGATGGGTCAATATTTTAATAACAGGTATTCAGTAGCAGCTAATATCAGACAGCAATAACAACTTCTTTTTGAACATTAAAATTGAGTGTCATTTTGAAATAGTATTTAAAATGTATAACTTTTTATTTTGTTTCTGTTAATATTTTTACATTAACAAAAAGTTATTTAGATTTTATTACTGATTTTGCTTTAATGCGATTCTGCCTTCTTATTAGTGATTTTAGTCATTTTCAGTAATATTTGAAATCTTCACAAAACTTGTTTTGATTTCATTGCTCATTTTGCTTAACTGTGGTTTTAATGATCGGTAATTTCTGCGCAATCGTATTAGTTCGAAATCTTAGATGAACAAAAATTTGCAGTGTGGGAAATTCCTAGTCAAAACTTGTCATTTGTGTTTTTGAATTCTTCACAAATATTTGAATTTTTTTTTAATTCTTCGAAAATATTTTAACTAATTATCTACTAGTATAAATACTAGTATAAATAAATAGAATTGAACGAATTTGAAAAAAAGATTATTGAGATATTTTTGTTTTTTTTTTAATTTAATTTTGATCGAATCACCCTGTGATTTAAGATAATTCGAGTAATGTTATTATAATTTTACATTGGATTATTCATATTTTGTGTGTCATGAAATGTGTATGCACTGTGAAGCATGAATTTTATTGCATGATGATGGATGAATGTCATTTGCGATAACAGCGTTTGATCTTTTGAGCTTATTGTTGCGGAATAAGGTACATAGTAGGTATTTCGTAAATTCCTAATAATTTGCTTTTATAACGCAATTAACTACTGACTGTAATATATTTTTGTTTTAATTAATTAATATAAAAAAAACAATTGTTGTACAAAGGCTTTCCATTTTGCATGGATAAATATTTTTACATAGGTTAATGAAAATAGAACTTAAACCAAACCGATTAAGAAGCTAATGTATCCTGTATTAATTGACAAAGTTTTTTTTTCATTGCAGTGATAGATTCGAAACTTCAGTGGCATGGCTTCAAACCCCACTCTGGGGTTTAAATTTCAAAGTATCTACCTATGTTATTCTCAATTATCTGTGCCAATAAAATTTAGCCTTTCCTTCAAACTAGTGCAATATTATACAGACGGCATTTAAAAGTTCTCAGGTCTTACAGATATTATGTATGTATGTATTTAAATTTAAAAAAAAAATAGACTTGCAAATAATTCTTAAGGTGGTCTGGTCATGTTAAAATTAATGTACTAAGTATTTCACTCACGTATTGTATAGCTATAAAATTCTAGCAAATATTGAACTTTATAAATTAAATTGTCCATCATCACTGTGCGGTACACACATGTTTGCTGTAGATTTTTCATTCTATCTAAATAGCAAATAATGAAATTAATATTCCAAATCTAATCGAATTCTAAACTCATGTGAAATCTCTGTCATTCTGAAACTATGCAAATAAAAGAGTCGTTTAATAAAGTTATATTTGCACAAGGATAAATTGGACTCCATACTGCAGGACAACATCATCATCAAAGGAATTTCGTATGGTTAGTTACAAAGCTATAGATACTAGTTGAATCACCACCAATCATTTGTGGTTTTGTGACTTTGTAAAGGTTAAAATGCATTTATTGCTAAATTCATATGAATGAATATTTGCATTCGAACAAAGATTCACATCATGTGTGGCGAATAAATGTTATTATGGGGTTTGTGCAAATTAAATAATTTTTTTAATTATTAACATTTGAAACACTTAAAAATAATTGGTTTCTTGAAACTGAACTATTGCCTCTGAATCAGTAGATAATAAATCGACCCACACTTAATAAAGCCGCTACCACTTTTTGGTGCAGCATCCATTCACGCTAACATTTCCAATTTACTCTCCCAACAACTATTATGATCAAAGCAAAAGTTAGGATTGTAGCTCATTAAAAGAGATTTACACAATGTTATGAAATAGCGCCTGTTCTTGAGAATGTTAACAGTATCGCGATGGCTAAAAGATGGAGTGGGATATTCTTCCATGAACTTTCTTTGAGCCATTAAATGCTTCTAGGTTTTTTCGACTTACTTACTTGGACAGTTTTTTTTCAGCCTGAGCGGCAATCACGGAAGAATACAATATACTTAAAGAGGACTTAAAGTGGACTTAAATATAAGCCGAAATACTAATATCCTGAGAGACAATTAGGCAACGGATAAAGCATTTAATTCTGCCTTTAATGCAAAAGTTAGCTTGCTTTTCGCGACAGCATCAATCGCCTTTATTGCTGCTTGGCTGTCGATAAAAAAGGTGATGTCAGTATGTGGTATCTCCAGCATTGATACGTGTTTTGCAGCATTTTTCACTGCCAGGACCTCAGCCTGGAAGACACTACTGTGATCAGGTAGCTTAGATGAACTGGCTACTTTAAGGTTTTCTGAGAAAAAACCTGCACCAATTCCAGTGTCCATCTTTGAGCCGTCGGTATAGATAGATATTATCGACCCATCAGTATGCAGTTCGTTGTTTACCCATACTTGTCTGTCGGGGAAACAGGTTTTAAATGGTCTTTTAAAATCGACTTTTGGTGACATGTAGTCTGTGCACACATTGTTGCCTATGAATTTCCGCAGAATCTGAGCATGTGCTATGTGGCTATTGCGCAAGGCGTTAGTTTGGCTTAACCGTAAGGAACTGTTGGCTGCTAATTCTTGTACGTATAGGTCAATGGGTTTTAAGTTGAGTATTGCTTCTAATCCCGCTCTTCATCGCTCCAGTTCTACCTATATAAGCCATTTTTTGTACTTTTGTAAGGGCTTTTCTTTAAATACTTAAAGGGTACTTAGTACCCCTTTGGGCTCTCAAAAAATATAAAAACAAGTAAGTGTAAGCGTTTTGTTGTTTTTTCAAGTGATATCAGTTATTGCTGTTTTGCGGAGTAAAGTCTACTTGAGTTCAACAAGTCCAAATAATATTATTACTCTCTACTCGGTCTCCTAAGCACAATCAGGAATTATTTTCAGACTTCGCTTATCTGCAAGAGCAGTTTTTTTAAAATTAAAATGAATTTGTTGAATATCTTAAAAACGAAATGACGCGCATTTAACAATTTTGTCATGCTGCTAAAAACAACTACAAATTTCCAAATCGAATTACGTAAATTAAAAGACAGACTTGCATTATTTATTATCAATCCGCAGCAACCCTCTCCATTTTGTTTTTCACTTAACTCCGTAATTTTAATTCAATTACCGTTCATTGACTTCCTGCATCACATGTATGAATATAAAGACGCCAGGATAACCCATTCCATGATTGCATTCATTCAATCAATCAGTTAAAAGTGTAAGTCACAGCGCGCAGCGGATTGAATGCATTTCTTCAACCTGAATGCATTTTATAGGATTAAGAACAAATAAATTGCCAACTGCCTACTCATCGAAATATCATGCAGTTTAATGCATTCTAATTACTATGCAGCAACACACTCCTACCCAGTTCCTTCGTTCTGGATTGGTATTTTGCGCGCCGCACAAATCTGATATGGCAATCCTTGCCGAAGGATATGTTCGCCGCATAATCGCTTTAAATGAAAATGCAATTACAATGCACATACTTGTACACAGGCTTATAGACGAGCCTTTGGAAAATAAGTTCTTAATCCTGTTGCTCCAAGCTAAGTCACTAACTCGCTCTAAAGCTCCTACCATGGGTTCGAGGAAAAGAAGAAGAAAATGAAAATGGTACAACATTGGTTTCGTCTGTACATAGTGCACATATGTGACATAATGCAACACCATTCAGGATGCAGTGGTTCTAAGCATGAATTCAGCCACCCAAAGGATAAAAAGGATATACGTAAGCGCTGGATATATCGTCCCGGCGCGGCGGAGAGCACCTTCAATATTTTGTTGGTTAAAGTTCGCCCCAGCATGACAGCCAGCAGCATTGTTGGGCGTTATTGAATCATTGGCTTTTAACGCTTAAATAAGCTTAATTAAATTTCAAACTGGTTGGTCTTCTCCATCACCAAAATCCACAATCCACCACCGTCTGTTGCTTCAAAAAGTCACATTTCGATTCGCTTCGTCTAAATGCACTTCCATTGTCTGCGACGAATTCAGGAGGAAAATTCCATTATTGTTCAGGGCATAGCATCATCACGTGGCGTATGTGTGTTTGCAAGGACTAAACGAAGGAACAACAGAAGATCTTTTCATATGCAATTCGGCAAAAATGGTTTCTATTTTATGTACCTATATACTGGGTATACAACGTCACATGCAGCTTAAGACCAAAAGACCGGGGTTCGTTCCTATATTGTACTTTTGTCTTAGCCCGTAAAATGAACAAAAGGGTTATTATGGGAATGCACTCAGTGTGTAGGGAAATGTTGGTTTGGTTACATGTTGTGCACCTTACGAAACGAATCTGGGGGGAAATCAAGACAAAATAATATACAATACAGGTTTATTGGTGGTGCAAAACGATAATGACACAGTCAAGTTGGAAGTTTTAGAAAAGATGCTGACTTTGGACAGATGGATAAAAATGTGTGGCAATTGGGATGAGATGAAAAAATGAATTGCACCTGAAACAGTTTCCATAGATACAGACTTTGGAAAAATGATGATTCTAAAGAACAATAGCTTCGGATGAAACAGTTTGGAAATACACAGTACCTTTAGTTTTTTCTATAAGAAACTATATCAGGTAGGAATAATAAGATTTGAATGGTTAAGTCGTTGGAGAACACGTGTAATTGCATTTAAATATAACGTTGGCAGCGTTTGAGTTTTATTGCATTCTTACGCTGGGAATTAGGAACATTATCATATAAGTACCGTTAAGTAGCTACAATATTATAAGTACTCCTTTGTTTTAAGATATTCGGTACGAACTATGAATGTCCAATGGCTTTAAAGATTTAAGAACGTAAAGTTAATGTAAGACATTTTTAGACCAAGGCAATGACTTGACAACATAATCCGTGTTCTTTTGGTAAATTTATCGGCAGCAAAGCTAGGTTTTCCAAAAGAACGATCCGCAGCAGCCTGATATTTTGTATTTTTAGGTTGGTCCGACCTTGTGTCTAATAACTAAATGCAAAAAAAACAACAATTGATTTGCTTTTATTTCATCAGATTAGAGGCATTTAAGAGTACTAAAACTTGAATTAAAAGATGCAAATAAAATTGAATATATACGAAGCAGTAAGAAATAACAAAAAGTTAAATTTTCCACATCTGTGTATTCCAAAAGGATAATTTTGAAATTATATTAAGGCATATTTTGCCACGCCTGTTATTCTGCTATGAATTTTCTGTTATGATACGTAACAGATATTCACCATAAAAGATATTTTATAATTGGTATTCAGGAGTTAGATATTTTATAAAAGTCTGTTATATAACTTCGAAAAAGAAACATTTATACGAACAGACCTAAAATCTGTTATCAAATTATCAGCTGTAGTAGGTAAATAAAAACAGATTTTTGAAAAAACGATTTGTCAATAAAAAAATTTGAGTATGCAGTTTTAGTAACAATTTTCTATAAAAAAAATTTATTGTAATCGGTTCATCCATTATTGAGAAAGTCGAAAATATGAAAATTGGTTCTATGGGAAGTACCGTTAATAAGTACGCAAAAAGAAATACCTTTATACTTAAAAGTGAACTGTACCAATTTAAGAACTCACACATTTTTTTTATAAAAATTCTTGAAGTCGTTTTCGAGAAATATATTTTTTTCTTAACGGTTTCCTAACATTTATATGTGAGGTATCGTTGTTTTTTATTTAAGAAAAATAGTTTTTTTTAACTATTCTAGATAATGTCAAAAAACCACTAAATACGAAGTTTAGAAAAAATCTATTGAGTCGATTTCGAAATTTTGAATTTTTAAAAAAAAATTTAATTTCCAAAAAAATTTTTTTTTGGAAAAATTTAGGTATACAATAGTGCTCAGACTTTCTAGTAGCTTCTGCGTAAACATTTTCAAAAATATCAAAAATGGTTCTACTAGAGGTACCAAAAATAATAATTTTTTTCCAAAAAAAAAATTGTCAAAAGGTAGCCTTTCCCTTCATTAATTAACTGATATTTTTTATAAAAGTCCTTGGAGCCGTTTTTGAGAAAAATTTGGCCCAAAAAAATGTATGGGAGCTACTGTTATTTGTCATCTTAAAAAAAAATTAAAAAAACGTGTGGGCATATTACCGAAAAAACAATATGTACCAACTTTGACGCAAATCTATCAAACCGTTTGGGCTGTAGACTCGAGGACAGATAGACAGACTGACAGAATGGCACACAAACAGACAGACGGAATTGGGGGATCCACTATGATCGTAATGTCATTTTTGATTGATAGAAAAACATTTTTTTTACGAATACATAACTTGCCTTATAGTACCTATAATCGCAAATAAAAATATCTATATCTAGTTAGTTCATTATAATTCCTATACATAGGAATTTAATTTTTACACAATTTGACCGCAGCTGACACGAAGCCACTCAAACATCTTTTATTAAAGTATATTTGATCTGGCTGTTTCGAATAAGCTTTTAAGAATTTTACTTTTACTGAAAGTGGAAGAGCCCCCCTACCAATGCTTATTAATATTATTGATAAAGCAACAAAAATAAATAAAGGGTATGTTAAGCCTAGTTCGTTGCGTTAGTAACTTTTATTTCCTGCACGTGAATTGAATAGGCGTGCAATAATTTTTGTAATAAAAGAACACATACTTAACCAAAAATTATTGATTTTTAACTGCTTGAAGCTAGGTAACCTTTTCGAATCGTTCACATATATATTCAAATTGTTTGGTTTCCGATATAACTTATCTAATAAATAGTTGAACATGCCCATTGACAGAGAGAAGAACTCTACGAACAAGGGCTTCGAGATTCATCAGGCATCGGAACTACCAACTATATAACATAATATCATTCGATACTTGAACAAATGTCACAAATCTATCCAAAGCAGACCTTTGCTTTTACTTTTATCAAAAGCAGGTTATTGTAATGTGTGTAAATTCTGCTTTGCTGTCTATGGCTTTTCCCAAAAGAACAGGGCTATACATAGTTTAGTTTTTACCCGATTCAAAAAGTAAGTAACTTGGTTTCGTGAATTAGAGATCCTAAATAAATTAAGTATTTCGAAATGAAAAAGTCTAAAATACCAGTCTACTAATACTACTACCGCACATAACTAGTGTATCAGCATCTCATGTGATTGGCTGTAGCAGAGAATTCGTTCTATTTCATCTGAAAGCTTCTGGTAGCTTATATACAAAACCTTGTGTCTTCTCAATTTTTTTTTGATAAACTCAGAAAAGATTTTGATAAGACTTGTTATATGTAATGTATCCACAACTGACCTGGTTGATACGAAATTCGTGTTTGTTTTGACTTTTTCTTGAGAAAATAAATTTATTTCGTATTATTCTCGTATATTATCTGGCCACTATGCTACATACATAAATAAATAATAAATCTACTTAAGTTCGTCTTTGAGCAATTTCATTGCATTAAGAAAAAAAATTGATCTTCATTTCCGAAAGTTCATCAATATCCGTCAAAAATACCCTTCTCATTTAGGCTGGGGTCAACATCCCGAAAACCGAAACCCTAAAACCCAAAATCCCGAAAATTCAGAATCCCGATAACCCAGAATCCCGAACATCCAAAATACCGAAAACTCAAAACCCCGAAAACTTAAAATCCCGAAAACCCAAAATCCCGAATGGGTACCCGAAATCCCGAAAAATTATATTAAATGCAAAATTTAATTTATCCGACCGATGTGACATCCACAGTGGCAACCAGGTAAAAGGGATCGGTAAGATTGTTGGCATGAAGAATTTTTTTTGTAGCGAGGTGAGGTTTAGTGGGAGGGCAAGATCCCCCCCTACATCCGGCGAGCTAAGCCGCGCGACGCCAGCATGCCATCGCCCTTTCCACTAAGCATTCCAACCCTTCCTGTCCTATCCCGACCCAATTTTCGATATTTCCGTTTCCGGCCCCGTTCCCTTCGATTTCAAGTTGCTATCCAGTTACAATCCCAAACCTTAAGCCCTCATCCTTTTGCCCCGTTACAAATTTTTCGGGATTTCGATTTCGGACAAATAATGTTAAGAATTAAATGCTTAAAAAATAATATTACTGGTTAGTTCCGTTAATATCAATATATCTTTGAACATTCGCAAATAAATTTCTTAAAAGGAAGGGTTTTCTGGATTCAGAATTTCGGGATTGTGTCTGTCTTCTCAATTATTGTGCTCTAATTTCGGCTAGAGCCCCATCAACCAGCTACAGCGTTTATTGTGAGAATAGCCTAGCTTGGCCAATTTTCGATGCAGATAGCAAAACGATCCTTGCCTTTGAAATATCTTGCCCGGGCTTGCGTACCACATAAAATTAATACGGGTGCATTAATGAGTCCCTTAAAAATAAAATGCACGACTGGATCGCACGAACTTGCTCTTATGTTCGATCACATCGTATTCAAAAGATTTCTATTAAAAATCTAAATATATTTTTAAAGTCGTTTTTTACTTAATTTTTTATATTTACAAAATCTCTTTAATTTTTTTTTTTAAATTGGTATGAAAATCTTAAATATTTAATAATATAAGCTTAAAAACAAAAGATTAAATCGGCTTAATCAAAGAAAAAAATAATTCAATATTCTGAAATAAATACTTAAACAAATTTGAGCTCAAAAAAAATTACGCCATTTTATTTCTTGGATAAATTTGAATTTATGAGAAAAAAATTTTAAAAATCTGTGAGGCGGTTTTTGAGAAAAACAAGTTTTTTTTCTAACCTTTTGAAAAAAAAAATTTAATTAAAAAACTCCAATTCATAGGTGTTCAGCATTACATATAACTGTAATTTAACAAAAATTTTATGAGCAGTATTCAAAAATACTGACGGACTGACAGACTGACAGACTGACATACTGACAGACTGACAGACTGACAGACTGACAGACTGACAGACTGACAGACTGACAGACTGACAGACTGACAGACTGACAGACTGACAGACTGACAGACTGACAGACTGACAGACTGACAGACTGACAGACTGACAGACTGACAGACTGACAGACTGACAGACTGACAGACTGACAGACTGACAGACTGACAGACTGACAGACTGACAGACTGACAGACTGACAGACTGACAGACTGACAGACTGACAGACTGACAGAATGACAGACTGACAGACTGACAGACTGACAAACTGACAGACTGACAGACTGACAGACTGACAGACTGACAGACTGACAGACTGACAGACTGATAGACTGACAGACTGACAGACTGACAGACTGACAGACTGACAGACTGACAGACTGACAGACTGACAGACTGACAGACTGACAGACTGACAGACTGACAGACTGACAGACTGACAGACTGACAGACTGACAGACTGACAGACTGACAGACTGACAGACTGACAGACTGACAGACTGACAGACTGACAGACTGACAGACTGACAGACTGACAGACTGACAGACTGACAGACTACCAGACTGACAGACTGACAGACATACAGAATTTTTAGACCATCTTTTTTCGTCTTCGCTATCATCGTAATGTCATATTTGATTGTTATCTCAACCCTTTTTTTTTGACGAATGCATAACTGGCCTTATATCACCTATAATCGCAAATAAAAATGAACAAAAGAACACTCCTTTCGTCATACAAACATTTTATTTTTCAACATAGTCTGCATTTAACCTCGATACACTTTATCCAACGTTTCTCTAATATTTTGATGTCCTCCAAATAATGCGATTTCTCGAGCTCCTCAAAATAAGGGTTTGTTTCAACGATGATCTCTACATTTAAACCAAATCTCTTAACACCTAGCCATTTCTGAGGAATATGCTGGATTTAGAGAAATCCGTAGCGTATAACTCATGAATAGTCCTCATTAATACTTTCTCGCAAAAAATAATTTTTTAAAAAGTATTTCACAGAAGTGTCTGAAAATTTGAGTGCGTTCTTTTGGAAGATGATTCTTGCCAAAATTAGATGATACATTTTTTGTTAATTCTTAGGGACTTATTTTCTCACCGCCAGTTCGCCTAAATATTACCTCCCTGTAGTTTGATTGCTTACGAAAAATTAAGAGAATATTTTTTTCTGATCAGAATTTTGTCTCTTTCAAAATATTTTCCAGTTTAAGGTATTTTGTTTCCAAAAAAAGGAAGAGATAAATACTGTTGATTTTTAACTTTTATCGACAACGACTTAGCTTATTTCTATGATTTTTTTTCCAAATCTTCTATTAGCATTAAAAAAACATGTAGGTATACCAATATTACAAAAATTATTTTTGAATGAAAAAAAGAAGACCAGTGTGCAGGATTATTCAAACTATTTTAGAAAGATTTTCGTTTCTTACGACCAAACATGGCGGTACCCTAGCCAATTAAATGAAGTTCAGGCTGAGGAAAAAACGCCATTAGTCCAACTTGGTTTTTCTAAAATTAAAATAAAAATACCAAAAGCACAAACAATGAGCTACATAATTCGAAAAACTGTCCTATGAATATGGTAATTTCAAGCTAAATAGAATTTGGTCTTATCTTTCCAAAGCTGTAATGAGTTCTTAGACCGCCTTTATGTTGCCCTAATGAAAATGCTCAAATTTTAAAAATATTTTCTACGAATCCACAAAAAAAGTAAGTCAATCTGTTAGGGTTAGTCAGAAAAACGTTTATTTAATTTTCGCTGTGTTGGTCTTCAGATTTTATTGTTTCTGAAAGTCTCCAAACGTTTTCCACTCATTTTATTTGCGATATATGTAGGTACTATAGGGTAAGTTTTGCTTTGGAAAAAAACATCGAACTTGAGATTTTAAGCACACTTGACATTACGATGATAGAAAACAACAAAAAAGTGGGTTCCGCAATTCTGACTGTCTTTAGGTTGATCTACAGTTTGAACCGCTGGCTAAAGTGAGTTTCTTAAAACTTGGTACTTAAGCCTCTATAGGGAGCTTGCCTCTATACTTTTTTTTTAATTTCTTAGCTTAAAAACTAACATTTTAACAAAAAAGTTAAATATTAATTATTTCGAAATTTTTGTATGAAAAAAAAAATAGTGCGCACTATTATAGGTACATTATTACGGTAGTTACCTGCTATAAAACCATTTTTTTTTTTATTTTAAACAACATTTTTACAAAGAATACTGAACATTTTATTTGTGTGAATTCAATATTTCGAAAACAGGTGGGCGATTTTTCTTTGAAATTCTGAAATTTTTTTGGAAAAAAAATAAAAGCTATAAAATATATTTAGCTCTTTCTTCTAAGAGCAAGTATGTGCGTTTCAGTAGTGCATTTAATTTTTTTTTTCGATTTGTTTTGATTAAATTACGTATAAGTTTTGCCAAGTAATTCGAAAGAACTACAAATTTTTTAGTCTTTATCTTTTCGTTACTTGCTTCAAGAAGTTAGACCTGAGATATGGCCAGAATTCCATTCTGAAAATATTCTATTCAACGCACATCATCAGTCAACTAAAGACCATGTTTTCAAGAGCAAGCATTTATGTTCTTTTATTCTTAAATAGCCTGATTTCCAGTGAAAAGCATAATCACTCTGAAACAAAAAAAATGCACATTAACGAGCAAGTGCATATGCTTGCAATTGATAACCATCCAAAAAGGCATTTAAGCTGAATCCGCTTGCAAGAAGCATGCAAAATTTGACTCATATCATCAGTTCATTCTTCAGGATAAATTTAATTGAAAAATATATCAGTCCATTAAAAATCATGTTATGTACACCATCAATTTTCCAAATCGCCGAGCTTCAAATTCGCAATCCTTTTTTTCCGAACCATTCATGCGAGTATATTTGCTCGCATCAGGTTCCTAATTGCCAAGTTCGTATTCTTTGGTTTTCGTCTAGCTGATTTATGAACTCAACAAAAAAGAAGAAATAATTACTAGATTCGTAGTAATACGCTAATGCGGGCTATACAATACTGACGACGACCGACGCGACATGGAGGAAGATCCTTTTACTTCACTTTTAAATAAACCCATGAACAATTATAATATACAAACGCCGCCCGCCCGTTCAATAAACAACATTTATTCAAGTTAATTTCAATCCAAGTGAATACACACTGACAATATTGTTTAGTTGTTAAAATAAATCAGGACACACTCCGCAATTCTTGGCTAATACCCCCCGGGTGTGAAAGTCAGCTACATTTATATATATTTTTGTGTAAGGGTTTTCTTCTACAAATTGCTTCTCAAAAAAAAGTGTAGACAAAATTTACTCAGGATTCAAATTCGCAGAGAAAATTCAATTCCAAAAATGATGCATGTAACATGGTATTGTTTCTTTAAGGATGAGAATCAATGATTCATCTATTTTGTGTAATATTGCATTAGTATTTATTCACCCAGGTATTAGCTGCGCCTTATAATGTAAATTCCTCACCACTGACTGTTGATGGTGTGTATTCATATAAAATGTGTTGTGTATCTACAACAAAACACAAAAGTCAAACAAAAACCCAGCCAGCAAAAAAAAAAGGACTTATCGAGGATGCTTAAAAAATCACTGTAGAGTGTGTTGATTTAGTGGCACGACAGCTATTCTTATTGCTTATACAGGAGCAACAGCAGTGTTGATGGGATATTCTGTTCTGACAAACAAAAGGACGCATTTTGGAAATTGTAGAAACAAACTTTACTCGACTTTACACGTGTCCGATGTAAGGGGCCACGTGACCACCGTTATGTTTGCATACGATCAATCACATGTATCTTAGAATTATTTTATTTATTCTTGTGTTTTTTTTTTGCTTTTAGCTCAAAAAATTTGATTGTCATGTACGTTTCATCGCTGGAGATGGATTGGTGGCACACGATTAACGGAATGGTATAGTGTGGACTATACCGACATTGTCTAATGTCCGTTTCAATGAACTCAATGGCACACAAAACTTTAACATCCTTTGTCCGAAGTGGGGGAGGTGGTGCGGTAAGCGATGGTAAACCATCCTGCTAATCGGTCAGACCTAAGAATTCCTTGTGCTAAATCTAAAAAAATCGCTAAGTGCACTATGGGGGACTTCTGACAGCATTGTTGAATGGAACGAATTCTAAATACTATATGGGCAGTTTATTCTATGATGGTTTTGCAGTAGTTAAGTTAAGTTAAGTCTGATACTTGTAGTTAAGTCAAATATAATTTACCCTAAATAAAGCAGTTCTTAAGCGCATAATTAACGTTAACGTTAATCAACGTTAACGTTGTCAAAAATACATCGAAATCAATTTCCAACACTCTGGAATTCGATCATTCCATAATACCGCCTCTATCGATTTTTTAGTTGCGAAACTTTCGTGTCGACATGATGATAAGGAGGACGAAAAAGGTATGTCCTTCAATTCCGTCTGTTGGTCGATCCAGAGTCTAAACCGCGATTTTATTCAAACTTCGTACTTAAGCGTTTTAGGTGATTTTCTTCAATAGATTTATAAATATTTTTTAGCCCCAAAAATAACTTACCTGCCATTCAATTTTTTCTACCATCTAAATTATATCGAAAACTGATCTATCGATTTCAATTTAAAAAAATATAGGTAGATATACACTATATTTAGCTCCAAAAATTTGTTTACATATTTTGTTATTAACAGTACCTACCATTCAACCAAATTTGTATAGGGACCAAAGTTTTCGAAAAATATTTTTGTGGATTTAAAAAAAATATTTTTTTTTTTAAATTTAATAACGGGTGTTTTTTTTCAATATTTTATTTTAAAAATATCATTTTTTTTTTGAAAATTTAATAACGGGTGTTTTTTCAAACGTGTGGTTTTCAATATGGCAATACTTTTCGGAGTTGGTCTTTTTGACAGCTGTCACTTGATTAATGCTCAGTTTGGTTTGGCATTTCATAATTATAAGACTTACTCCTTAACAACGTTTGCAAATCGTGCAAATTTATTACCAAAATGAAAATGAGATGAATAGTTGAAATTATTATTATTATTTTTATAATTAAATGGCCACTGATACCGATTTTCACTAGAAAATTTTGTTCAGTGATGAAGCTCACTTTATGTTAAATGGGTACGTTAATAAGCAAAAATGTCGTATTTGGAGTGGTCATAAGCCACAAGCCATTGTTGAGACGCCGCCGTTATCCTTATAATAAAGCTTAAATCTTGGCCATAAAATTAAATTATATGCGTTTTATTTCTTCTTGAAAACCAAACGTCTAAAAAAACAATTTGAAAAAAAATATAGAACTCTAGATTTTAAGCAAACATGACATGATAATAGAGAACATGAAAAAAGTTGGTCCCTCAATTCCGTCTGTCTGTCTGTTGGTCCATCTACAGTCTAAACCGCTGAAGCCATGTTGTTCAAACCTTGTACTTAAGCGTTTTAAGTGATTGTCTCAAATAGATTTATAAATTTTTTTTCAGCTCCAAAAATAACGGTAGGTTCCTCCGTACAATAATATCGAAAACTGCTCTATCGATTTTAGTTTAACAAAAATTGTGCATTTCTATAGGTATAGATAGATAAGATATAGTCTACATTTTGGTCCAAAAATTTGCTTACATATTTTGTTATTAACTACACCTACCATTCAACCAAATTTGAATACAGAAGCGCCCTCAAATTCTAAATAAAAAATACAGCATACCAAAGTTTTCGAAAAATATTTTTGTATATTTCGAAAACGGGTGAACATTTTTTTTTTTAATTTTTTTATTTGTTAAATTATCATACCGACATTTTTTTGGACAAAAATGTATGAAACTTTGTATATAATAAATTAATTAAGAACCCATCTTAAAAATATATATAGGCGTTTCTGGTAAAATCTTGTGGTTATACGATGTAATCGAACATAAGAAAAAGTACGTGCTATCCAGTCGCGTTGAGCCTGACGTAAAAATGACGTCAATATATATTTTAATTGTGCCATGTTTTATCATTTGTTTTGACGAGAACGTTAACAGCGGCGGCGCTGAAAACAATTTTTCAAACAAGCCATTATCGGTGCGATGACTCAATGAAAATAACCTTTTCTTGTAATTCTAGATTTAACAATATAAATTTAAAAATATGATTTAAAAAAAGTCATCCACTCGTTTTCGAAATATTGAATTTTCAAAAATCCAAACAAATTATTTTCGAAAACTTTATGTATATAAAAAATTTGATCTAAATCCGTTGAGCTGTTAATGAAGTCGAAAATAATATAAAATGGTTCTATGACATGTAACGTTAATAATATTTTGTGTGAAATTTTGTTGGGACCAAAATGTAGATAAACCTATAAAAGTGCGCGGGTTTTTGGAGATCTTTCAGTTTTTGTTTAAAAAATTGAACGGCAGGACCGTTATTTTTGGGCCTGAAAAAAGATGTAAAAAACGAATTGAGCCAATCACCTAAAACGCTTAAGTATCAAGTTTAATCAAAATCTCCAGCTTCATTTTTTTTAGGAATCCAAAACTTGTAGAAGGAAGATGAGCTCGGTTCCAGCTTGTCTAATCGAACTTCAATTTTAATACGATTCAGTGATTGTGTAAGGATTACGATGGACCATTCTTATAAGTATATAATTATTATTATCGACTTTTTAAAAAAATTACAATGATATGTGGGTGGAGAGAATCAAGAATGCAAGAATCTTTACATTTTAGTAATCTTAAATACTTTAGAAATAAATTTATAATATTATCTGTTCAAAGCTATAATGTATGTATTCCTTGAATTAACCCACAACTCAAAGTTGTCCCGTCCTAATCCAAATGTTACATACATACATACCTACCTCAAGTAACACAAAATCTGGAATCAAAAAATTCTAAGTACATACATATATACTCATAGTTTAAGTATAAGACATATTTAATACCCATGGTTGCCTGGACCATAGATGATATTTTGTATGTGATCTCAAGTCATCTATAATCCTTACAAAGTGCGATTAAGGTGATGAGAAAATTATGCTTCTCCCAATACCTTTCCACACAAAAAACCAATTTAATTTACCAAATGGATGTATTTAAAATGTTGATAGCATAATTTCTCATTGTACGATTTATTATATCGGCTAAAAAAATAACAGGACCAAAGATAATACCCCGAACCATCACCACCCTACAGCCACAACATCATGCCAATAAATTTATAGAGAAGAAAAAAAAAACTCAAACAACTTGTAAGGACTTTTCGCATTAATTTAATACATTCCAAGGGATTTGTAAACAAGAACACAGATTGAAACTGTTTACAATTGGAAAAATAATAGGTTCATCAAGCCTAAACGGGCCAAGCTTCTGAGTTGGCTTGGGTTGTTTGGTTGATGGTCATAAGGTATGAGTGGTATACTTTGTGTTCCTATGATATGAGAAAGGACATATTATAGCCCGAAGGTGAGTGAAGACTCTACCGCCCGCTAATGCTATACTGCCAATGCTCCGCGCCTTAAATACATATATAGCAACATTCTAAACAACGACAAACATACTTAGGGGTGAATTTTTCTTGTTTGCACAATCCATTTTGGCAATAAAGTAGTCAAATACACCATCTCTAAGGTAAGTCTAAGTAGTCAACGCCAGAAATCCAACCTACGACGACCTTTTTTCCGATTAGAGGGGATCCTTGGATAAAATTTATATACATATATTTTTTTGTATTTTTATTTTCTAATGGATTTCAGGATTGCTAGAGTGACATTATCTCAAAGAATAAACAATTTTAATGGATGGATTGGATATAAAAAAAAAATAGAAAAACAAAAGTAGTCGACGAAAACAATATTCTCGCAGGCAAAAAAAAATGTGTTTGCTTGTGCAGGAAGGAGCATATAAAAATTATAATCCTTTAATTTAAATTTCGCAAAGCTGAAAAGCAAAGAGGGAAAGACGTAGCAACTGCACGAAGAACACTTATTTTCAAAACGGGCGGGGGTAATAAAATAATGGAATTAAGTTTTATCGTTTATGAAGTTGTAATTCATTTATGCGTACTTTAAACTTTTCTCTTCCAGTATTGTCGTAGCGTCGTCGTCGTCGTTGTCTTCGTCGTCAATGCTGCTGCATGTTTGTTCAATGAATGAAGTGGGAAAAATTTTCTTTCAATTTTCCTCGGGGGAGATGTGTATTAGTATATCTAGATACCTATAGCAATTGTAAGATATGAGTTTTTTTTTATTTTCGCACTTAAAAAATTACAAAAAAAAACGAAAACATAAAATTATTTATTTTTGTTTTTCTTTCTCATAAACAAAAAGCTTAATTTTTGTCTGATTAAATGGAATTGCGAGCTATTTCAATTTTAAGAATGTAATGCGCTGTTATTGTTAAAATCCTATTTTTATGGGGATAAACAATAAGGGACTAAGGATATAATTATTAGCAATTCAGATTTTCGTTGACACATCTGTGAAGTTTAAGAATAGGAATTTGCAATTTTTTTTTCTAAGTTTTGAATATGCAGTACTAAATTCGAAGTGTTTGCCCATTTGAAGGTCTAAATCGTTCATTTAGTTTAATTTTTTTGTGACTGACAAGCAATAGAGATCTTATATAAAGTTCAATTTACCGATTGTAACGAAGCGTTACAATTTACATTTCCAAACGACCACCGACAGCAATTCCATAACCCAGCAACAGGATGCAACAAATATTGGCTAGCAACATACTCGAGCAACATCAATCGACCTGAACACCAACCTAACATTTGCGTTCGTCATCGTTACAGTTCACACCGCCTCAAAGCTACAAAATATATCAAGTAGAGTTAATGAATGACAGCGAAGACGAAGAACCTTGTATACTCAATAGCAAGCCTTGATTCCGATTTTGGTTTTGCTGAGGAATAAGGTTCTCGTTGATTTCGAGCGGCAGCCAGCTGGACGATCAATTCCGTTTAACCTTAATTGGTACACTGGTGTGCCATTTAAGGCGGACTTTTTGGTTAATAAAACAAATTTCCCCTTGGATTTGCCCTTAGGCGGGACTTAGATTCCTAAACCGTTTTCTCCTCTTACTGCTCCTGAGTAAGTTGTGGGCTTACCCGACTTTCCCTTGGATTAGCCTTGGACGTTTTTCCCCTCTTACTGCTCCTGAGTAAGTTGTGGGCTTACCCGACTTTTCCTTGATTAGCCTTGGGCAGGAATTAGATTCCTAACCGTTTTTCCCCTCTTACTGCTCCTTAGTAAATTGTGGGCTTACCCGACTTTCCATTGGACTAGCCTTGGACAGGAATTATATTCCTAACCCTTTTTCCCCTCTTACTGCTCCTTAGTAAGTTGTGGGCTTACCCGACTTTCCCTGGATTAGCCTTGGACAGGAATTAGATTCCTAACCGTTTTTCCCCTCTTACTGATCAGTAAGTTGTGGGCCTACCCGGCTTTCCCTTGGATTTTCCTTGGGCGGGAATTAGATTCCTAAACCGTTTTCCCTCTTACTGTAAAAAATTCACATCTATACAGTCTCTTGCCCTTCAATAGGAAATCCACATGGTTGAACGAATAGGAAAATTATCTCTGGACTTATCTGGTAAGTTTTCTAAGTGTGTTATTTCCAACGCTGACATCCACTTCAACTTAAGCTATAGGAGAGTACTATTGTGCAATAAATCGAACTGAAGATATTGATCAAACTTGACATTACTATTATAGAGAACACCAAAAAAGTGGGCTCCGCAATTCCATCTGTCTCCAGATTTGTCTTTCTGTCTATCTCACTGTATGTTTGCCTGTCTGCCTACCTGTCTGTCTGTCTGTCTGTCTATACAACAATCTACAGCCTAAACCGCTGTAGCAATTTTCTTGAAACTTGGTATTTAAGTGTTTTATATAATTTTCTGAAATAGGCTTTTGAATTTTTTTTTGCCCCAAAACTAACGATACTGTCCATACAATTTTATTTTATCATCGTAATTATCTAAAAAATGACAGAGATTTTGATTTAAGAAAAAAAACAGGCCACTACTTAGGTATAGTCTACATTTTGCACCAAAGTTTTCTTTTCATTATTAACGGTACCTGCCATACAGGCATTTTTTTGAATTTCGACTTTCTCATAAACGGCTCTACGAATTTCTATCAAACATCTTATATAGGAGGTCCTTCGCATTCTAAAAAGTTTGGACTTTTATAAAAAAAAATTATGGACAATTCCATATATCCAAAACGGGTCCATGTTTTTTTTGTTTTTTTTTTTTCTTTGAAATTATGCTGTCAAATTTATATTGTTTAATACTTACAATTGCCTTACCAAATTTTTTTTTGGTACAGATGCTTCAAAACCTTCAAAAGGCTCTATGAGGACTAAAAAACGAGTGCTCATAGGAGTGTATGAGATTGTTACTGCACTAAAAACACCTCCTCCTCCCGATTGCAACTAAGTTGAAAGTTATCTAGCAATTTATTTTTAAGGAATTTAATTAACGTGTTACAGGTAACTATCCGGTGATAGTTCCTGCTTATACCAAGATTTTAAAGCGGATTCTTGTTTAGTTCACCAGATCGGAAGGCTTAGTCCTTCGCAGGCGGCGTACTAAATGCCTCTCATCGATAATTTCGATTATAGTACTATATTACAGTGTTGTAATAGCCGTTTTCTATGATTTCGCCAAAAAAAAAATTTATTTCATTCCGAACCGTGGGAATCTCGACATCTCTGTGGAGATCTTCGTTTCTAATGTACCAAGGTGCGTTTACAAACGATCTTAGCAGTTTATTTTCAAATGTTTGTAAGGTATTTAAATTAGAATCTCGCGTACAACCCAGAGTTGTATACCGTAAGTCCAGATAGGCTTAAGCACATGTCTGTACAAAATTACCTTGTTTTCGATACTGGGCTTAGAGTGCTTCCCGAGCAACTAGTACATATCTCTGAGTTTATTATTTAACTCTTTGCATTTCTTTTTAAAATGCGGTTTCCATTTTAATTTCGCGTCTAGAGTCATTCCGAGATATTTTGCTTCATTAGCAAACGGAACTTGAACCGCATTAACAAATACCGGTAATCTATTAATTTTCTTATACGTAAAATCTACATTTACTGATTTTAATTCGTTAGGTGAAAGCCGCCATGTTTTTGTCCATTCACAGACATTATTTAGAGGTTTTTGTAATTTAGATTTAGTCGTAGCATCATTTATCGTTTGAACCACTGCTAGTATTGCAGTGTCGTCAGCAAACGTGGCTACGATAGTGTCTTCTCTTTGAGGTATATTACGTGTAAATAATAGATACAGTATTGGACCTAGAACACTTCCTTGTGGTACCCCAACCACTTTTCTTTGAGATCCGAGTAATCGTTTCCATGTCTTACTCTAAAAAGTCTATTTTCTAGATATGCTTTTAGAAGCGTATAAAGTGCTTCATGCAGAATTTGCTTTAATTTGAAATTTAGGCCTTCGTGCCAATTTAAGGTATCAAAAGCTTGCGACACGTCTAGGAAGACCGCCGAAAAATTTTCTTTTCTTCAATAGTTTTCTCAATGACGTCAGTGATCCTATGCACTTGGTCAATGAACTGATGTTCAGGTATTAGGCGCTTTTCTTCTATTATTGGCTGCAGGCGCAGAAGTAATATTCTTTCAAAGACCTTAGATATTACGGGTAGAAGCAATATGGGGCTATAAGATTTCTCATCATGCGATGGTTTTCCTGGCTTGAAAGCCATTATAACTTCCGCAACCTTCCATTGGCTCGGAATGTACTTTAGCCTTAGTGTGGCATTTATTATATAAAGAAGATTAATTAAGCACCTTCGCGGAGAAGCATTTTGAGAACTTCGGCCATAATTACGTCACATCACGGAGCTTTCTTATACTTAAGCTTTCTTATTTCTCTACTTAATTCGGCAAGGGTAACATTTCTTGTTATATAATTTTCGCTTGAGTTAGAACGTATATTTAAATTTTCGTTGAGTCCTTTCATCAAAAGGTTTTAATATTTTCTCCAGGTAAGTGTTGTCTACCTCGAGTTTTCTGCCATATCTTATGTGCTTCTCTTTCTCTTTTACTAAATCTTTTATTTCCTGGGGATATTTTAGGTTTTTAAGGCGCGGCATTTCTCTTTGGTTAGGGATGTTGTTCCATGCGGCTTGTTGTACGATATCAACGAAATTATCTACTGCGTCTTCAAGTTCGAGAGACGTTTGTAGTGATACCCTTAATTCAACATTATTCTCTATATCTTTCTTAAAACCACTTGGTTTTCCCATTGGTTAGCCTGATTGGTTGTTCATTTTTAATAAGTTTTTCGCTCATAGTGAGAATAACTGCAGATTGATCTGAGAAGAGATCAAAGCTTTCTCCTATGTTAATTTTATTTGAGGGTATTCCTTTGACCACAGAGAAATCAAGAAGATCAGGTATTTTCAATGGGTTGCCAGTCGAATGAAAATCGCAATTATTTTCTATTCCCGCTTCGCAGAGCATTCGACCCTTTTGGGAAAAACCTCTAGAGCCCCAAAAGCTGTGCTTCGCATTAAAGTCAAAAACATTAATATTACTGAATATTCGAATTTTCCAAAAATTTTATGTAAAAAAAATCATTTTTTAAACTTCGATTTTGTAAAAATGGTTTATTGATTTCGTCTGAAATTGAAGTATTATACGTATAATAACAATTTCCTTAAATTGGCGATCAACATGTTTTTCCTAAAAATGTTTGTAAAATTGTACCTTACATAGAAAATTATTGGAAAAATCCGCTCCAATGATTTTTCAATTTTTTTGTACATATTATGGCCAAGAATTCAGTTGGCATCTTTTTTTTTCCTCAAACTATAACAGATTTATCTATATAAATAAATTTGTATGTTCTTTTATGTCTACCTCAGTAAGAAATTATGTTTTATTTTGACGTAATTGCCTAAACTAAACCACATATATATATTTTTGGTATCTGCATCAGATAGGCTCCCATACTGATGCAATTGATTAAACATAATAAGCACTAAGCTAAGCTTAGATATGTCGGCATTAAGTCTACATATCATTAGACCGCCATTATACTAAAAGTTTCAATGTTTAGCTACAAGAGCAATTGCGTTTTATCTAGTGTCGAGTCGTGCATTTTATTTAATGCTGTTGCATATTTATTTTATTTTAAGAAACAGTTTTGTTTTTTATAAATTTGTTAGCAAATATTAAAAGTTGAAAATAGAATATAAACAAATTTTTCCTTTTTAAACAATTCAAAAATCTGATCAATTCTTTTAACTTTTCCAAAAAAAAATGCTCATTTCATTTCCACTGTCAAAATCAATTTCTTTATATTGTTTAACTTTTCTAACATGGAGCCCAACAAACGACGTTTGTATTATATAATTACCTTATGAGGACATTATACTTATCCCCTATACTTTTTTGTTTAATAAATAAATTCCATTATATCTTATCATAACAATTCCACCTTAATAGAAGTGTATATGCTTTCAGTTTTTAATTTAAGTTTTGACAAAACCTTCTTCAATTCTAAGCCCAAATCCAAGCAGATGTTCATTCTAAACTTTTTACAAAAACCCATTCAAGTTCAACAATAAAAATTGTTTTCAAATCGTAAATGTCAGCCAATAAACTTTCGAACACAAAAAATAACAAAAAAGATTGCGCATTTCAACCGAATGGAAGAACATTATAGCAATCAGATCACAACACACTTCCAATAGCGCCTCTTCAACACGTCAACGTTACTCATTAATTAGACACGCATCACGAGGTTTCGTCAATAAAAATAAAATTGCATAATAAAAATGTCGCTTAGGCATATAATGCCCACTATATATTTATACATCGGTAGTATCGGTACGATGCGATGCGCAAATTATATGCACAAATCGTAAAACACCACTTTAAATTATATGACAGACACGGGCCCTTTAGCCGCACGCCCTTTCAAGCACCCATCATCATCATCCACAGAGAATCACCATCACGTCACATTATTAGCAATAATTGCATTTTATGCAAACTCTTCGATTAAAAGCCGTATCGATGAAAATTTCATTCGATGATGCTATGTAGGTAATGTTAAATTCAATAAGCTACCCCTAACCCTAACGGTATCGCTGGCATAGACTAACAATTTTTCGACAGCGAGCGCCCTTAATTGTGTTTCTGCATCACAACGCACGCTAAATTTGTTTTCATAACCCAAAAAAATGGGGGATGCACTACAATGCATATATATTTTCTATAAAACAGGAAAGGAAAAAAAGGATCATTGACACCGACTTACCCCCATCGTCGTATTTTAAAAGCATCTAAATTCTAAATGCTCAATGACGTGAAAATAATATAAATTTTATTTCGACGCCATTGAAACTTGTTCGTACAATATTTACATATATCTTCCGAAGGTATACGCATATGTACGAGTATAAAGGGAGGTCCTTGACGAAATACACAAGAACAACTCAATAAAAATGAAATTTAGATATGACTATAAATTCAACACTTAATGGTCCAAAGAAGGAAGAAGGAATAAAAACACGGAAACACCGTGTCCTCTCACTTTCGAACACCGCACATTAGCATATGTTGTCGACATGTGAATAACAATATTGCCTTGGCATTGACATGTTTGAATGTAGGTTTGTTTTTTTGTTTTATTAAATTGCTTTCCTAAATATATTGGTCTCGTGAATAATTTTAAAATCACTTGAAAAGGGTGAAAAAAGTATCAATTCAAAATAAGAAAATCGAAGTATTTCCATTAGAATTTAAAAATGTACACTTTTATTCATAAACACAAATCAAATATAAATAATATTTAATTAGTGAGTAATAACGTACTACTACTTAAGATCTTTTCAGTAGCCAAAAAATGTGTGCTGTCATCTGTCTTTAAAGCAGAACCCACCCCCCATGCCGCATGCATCACAGGCATGTGCATTACAGACCACCTTTTGTGGAATGACCACATATTCAAAGTGCTTAGGATTTTTTCGAAGGTACAAGAAATTTTTTCCCCGACTGATCTGGCTGTAATAAGGCTATAAGGCCTTCATTCGTCTAAAGCTGGAGTATAACTCTCACATTTGGGCAGGAGCTCCCATAACCCATTTGAATCTTTTGACTTGGGGAAGCAGTAGTTGAAAAATCCAAATACAAAGTTAATGTGAAAGTTAAACCTAGATTTATCAGTAACTGTGAAGAAGAAGTAGAAGGTTTTGTCCTTCCAATTCCGACCGCACCAGTCAACCCGCTAGATGATTTAGCGGGTTCACCGGTTTACGATCGATCTTACGATATTCAAAATGAAACAATTATCTTCTGACTCACCAGATGTTCAACAAATCTGACAGAATAGATATAATGCTTGAAGGCGTTATCTTCAGCAGAATATTTGAAGATGGAGTCAGGAAAACCAATGGAACTATTAAATATTAATACTCTATATGGTCACAACATCATTATGCAGTTCTAGTAAATTTTAGTAGATCTTTGTAACAATAAGCAGGAAACAGCTATTACATGGATTTTTTTGTATTAATAAGAAATTTTGATACTTAAATTTTATATGCAAAAATATGTTTCAGAAAGATTGTGTATCAGAAATTATTTTTATTGATAGTGGTGTTAGCTAGTATAAGGCATTGCAAAAAAAAAACAGGAAATTGTTTAATTTTGTACTTGCGAAAATAGGTAGGTACTAAGGTAAGTTATTCATTCGTAAAAAAAATCATACGATACAGTGAACACTAAAAAAGTGGGTCTCTCAAGTCCGTCGATTGGATGGATTTGCTTCAAACTTGGTAAATATTAATAAGTTTAATGTCCAACAATAACTTGAGTGTGCTACTACCAAGTTTTGTCTCATATTATTTTTGGCTGGAATTATAGCTAGTTCACGACTTGCCAAGGTCGATCGTCAGATTCCTTCGCTCTAGTGCTGCTGGTCTACTTTTTTTCATTTTAATTGAATTCTTGTGTCTTCATCGTTTATGGAACCATGGTCAAGCTTACCAAACTTGGTAAATATTGTTTTTTCCGTAATGCCCACACGTTTTTTTCATTTTCTTAAGGCGGCAAATAAGAGTAGTTCCCATAGATTTTTTTTGACCAAAAACAAAAATCTCGGTAAACCAAAACTAAAATTCAATTCATAAACTTCACTAATTTATAAGATTTATATCTTACTGTGTAAGCTTTACGAAAATAAACTTAAATTAATCTAAACTAAACTAAATTTAAAAAACTTGTTTGGAAATTAAAAAAAAAACTTTTGTTTTGGAACCCCAAATTTCGAAAACGACTCAATAGATTTTTTCGGAACTTCGTATTTGGTAGGGTTTTGACATTATCTTGAATAGTTAAAAAAACGTTTTTCCTAAAATAAAAAAAACACCAGTACCTCCCATACGAAGAATTTTTGTACAAAAATGTGTGTGTTCTTGAATTAGTACAGTCCTCTTTTAAGTATAAAAATAGTTTCTATTAATATTACTTCCCATAGAACAATTTTTTAGATTTTCGACTTTCTCACTATTGGATAAACCGATTAAAATTATATTTCTTATGCAAATAATCCCTTAAAGTGGTACTTAAACTGCTTACTCTAATTTTCAAAAAAAAAGTTTTCGATTTTAAGAAAATAAAAAAATTTTTTTTGCACAATCGATTTTTCAAAAACCAGTCACTGAATTTTTTGAAATATTTTTTTTTATTTGAAAATGACGTTTGAAATTTTTTTCGAAAAATGTGTTTAAAATTTTATACATACAACATTAGTTTTTGACACATTCAAGTGACATCTTTAGTTTAAAATTTAATAATTTAATTCATTGCTATAACGTTTTCATTTTTTAATTTTAAATAACTTTACTAATTTCAATCATTTCAGTATACCCCACCCGTGGTTTCGGTTAGAACATACGTAAACATTTAGTAAAAACGTGTTTTTAAATAAATAAAATGGAAATGGTTCTAAGTACATATAATAAATTGTTGAATAGGGATTCATTGAATAGCTTGGTATGGGTATAGGTATTGGCTCCTAGTTACTAGAAAATGTACGTTAAAACATAATTTGGTACAAAGGTACGATAGCATCTAACTGATGAGCCCAACTATCGTGCCCGGGTGAAACGCATTTTGGACTATAGGTCACAAAATATTTCAATTGGTTTTAATCCACACAGTCCACAAGAACAAAGATAATATGTAAATATTGTTTGCGTTTTCTTCGAATATAAAATATGAATATATGCAAACAAAATTTTAAGAAATTTTTAGAACTATTTTTCTAACAAAATATAATTTCTAATGTATAAAATTAAAAAAGAATTTAACGAGAAAAACTTGGATCAGCACTTTAAATATTTATTAATATGCGTATTTGCATTTCCATTTTTTTTAATAATAATTTAATATTATGTATACTGTTAAACATAATAAAAAAAATCATTTTAATCGGTTCATCAAATAATGATAGTGTAGAAAATATAAAAAGTGGCCATTTAGCTAGTACTCAGCGTGACCAATAAAAAATTTCAAATCCTGATAAAATAGAAAAATGAACAAGACTTTGTTGACAAAGAATATGCTAAAAAACTCTAATTTTGTTTAGAAATTAAATACTGCCAAAAATCCTGCATAATAACTGAATAAACAACAACAAACTTGTTAATAAAAGCGCTAGTAGTTTCAATGCAATTGATTAACAGAAAAAAACTGCATTAGGTTGGATCTGATCATGTGGGCTCGGTGGCGTGATGCGAAGTACGTTGGCTTCTAAGCGGCTGGTCGTGGTTCAATACAGAATGAAGGCACGAGAAGTTTTTCAATTAAAATGAAGAAGTAGACCAGCACCACTAGAGCAAAGGAATCTGATGATCGACCTTGGTAAGTCGTGAAATAGCTATAATTCCAGCCAAAAATAATTGAGAAAAACTGGGTGGTAGCACACTCAAGTTGTTGTTGGGCATTCAAAGTCATTAAATAACTGATCTATGTTAAGAGTTTATTATTATTTATATTTTATTAAGTTTTTATTATTTAAAGTAATGTTTTATTTTAGCTATGAGTAATATGAATTCCTGCTAGAAAAAATATTGACCTAATTTGAAAAAAAAAATAAATAAAATAAGTTTATAATTTAAAATTTTCCTGCTAAATTTAGCAGGAAAAGCTAGTAGTGGTGTTAATAAGAATGCAAAATAAAATATTTTTTTTTAATGTGGGCTACCCTTATTTAAGAATACACACATTTTATTTCAAGATTTTTGAAAACGTTTTTGAGACCCATTTATTTCTTCAGTGTTTTTTTCAACATTTTTTTGATTGTTGTGTGTTGTTTATTAGGATCATTGCTTTCTTATTTATTCTAGAATATATCGAAAAACTACTAAATACATAGTTTCGAAGAAAAGAATGAAATTGTTTTCGAAATATTTATATATTGAGTTTTCCATTTTTTTATTTCGACAAAAATATTTGAACATTTTTGTTTCAAATTTTTAGCAGCCTCTGCATAAAAAATTCCAAAAAATTAACTGAATGGTTTTTTCTATTAAGGTTTTCAAAAACGCCTAACAAGAAATAAATGTTCTCCTTATTAATTAATTAATAATTTTTTTTATATAAATCGCTGGAGTTTCTTTTAAATTTGTTGGCTTACAAATTGTGAAAAAAAAATCAAGAAACTGAGTACCTACCAAATTTTAAAAAAGTCCATCACCCGTTTCGTCTGTAGGCTCCCGACAAGAAGGCAGGCGGAACTGTAAGACCCTTGGGCAAATGGTTTCTTTATAAAATAGAGAAAACAAGGACATAGACAAAAGGAACAGTAACATTGGTTTTGATTGGCCTGGCCTACCAGTGATGACGTAATAAAGATGGATACCACACATGGATGATGTTAGCCAAATCAAAACCAAATCTTTGACAAAAGCTTGACGCACAAAAAAATCCTACTTTGCACAAGAAATGTTTTGCTTCAACAATTTTTGTGTGTATTCAGTTGACGAGGAGTGTATAATGAATTAATAATTCTTTTTGTGTGAACGTTATAAATATTTTACGAAACAATTGAACATTTATTTCCAATACTTTCGTAAAATTAAGTTGTTAATCAAAAAAGGATCACATTCCATTCATAAAATCCAAAATAAATTTAATCAAAGTGCGTCAACATTTTAAAAATATCTTGGATTAAAATTAATTAATTAAATTAGTTTTAAACACTTTTGAACTAGTACCATACTTAACCTATTTTCTTGACAATCACAAGCTGAACGCACCTAAAAAAGTTGAGAAAAGTAAACGAACATAACTTTTTGGCATTTGTAGCTGTTTGTCAGAGGGATTTAATATGATGCTTAATAGATAAAATAAGGTTTCTGGTGATTTTAACTTTAGTGAAATATATAAAGATAGTTCCATGACTAACTGCTTAAAATTAGCAAAGTCTTCTTTTTAGCTTAGTATTTAACTCCATCTGTTTTAAGATGGTACTAAATTGTTTAAAATTATTCGCCAATGTGGTTTTTAATGTAAATTTACTTTAAAATGAATGAACCATATTTTTTGTACAATGAGAATATATCTATTAAAGCAAGTCGACTAAGTTGTGTAAATTTTTTTTTTCTCTGAAGTCATATTTATTTTTTGTTTCAGCCATATACATAATATGCACATACAAAATGCACATCCATATGTATGGGTTGTGTTCAAAGTGTAAATTTTGTTGTCTTTTTTTTTTAATAAAAATTCTATTATTACTTTCTGAATTGTCAGATAGTCCTTTTGGAATTTGTATTTTATTGCCAAAACGTGCTTTTGTTTCTCAAAATGTTAATGTCAGCCCTGGACTTTAATTGGCGTCATACATAATTTGCATACAAAAGCCATTGTTTAAGGACTCACCAGTTCACATGATATTTTAATTACATATCCAATGCATGCGTATGTATATTGGTGTTAATTGATGATGATATGTTTACAAATTTTAATGTATCTGCCAAAGCAGGCGCTGTATAATTAATATTCGAAGTGTGAATAAAAGTGGCTCTTTTTATGACATTATAAATATTTTAATGGTGGAAATATTAAGAATTAAAGATTTAAAAAGACATGATGATATAAGGATATTTTTTTTTTTCAGTATTGTTGGTTATCATTCTAAGCTCCATAGGATTATCTTTTTTAACAGACTCAGAACAATGGTTAGGTGTCGCGTCATTATGGACTTAAGTCGAGCAATAAATAACTACTTCGCTACGAATTTAGACTTCTAGATGTTTTACAATCCAAAAACTCAAATTGATATCACTTCAATTGCTCTAGCTGCTTCTTGAATATTCAGTTAGAAATCTGACAATAAAAAATTTATCCCAAACACCGCAAATTACATTTAAAAAATTTAAGTTCGGGCTTCAGCTCTTTCGTTTTTTGGACTTAGGAAAAAATTATTCAAACCATATAACCTGCCTGATTTCGACCCATACTATGTTTATGACAAAAATAAATCTTATACAAGTCAAGAGGATGTCACTGTATCCGAAATTAAAATAAAATACGCTTCGTTTCAACAGGAACCCAACCCGATGTCCCATACAACAAATTAACAAATGAACCCTTCTCTTTCGTCATCATCAATGAACTCTGAATAATTTAGCTTTACCACTTTTTTGTTTTTAGTATAAACTACTTCAAATTGATCTTGAGTACCCATTTCCACCCCTTTGATGATGATGATTTTTAAAATACCAAAAAAGGGTTTCGTGTTTCGACGTCATGAGTTGAGAATCTCTGTCTATATTCTGTTCCTTTGAAGAATTTATTATTATTTTTTTTTTGTTTTTTTTTTATTTCCGATGTTATATGTTTTATTGTTTCGCACGGTTATGTTGGGATTGATGTCCGGAAGTTTCACTCCAGAATACTATGAGTTTATGCGGGCACTGGACACGTGACCACCAACCTCGGGAAATAATCAACACAAATGTTAATGACGAACTCGGCTTGGCAAGGCCTTATACTATAAACTCTTCCTATGGAACCAAGAACGTCTGTCCAAAGTGTAATTACGTGTATCTGATTGCAACAGTCTTGACAGCAATCCAGGAGAAAAAGGATTCCCATAATTAATGCAATGCGCCATCGCCGCTTCAGTGCCGCCGCCGCGGCGTGCCAAGAGGAGGCCGAGCTGCTAAAGCGAAAGAGTTACAATGATTGAAAAAGTACAGTTAGTACCCACCTACGTTAAGTTGTATTGTTTTCACAAAATATTATGGTTTCCCACTGGGACAATGATGACGAACTCTGCAAGAAAAAAAGGGTTAAACCGATTGTGACGATGATAATAATATAAAGGCTTTTCATAAGGGTTGAGTGTTTTACTCTCTGGAAGGAAGGGAGTACAAATTGTGCTACATATTTTGAAACAGTGTAACTTCCATTAACCGCATTTTTCACCTTCATAGTCAGTGTACTCGCACTCTCGGGGGAATTGACTTATTTTTTAATAGAGATTAGAGTGATGTATATGCATTTCGATACAAATTATTCCACACGAAGGTTCACGGCTATTAATTACCGCCTTATCGAATACTTATAGCTTTACAAATATGTTTTTGATGTTCTTTTTAATCAAAATGACAAAATGAAACAATTTTACCATGGAACTTTATACAAATAGAACAAAGTGATATTTAAGTAATTTAAAAAGAGACCAAACCATCAGCAAAGAGGAGTTCTTCTTCATCGAATAACTCAACCCCTCAATTAATTCATGAACATTAATATCCCTGTCAAAGATGTTGGGGTAGTTTATCTCCTTCAATGGTAGCTCTTCTTTAGATATCGGAATGTGGTGACATTCAGCTAGTAGCAAAAAAATAAAGACGTGTTGTATCTGAATGATCGAAAGGAAGTTTCTTCATTAATTTACGACTGACTATTGGGGACTATTTGTTAGTTTGTTGGAAAAAAAGGTCAAACTGAATGTTTTCTTTTTTTCGCAGGAGTTTAAATATTTATGAGCAATTTTGTTGTTAATAGAAGTCACAAACCCAATGGGTCGATTCAAAGTATGCATCCACCTATAGTAACTGTGTATTTTAGGTAGATTAAATAAATCAAGTTAATATGGGTGATTAATAAAAATATATAGACTTAAGCTAAGGGGAAATGTATCTAAACGGACAAAAGATAACTTATTGAAATGCGCTTGATCTTATAAGATTATTGTTGTTTCATGGTTTGGGACTGTTAATACAGTAGATTACACTTAAGAGGGCAGGGAATATTTAATACAATTTTTTTTTACTTTTTCTAAATAATATGAAATGGCTTTATATTTAAAAAGTGTTTTCCCCAGACCAAGATTGATAATTTACATTTTACAGAAGTGGGACCGGCAAAAGCTCAATTGTTTTATTTTTACTCCAAGCCCCTATCGATGAGGACTTCAATAACAAATCAAATAAATTTCAATTAATTTCGACGAAGTGTTAACATTATTTGGAAAATGTTGAAAAAATATAGCAGATGTACCATCTACTAGCTGAGTTATGTTTCCAATATTCTCACATTTTTTAAAATGAGTGTGAAATATGATATACGCCATTAAGTATTTTTTTAGAAAATAGTAACAAATTTTCTTGTTTTTATATATAAGTAATCAATTGCATTCGTTGTGTATTCATCCTATAACGAATTTAGATATTCCACTATTTTATATAAGCCTTTCATTAATTTAAAATTAAAAGTTCTATAGGGGAATCACCTAGGACCACTTCATTTTACTTTCGATAGGGCAAGTTTTGCATCAAGCAATTCCGTGAGTCTGTCTGTAGATCGATCTACTGCCTAAAGCCTAGTACGTTGATGAAGCGAAACGAAAATTTTCGGTGGTCTCCATTCCCAGAGCGAAATGCTAACTTGGGGTCTGCACGACCAAGGTTTTCTAGTTTCTAGCATTCTATTTATAGTATACTATTTGGTTGCCATCTTCACTTTGGCGTCTCGCGTTTGTGGATGGAGAACGTTTGTGGTGTTTTATAATTCCTTGTATTTTTTGTTTAATTCCTTTTGTTGAACGTTTTTTTTAATTCTTGTAATGCTAATAAAGCAAGAACACACCGATACTTCTTCCTTCGCGACATTTGGGCAGTTGAAATAGAATTCTAGGAAATGCCCAATACCAAATTTTCTAGCATTCCATTTTTCTTTCTTCTATCAAAATGATAGATAGTATACTATAAAATTTAGAACATGAAGACACCGTGTAACGAATTTTCAAGAAAAAAAAAAACAAACCCAATCAGGAAAAAATAAACAAGCTGTGATGAAAGAAACAACAAAAAAAATACGACTAAAAACTCAAATTTGATTTTCCACACACAATTAATTGGTCTGGGTAATAAATTGTCTGCGAAAAGTGAGTGGAGAGTTTACGAATTTTGTCATGGAACAGCGTACTGCGAACGAAAATATTCGTTTATGATTTCGGTTTGTCATTTGATATGGGATTTTTCGTGTCGCATCAGCAGCGTACTAGTCTTAACCAGATGAAGTAATTTTTTTCAAGGTAATACTTCAGCGTCTTCCGTGGTTGCCCAGATACTTTTTTTAATATTAAATAAAACCGTATCTGCGATAAATTTTTTTCGTAAAAAACAAACTTAATTATGTCGAAAAGACCCCAAAGATTTTGATTTAAAAAAATGCACTGCTGGATCGCACGTACTGGCTTTTATGTTCGATCACATTGTAAGCACATGATTCTTAGTAAAAAAAAAAACTTAATATTTTAGAAGTAAGTTTTTAATTAATTTTTTTTATATACAAAATGTATGTATTTTTTTTCGAAAAATTAATTTGGTATGGCAATTTAAAATATTTAACATATCAAAATTTAAATTATAATTTAAAAAAGAAATATGAACCCATCTTCGAGATATTGAATTTTCAAAAATCCAAAAAAAAAACATTTTGTCAAAAAATTTTGGTACGCAGTATTATTAAGAATTCGATGGACTTTTTGATCGAAATCTGTTTAGTAGTTTATGAGAAAGTTGAAAATCAAAAAATGGCTGTATGGCAGGTACCGTTAATAACAAATTATGTTGAAAAAATTCAGACCAAATTGTTAGACATAAAAATATTAATGCGCAGATTTTTTTTTATAACGGCTATAACCAGAACCACAGATTGTCAAAATCATAGTAATGTCAAGTTCGAAAAAAATCTCGAGTTCGATTTTTTTTCAAAACACTAACCTTGTGATGTGATTGAGCATAATATTCTTCGTGCATTTATGATCTGAGCCAGTGTGACTGTTCCTGTCCGGTGTCGTGGCCAATCAAATTTTTTATTGAGCTTGTATATGTTTGAACGTTTCTGTGATTTTACTTCAATCGCTTTTGTTTTTCAGCTTCTTAACAGAAAGTCTTGGTCCGTTGAATAGTTTATCTTGAATGAGGTTGCGAAACAGGATTATAATCGAGCCGTCTTTGAGCTGGAATAACAATAAAATTTCGGAATGAACGACTTCACCGAGATCAGTAATTCAATTGGTCGACTCGACTCAAATGAATTAAATGGGTCAACATTCAAATTGTTTTCGTTAAACAACACTTGGTTTTTTTTATGATTTGAGCAATACTGAGGAACATATTCCTGAATGTAAGCCGATATGTGAACGCGTTACTGGTTTCAAGTTTTGCAATGAAATGAATTGAATTCATTTTTGTAACACACAAAATACATGATCACCAGCCATAACGCACTGACTTATCGGTTTCAATTCCATTCTTTTTTGTATAAAGTATATCAAAAGGCACGGTAGTGCCCAGCCAAGTTCTGGCACTACACCCTATTTACATGAAGAAATTCAGGCGATTTTCGACCCCCCTCTAACTTCACTACCAATTAAGTCAGGAACTTCAAACTTTCAGCATTTGCTAAATTCACCAGGCTTAGGCAAGTCGCCGAATTTCAATTCTTTAGCCTAGGTGGTTCCCGCGATATAAGACTGCAAAAATCGCAAAAATCGTAACTGACTCACTCACTGATCATCAAAATTATTGAGCACTTCCCGACATCGTAGAATCTTGTAATTTCGCACAACGGTAGGCCTTGGGGTATATATACAAAGGAAAAAAATCAAAAATTGAAGATTTTTCATTCAGGGGGCGTCGTACCCGCCCATTTTCATAGAATTGTTATACATTATTTGGAGCATTTCTGAATGTCGTAGATTGATGGAATTTGGTACAGCGGTAGGGCTTTAAGTGCAGACAAAGACTACATATTAAAACTAAAGATTTTTCATTTAGGGGGCGTTGCATTCACCCATTTTCATAGAATTGATCTACATTATTTGGAGCAATTCTGACCGTTATGGAATGATTGAATTTGGTATACGCGTAGGACTCAAAGCGCAAGCAAAGGCGGCATTTTAAAATTTTGCATTTTACTTTCAGGGGAGTGGCAACCGCCCATTTGAATATAATTGATACCAATTATAAGGAGCACAGTTGATTATCGTAGAATGATGAAATTTGGTACAGCGGTAGGGCTTTAAATGAAAGCAAAGGCAACAGTTTAAAATTTGAGATTTTACATTCCGGAGCGTGGCAACCGCCCATTTGCACAGAATTGATACCAATTGAAAGAAGCACATCTGATTGTCGTAGAATGAAGACATTTGGTAGAATGGTAAGGCTAGAAGTGAAAGGAAATGTAAAATTTAAAAATTTGAAATTTTTCCGCCCATTTTCATAGAATTGATATCAACTATGTGGAGAACTACTGATTGTCGTAGAATGATGAAAATTGGTAGAGCGATAGAATAGCGATAAGCAACCATTTTTACAGAATTAATATTAAATATATTGAAAGCACTTCCGATTGGTGCAGGATAATGTTTGTTACAGCAGTCAGCTTTACAAAGAAAAAATTGAATTTATGAAATTTTTCATGCAAGGGCGTTTCATCCACGCACTTCTTTTCAATTATTATTTCAATAGATCACTTCACAAAAGGCATAAATTAAAAACTTACGTTACCTTCTGAGGCATTCATTGGGCGTTTATTCCACCAACCTTTCTTGATAAAAAGAATCTTTGCAAAAAGTAGTGAAATCACACCAAAAACATAAGTGTTAAAAAAGTAGCCAAGTTCTTCTATATACAAAAACCTTTGCGTAACAGGTCAGCCGTTAAAAGTAGTAAGATCTAAAAGTGCGCAAAGTACTAAGGTTATTATTGTGAAATATCAAATATTTTAAGTAGAGTAATATGGAAGAACCTCAAAATAATCAGAGAAATCTGTTATTTAATGATTACTGACTTAAATTGTGTTGGCTTACTTGACAAAGTTTCTTTTGTTATACCTAATTACTCAATTTTGAAATGAAAAGTATAACGCAAAGGTTTTTGTATGTAGAAGAACTTGGCTACTGTTTTAACATTTATGTTTTTGGTGTGATTTGTATATCAATATTCAATGCGAAATTTTGTTTTTGTTATCAAAATATGTGACAACAGAAATGTCAAACTGAATGTCCCATTTTCGATATTATAATAGTTTCCTACCAAACAAAATATATGCTGTCAACAAGAAAGGACACCCAGCACCGGCGTCTCGGACAGAACATCACTGTAGACAGCTATAATTTTGAAGTGGTCAGAGACTTTGTATACCTAGGATCCGCTATAAGCTCAGCGAATGATACCAGTGCTGAGATCAAACGCAGAATTACTATTGCCAATCGCTGTTGTTTCTTTGGGCTAAGAAGGCAATTGAGAAGCAAAGCCCTCTCTCGAGCAACTAAACTGTCCATATATAAAACGCTCATCATCCCAGTCCTGATGTATTGTGCAGAGACATGGACAATGTTAACGGTGGATGAGAACGCGTTAGGTTGTATTGAGAGGAAAATTCTCCGGGTGATTTTGGTCCCGTCGCCATAGATGGGGAATGGAGAAGACGATACAACAACGAACTATACGGGCTGTACAGCAATAACGACCTAGTCACAAAATTGAAAAACCAAAGACTGAGATGGCTGGGTCACCTAGAGCGAATGGACACCAATGCTCCGGCTTGGAAAGTCCTTGAATCCTTCCCCGTGGGACAGCGCAGTAGAGGTGGACAGCGTAAAAGGTGGCGCACGCAAGTGGAAGAGGATCTCAACCAACTTGGAGTGCGAAACTGGAGACAGATTGCTAGAAACCGAGCCGACTGGAAGAAGCTTGTTGGTTGAGGCCCTGCTTCACCCCGGACTGTAGCGCCACCTTAAGTAAGTTTCATACCAAAATACCATCCAAACCAGTGAATTTTACAAACAAAAATACAAGCCTTTTACATGAATAAGAAGACCATATTTTGCCTTCATAATTATGGAAACTTTCAACTGATTTGATGTCATGTGATATTGTTGACGCACGAAATATTTTTCGCAAGATATTTACTTCAAATTATACATATAATTCTCGCATGATATATTTCTGCATGTTCATTTTTTTTTTCAAAATGTCGAATATTTCAGAAATAAAATTTCATGAAAATCATTAAAGCTATGTTAAAGAACTTTAACAAATTTCCAATTAAAGACTTTTCTTTAAGGTTTATCTTAGATTACGTACAATATGCGGTTAAAACTTGCAAATTTGTTGTTCTATGTTTGCTTTTTTATTAAATCGGAATTTTATTCTTCCTCCTGGCAAAATTTACAACAAAAAAAAATTAACAACAATTTCTTCCATCAGGTTTTATTGCCCCGCAGTACAATCAACACAAATTGCTATGATAAATGAAGCTTTTGCGAATAGAGAAAAAAAGAACAAAATACTAAACCAACAAATCATATTATCACCTTTTTTTGCGCTTCTGCATGGCAATAAACTTACATTCAGCTTTCAGCCAAATATGTAATTTGCATATTTCCATTCGAAGTGGCTCCTTGCCTCCTATGTACGAGTATACATGTATGTACGTATAGTCAAACTACCTTACCACATTACAATCCATATCTACAACAGTCATTGTCATTGAGCTTAACAATGCAACAAACAAAAACAGAGGTCTTAAAAATCCAAAAACCAAATTATCTGATACGAGTCGGCAGTGCGACATGAAGCAAAGCGATGATGGTGTGGCAAAATGTAATCCGTCAGAGGAAGTGAGTATTAGCATCCGGTAACATTTTCTCCACAAACAAAAACAATAACCAAAAGTCGACTGATTCTCTGGCATATTGAAAGTTATTCGGGGCCGGGCGCGGGCGGGCGGCTAGATATCGTAAAAACTTGAAAATGACATATTGGATTCATTTAACACTGCCAAACTCCGATACGAGACCGACAGACACACAAGCATATTCCAACAAAAGAAACCCCATCAACGCAGCCCACACCACCCCAAGACCTCCCACAGTGAAATGAAAACCCTCTATTTATGCCATTTGCCATTTACAAAGCAGCGATATTATGGCAAGAAAACAGGCAACAGCATCAAGGATATCATGGGAGGGAGCCACAAGTCTGGTTTTTCGGAAAATACTAAAGTACATCTCCTGTCTCCTGCCGCTCGTTGTTTTTCCTCCTCACAACCGCCAGTACCACACTGGCTCAGCCGAAACCGAAGCCGACTCGTATATCAAAATAGAAAATCTCGCACAAATGAGTTGTGGCTGTTTTATGCAAATTAGGCATTCGGAATTCGGATGCCGAAATAATCGTAATCGTAAAGTACTAATCCCTAAAAACATATCTGCCGAATGCACATCTCCAATTAGTGCCTGTCTGTGTTGGGGTGTTGGGTAGCCGCCGTGGTAGTAAGGAGATTTGTTTTTTTTTTGTTTTTTTTTTTTATTTTTCGTCCTTCTGAGAGATGTGGTGGAGGTGGTGTTAGTCTGATAGGTATCTGTTGCTGTACTTGAAAACTTTTCTTCTTTTTTGTTGGTGTTTTAATACCTACTGTTGGATTAGTCCTTTTTAAATATTTTTTTTTCGGAAGAATGACGCCTTATTAATGAACAAAGCCATAGGGAAATGTTTTCTTATAAATGTGTCAGGATTAAATAATTTCGAAACTGAAACTAAGTGAGGAAAATAAGGGAGAACAATTCTTTATTTTTATAACCACATTTTCATCAGGTGAACTATATGTGTACATTATAGAATTTGAAAAAAAAATTAATGCAAAATCCTTCTTTGTTAAAGTTTTCTTTCATCTTTTTTTAACGGGATTGGATTTTCTTCTATTGATCCCTATTTCAGTTGTAGCTATGTTCTTTTACGGTGATGCTGTCCTTTCTAAAATACAAAGCTTCCATTGGAGCTGCTTACAAATAGCTTCTATTAAGCTTCGATAAGCGAAAATTTAGAAATGAAGAGTGTACGAGTATACCTGCTTAAATGAATTTAGCAAAAATAAATGTAATTGCTTTCATTTGAATTGAATTGGTTTTGTAGGCCAAATAATTGCAACCTGTACATTTTCTTGAAAGGCTCTTACCTTTCCGCTTTTAGCTTCCTTTTGGAATATTGATGTCGAATCACTGCAAGAGTAAGTTGTATTTTGTATATAATTATTAAAATTATAATAAAATTAATAATACCGAGAAAATAAGGACTCTGCTGAATGCGTTAAAAATACCAAAAAAGAAGAATCGAATAATAATAAAATCAAGAAATATCCATTCTTAACATTGTGTCACCAACCTCTGTGTCAATATGTAAATGACAGGTGACGTAATGACGTTTCGGAAAAATGTACTTGAGTTATGTATCCTATAGTGCTAGTACATACAATAAAAAAAAAACTGTTGAGCTGGAAATGTGCTAGTACTCGTGAGTAGATAAAAACTTAAATTTAATACTTACATCTACATAGGTATATGATATCATGTGTGAATTTGGAAATCCTACAATTACAAAAATGTATTATAAAATAAATAGAAATGGGGAAACGGATGTTGTTTTTATTCAAAAGTCGAAATTAGAAAAAGAAAAGAATATAAATATTAGTTGTTTCTGGGAATAACCACTGATCTCTATAATACACTGGATAGTGTATTCACATACAAAAATCGACCCCAATAGAAAACTGTAATAATTGTAGAGGCTCCATGTCGGTGTCAGTATTTGTTGCCAAAGTTACATTTCAAGATGGTTGCTTATGCTTGATATTAAATTTTTTTAATCAACCATACCAAGGGCACCTTCTTCAAAAAAATATAAAATTTAAATTACACATTTATTTTCAACAAATGTAAGTACGAATTTTTCTTAATAAAAAAGCCATACTAATGATATATTTGATTGTTTCTAGTGTGTATTAAATATTAAATATTGAATTGAAAGTGGTTACGGTGCTAGCTTAATATTGCCAAAAGCGGCTTCTTAAGCCGTACCTTGTATCACTGATAACGGCAAATTTATCTTAGGCTGGCGGTGAGGGTTAACTCGTTGAAGTTCTCATAAAACATTGAGATTGGATCAAAATCGACCAGAAAATCGAAAAAAAAACAGCATAATCATTCAACTCCACCAACAAGAAAACACATTTCCTTGAAACGTTCTGTTACCAGATTTTTAATATGTATTGTGAATAACCTAGAATTTCAAGACGAAAAACGACAGAGAAACGCACAATATTGACTTCCATTTGTAAAAGAACTTAAACTTGTTTTATTTTCCCAACAATTACATTGCAATAATTTCAGCTTCCATTTTTAATGATAATTTTTCTGCAATATTTTTCAAGTTCTTGTGACGTGGTTCATCTTCTTTGTCGTCTTCTTCTAAATCTTATCTGTATTCGGCAAACATGATAAATCGACATCATGTTGATCGTGTTCATCACTATCAAAGTCGTCGACTTCATCTTCGTCTTCGAAATTCTTGCTTTTTGATTTTTTCTTTTCAACTTTGTGCTTTGCTTTGACAATTTCCTTGAAAAGTTCTTATCGAATTTATCCTCTTCACGAAGGAATTCTTTGTATTTTCAATATCAATTCCTCCCTTGTCTTGGTTGATATAATTTCTTGCGAGATCCGATTGTCTAGGTTCCGTCTTCCGTCTTACCTTTTCTGAATTGTTTGTAGTTCTTATTATCTTGATTGAAACTGACAATAAAAATAAATTGTTTTTCAATTTTTTTTTGAAAAGGAGTGCAATCTATCTCTTTCTCTCTTTTTATAAAAAAAACGAGATAGGAAATTGCAATGGTGCTACTGTCAAATTCAAATGGAGTCAAAAAAACTGTTATACTTTGTAGCGAATAGACTATCCAGTGTATTATAGAGTTCAGTGGGAATAACCAATAGATAAACCGATTAGTGTTCTGACAAGACCCGCTAGAGGGCGTCTGGTGAAGTTGAAAGAACTTCTCGTTCAGATGCAATTTATTTTCATTTTGTTTAATTTGTTATATATTTAGAGGTGAAGCACAGCGATATTTAAAATTTATTTATTTTGAATTTAAATTAAATTCACGTTCATGTTGATTTTTTGACACTGACGTCAATTCGAAAATCTTGAATTGACACACATAAGCTTGAAGTCGATTAATACTAGCGATGTAACTTACCACACTAATAGTAGCTAGTAATTCACTCGTGTCTTAAACCGATGTGAACCGAAAACCCAATACAAAAATAACACCATGAAATTATAAACGAAAAAAAACGCTCTACTTTTCTTTGTGCTGAGCGGCGAAATGTGTTATTTTAGTGGATAGTTGTTCTAAATTTTCTAGGATAGTTCTCCACTCTTTTAGTTGTTAATATAATTTTCGGGACATTAAATTGCTTGTGAAGTGTGGCTAGCTGTCAAAACTAGTGATGGGTAACAGGTAGTCAGTAACAGCTATTAACAGATATCAATAACAACTTGTAATTGAAGATCAAAATGCCTGTTATTGAAATATCGTTTAAAATGCCTGAATTTCTGTTTTGTGTGTTATAATCGTTTTACATCAACAACAAAATATTTAACTTTCATTACTGATTGTTCCTAATTCAGATTCCGCATTCGAACAAAATATAGGTATTATTATCTTTATCTCCTTCTATATTTTGGTTAAATGTGATATTGGTAATTGTTATTGAATTCAGAGCAACCTTATAAATTTGAATTCTAAGAAGATTAAAAACTAGAGGTTTGGGCCACCCCTAACGTCACAACATATATTTTGGGGGATTGACAGAATTCTACGATCGCTGCGAATTCTACGAACACTGCGATCTGCATTTGGAAATCACCAGAAAATTTCATTTCGCATCAAAACCGTACTAGGATGACACCTTAATTAAGCCCCAGAAGTTTGAGACTTTTGAATGTCCCAATTTATGACAAAAACATAAATAAATAAATGTAGGTCAGTCGGGGAAAGACTAAAACCTCTACGAGCATATTAACGGCCAAAATCTATTAAAGCTTTAATTCCTTGGTGTGTCCACTTCTGATTATCAAAAATTCACCATGTACATATGTTAGGTACATAATGTTTTTGCTTTTTATCTAATATTTACTTCAACATATATAGGTATTCCTTCTCGCAGTTTATTTTTTATGAAGATTAAACGCCATAAACTACACCCTCTCCAAGTCACCGTATTATTTTATTTTCTCAAACCAAAAGCAATTCCGAAAGAAAATTTTATCAACTGACGTTTGATCTAAATCTCTCTACAGAGAGGACAAAAATTCATCTTTTCTACCATAATAACCCAAGTTTTTGTTTGTATCCTTAAATCAAAAATAAATCACATGACAGATTGCTATGGGATACAATGATGCACGACCTCGCATTAATAATCTCAAATATAAAATCACAAAAAGCTCACGTATGTCAGTTTAATAAATCCTTTATATGCCAGGATATCCGATATTTCATTTTTTGGTCAAGATAAAGTAACTCTGCTAAGCAACAGGACTCCGGTACACATATATCTTTCATATAAACGAATACCTTTTATGATTAGTGTGCGAAATATCATCGTGACTATTTTGACAGTTCAAATAGTCACGATGATATTTTTCCGGTTGATACCTTATCATATAAGGTTCACCCTTTATTGCATTGAATTTTGATCTTTTTTTGCTGTTGTTGCTGCATTAAGTGTAAGAGGTTTGAAAAGGGTTTCTTTTATCGACTTACATCACCACAAAGGACAATGAATGTACTTCAAAAAAAAGGACTACACAAAAAAAACGTATTCGCCAGCAATCAATCTAATCACTGCGGGAATCATATCCCTTTTATTGGTTTTCTATTTGCTTGCCCACATAATCTCCTTTAGCGTTTGTTATTTTTTCGTCCTCTTAAAGATGAAATGAAACCATAGTTTGTTGGAAGGACACAAGTTTTTTGTTATTATAAATTTTTGTTGGTTATTATTTTTATTTTTTATTGACACACGTCAATATCAAATGGACCGTAGTTTTTAATTCTAAAGTCGCGTGTGTTATGTTTTTTTTTTGTTAAAAATTTATAACGAGTGACACTTGCATACATTTTTTTTTTTGTTTTGTTAGAAAGTGACGGACTATGGAGATTATAGGTATTAACTTTATCAGGATAAAGGAATTAATTTGAAAAAAGAACTTCAAAGGTTCTCAATGCATCTTCGAAATTGAAACGCAAAAAGTTCTATGAAGAGCCCAAAAAGGATTTCGTTTTATTTTTATTTAATTTGCCCCAGGGGAGAATAAAACATAAATCTGATGCCGCAAAAATATGACAAAAAAAACGGTCTCCAAAATTGGCCAAATTGAATATGAGCACATATGCGTGAAATTCAATTTTCCCCTTTTTCTATAAAACACACGGATTTTATTTTTTGTTTTTTTTTCTGTCTTGTCCTTCAAAGTAAAATGTCCTGACCAAAATGGTTCGTTTGCACGTAATCCTTTTTTCTCTATAAAAATAAAACAGCGATAAGTAGTTATGAGTGTGGGGTAAGGCTGTGTAAAAGACCCTTTTTTGGGAAATCAGGAAAAAATGTAAATTTTATTTTTATTAACACACCCATGTCTAGGTTTTATGTTTTTCTGTTCACATCTTCCCTTTGCACTCTCTGCCACAGATATACCATGTTCACAAGTCTTGAATGTTTTATTTTTTTTTTAGATTATCGTATGTAAGATCCTTTTGGTGTTAGAAGGCATAATCTAATTTTTACCCTCTTCAAATAAAATTGAAATAAGAACACAACTTTCGGGATTACATACTACACTAATTCAAATGTTTATTCGGTAAAATTTTGAAAACATCTAAAAGAAAAACTATCTCAATGGAAACAATTTTCACGTATCATTCTGAAATTTTCAATTGATATCTATATTCTGCTGGTATATAAGATGGGTTGAGAATAATAATGGGCTGAAAGTCTGGTGATTCAACATAAGTTTCTAAAGCGAAAAACAATTATTTAGAACTTTTTTTTTCTCCGCATATAATTTCCTTTGATTGTTTAATTTAAAAAAATGACTATTTGAGCGGTGGGCGCTGAATATACCAGAATTTAGCAAAAAAAAAAAAATAGAAATAAATCGAAGCAGACAATTTTGCAGACGATATTAGGTCAAGTTTTGCATTTGCAAAAAAATCGACGAGATTTTGATCAAACTTAATAACTAACGAATTTATTGGCTTTTGTCTCTTGATACTTTTGAATGCAACTTAAAGCTTAAATTTGCATCGTAAATAATTCATAGTTCTTTTGGATGGCGCACTGCCTGTAATAGTAAATGCAATGCTGTATGCATATTGATAAGAAATCTAGTAAGTGTTATACTTTTACTTTTGAAAATAAACTATTTGCTTCGTACCAAGCAAATACTACTTACTTAATAATAATTAAAATAATAAATTTAACTATATGCCTGTAAGAAGTTAAGACCTAAGGTATTTTTTTAGTTGTCTGCATTGGAAATTTCCATTGCATGTCGGATATCCTGAAATCAAATATTGCTTGTGTACGCAATCATAATCGGCCGCAAAATACAATCAATTTGATTATAGAAAATAGACGTGGTCCTAATTGTCTGTCTTACAGGAATACAGGACAGGCTAATCAAAAATCTCTTAACGTGCTACTGATCAAATTTAAACGTTTATGGAACCGTTAAGACGTAAGATATTTAAGTTGAGACCCAAACTATTAAGCTTTCTTATTAGAATTTCGAATTGGACTCCTTTCAATCTGTTTTTTTCACACTCCAAACCTTAGATAATACAAAAGGTTGTAAAGAAAGGTACATGCATTGATATTTTGTATTCTCCTTGACTACAGTTTTAAACACTTTTGCAATAAATTTCAGTTTAGAAATTTGTCTGCAATTAGTAACTTCTTGTTTCAAGCCATTAGAGTCTATTGGAAATATAATAAGTGCGATAACTTCCATATATCACAAATGTCACCTGAATTTGAAATGCATTTTTAGAAATATCTTGATTTACTGTCATACTATCGAATTTGATGATAGTTTCAACGCACCTCTTTTCATTAAATAACTAAAAAGGATTCTGAACATAATTAGACTGAAATAATCAAGCAAACGTATCACAATATAGTAACACTTTTATTACTTGCTGATTATTGTATATCATATTAGAGATATTGCGCCAAATAATTTCCTATTTTAATTGAGAAAATGCCAAGAATCCCTAGAATCACTTTTTACATAAGGATGACACATCCTAACACACCCATTTTTGAATTTACCCTATTTTGCTTGCAAATACATTTTTACATAAATTTGAGTTACTGTTCATTGAATATTGAGAGAAGTCAATGTCAACCTGCTAAGAATAAAAGAAGAGAAAGGTTCCGTGAAGATTGAAAAGATTATTAAATTAGTTATACCTATACCTATTACATATCTTAAATCTAAATTTAATTTCAAATTACTTTTTGTTTTGAATTTAAATAAATATTATAAAATTATTAATGAAAAGTTGTATTTAAATTCTTTCCTCCTAAAGAAGGAACTTACTGTCCAATTGAGTAAATATAATTACTCAACGCATACAATTTTTTTTCAATTTCCAATGGAAAATATGTATATTTCTAAGTATTTTTTTTTAAATTGAATAAACAAATCAGATCGCTCTTCTATAATGGGAAGAAAGAAGGCATAATGTGTATGTCTGGCCTTGACCTAATGCCTAAGCCGCTGAAGGAGTTTTCTGCAAACCTGATACTTAAACGACTTACATAGGTCCTTCCCTGGAGGGAAAATTTTAACCGTGTTTTATTATCGCCAATAACCCATATGGTTCACCCCATAAAAATAAAACGATCTGGGTTATGTACTGATATGTACCCTCTGTTCGCCGAATTTAATACTAATATTTGCCAACCCAGATAGTAACCCCGATAGAAACCTTGATCTCGTGTTATTTGTGTAATACGTGTTTGTTAAAAAATAAACTATACCCAGACCCGTAAATATTAAAACGCAACTTTTATTAACAAAAATATATTACCTGAGATACAACATTTACAAAAATTCTTAATTAGGTATCCCGAAAACTGCTTTACCGATTTTATTAAAAATAGAATGCACGTACTTAATCCTATGTTCGATAACATCGCAAGCACAAGATTCTTAGTAGAAACTGCTAAGCATATATATTTAAAATCCTTTCTTTCTTAATTTAACTCTACTTATAAAAAAAATGTATACCAATTTTGGGTATTCAATATTTAATATAAATTTTACAAAATACTATTCAAAACAAATTATCCACCCGTTTTCGAAATATTAATTTTTCGAATATCCAAAAAATTATTTTTCAAAAATTTTGGTATGCAGTATTATTAAGAATTTAAATGACATTCTGTATAAAAATGTTGATGAAAATCTCTTGAGCCGTTAATGAGAATGTCGATAATCAAACAAAACCGTTCTATGGTAGGTACCACTAATAACATTTTATTTAAACAAACATTTTAACCGAAATGTAATTATATATACAAGTATTTTTTTTATCAAAATCGTTAGAGCCGCTTTCGAGAAAATGAGATTTAATATTTTTGTTACACAGGTACAGTTATTTTGGGGCTAACAAAAATATAAGAAAAAAGAATCGAACCAATCCCCTAAAACGCTTAAGTACCAAGCTTAAAGAAAATCATTTCAGCGGTTTAGTCTGTCGATGGACCTACAGATAGGCAGACAGACGGAATTTTGCAACCTTCTTTTTTTGTGCTCTCTATCATCGGAATGTCAAGTTTGATTAAAATCATGGATTTGATTTTTTTGGTGAATGCAAAAGGCAAAACTTGCGATAAAAATCAGCCTAGAAAAGTGATTTTTTTGGGAATTTACAATAAATCGCTCTACCGATGCCCATTAAAAAATGATGCAGAGGTCCCTTTAAATAGTAAATTTATTTATTTATTTATTTATTTATTTATTTATTTCATTTCATCAATCAGAGAACATCTTCTCTTACAGACTAATACATCGATTCTTAAAAATTAAATTAACAATAAAATAAAATAATTGTACTGGGTATGTTAATATCCCATGATATATTACAAAGGATTAATTAATTACAATTGTGGTAGATTTAACAAGTTAAATACGTACAGCTTAAAAGTTTCTCTAGCGCAACTATCAAAAAAGTCTAATCTATTGCAAACCAAATTAGCTTCCCTGATGCAACGTGATATGGGCTCATTTCGACCGTAATTAGTTCTATGGATAATACTGGTTATTAAAAGTTTTTTGAAGAAAAACAAATTTTTGTTGGGTTTTATAGTTTTTGAGTTATTAATAAAATTTAATACTTTGTAAATGGGTGGACCAAGTATCAATATTTTTTTTTTAGAAAAGAAATCGCACATCAAAAATTCAGTAATAAACAACTTTAAAAATATATTTAGCTAGGAATTTATTGCATACGATGTAATTGAACATACGAATTTCTGTACATAGGTTCATATAATAATGACCACCCTAGTTTTACCTAATTAAAGGTACAATGACAGTTTAATGTTTAAAAAAAAAAAAAAAACAATTACGAAATCAAAAATAAAACCTCTTTTTTTGTAAGACCTTATATTTAGTATATTCAAGATGTCATTTCTCATCTAAGTGTTACTTATCTGAATGGACAATAATTTTTGACATTTTCTCTAATATTTAAGCTATTAAGAAATACATAGATATTAATTTGTTAAAAGAATAACTGGAAACAATTTTTAATCAGAATTATTGAATTGGAGAACAATTGATTTTCATTTTTTTTTTCGTAAATTTGAAGCACATTAGATACATAAACTTTTCAAAAATGTCAATGAATTTCTTATGAAACCATAATACCAATTATGCTATAGAGAATATTCAAAAGGCATTAAGTAAAGCATCAAAAATTCTTTCAAAATATTCATAGTTTAGCCTTAGGTGTATTGTAATCCCATTTCCAATTTGTCTCTTAAAATTACAAATAAGTAAACGCTTCATATATCCAGCAAAATTCTTCATGATACCACAAATCCATCTCTAACTCAATCTTAAGAAAATCCACATTACAATTGGAATTATGTATTTTCGCAAAAAAAAAACACATCAAAGAATTTATTATTCATTACTTTCTAAAATGTCAAAGGTAATATACTTTCATTCATTTCAATTTTTGCATGCGCAATTGTATTTGCAACCCAAACACAATACCCAACCGCGGAAATCCATTTAATGAAGCATAAAAAGGAACAGGTATCCCCTTTCACAAGAATAATCCAACGAATGAAAAAATACAAAAAAAATATCCTTAATTCCACGTAAAAAAAATGGGCTTTGTTCGGATACGAGTATAGAAAGTGTTTGATACGACGACTGTGAATGCGCCACACTCATACAGCACCTTACTTACAAAGCTTTTACGTTTATTAATTTTCATGTTTGATTTCGCGTTTCCTTGCACGAAGAGGCAAAATAATGACAATAAAAATACAAATTCCTTATATTTTATCCTTGCGGAAGGAAAATATTTTTTTTTGCCTTGAGAGAAAAATATTACCGCTGCGCTAGTACCTATATAAAATGTGCGGTTCTACTTTGAAGCTTTGAACTTTTATTTTATATTTTTCTTTCTTAATGTCGCTGCGCGTCACTCATGCATAAAACGCAAATAAACAATCATCATACTGTCTGATTACCTTTTACAAGGATAATGACAAAAAAAAAATAATAAAACTGTCTATCCATTGGAAAATTAAAGGAAAAACAAATTTCAATAATCCACCCTCCTTTTAAATATTTAATATCATAAAATGATACTAATTTTTTAAAAATCAAATCCTCCTTATAATATGTGAACACATATAAGACTTGCAACGACGTATACCTTCTTATGGAATGTTCTCCAATATTAGCCTAATAAATTATGCCAGGATTCTTAATGAAATGAAAGATAAACCATTCATTGTATCGGCGGCTTCAAGGATAACAATTCTACGCGTCTTTGCATTCGGATCATAAAAATGTAATAAACCTTTGGGGATGATAAAATACATACGCACCATGGAAGGAGAATCCCACTTTTATTTGAATATGCAAAGAAAAAAAATATCGTCCTGATGAAATCAAAAGGACAAATTATTTGTTATTCATGCATTAAATTGACTAAGAAGCTCTCAGGCGGATTTGTGTATACCATCCATTGATATCCAACGGAAGGAAGCCACATCATATCAGCTTTGAATTTATATCACTGGAAGGATGTTTTTTTTACCTTTTTTTTGTCGTCCAGCATCTGGAGGAGTTCCCACATGTTATTATTGGTGGGGATTATAATCAAATTATTGACATTGAATGGAGTTGGTATAAGTGACTCCTTGGTCGCCTGCAAAATGAATAAAAATCACGAACTATCATCAGTTGAAGAAGACTCTTATTCTTAAGGATAACCAAGGATGCGAGAGATGAAAATCCAGGTTAATTGCAATTTATGTAACCCATCTCTGTATAGCAAGGTTAAACCACTTTTATTTGCACAAATGAAATATTTGAGTATATTTTATTCCTTTTTCCGCTCCTGTGACTATTTTATCAAAGTTACCTTTATTTTTTCATATACTTGAGCACGATTCACAACAACCACAACAACTTGGATTGTTGGGTAAACATTTTTTTTTCTTCTTCTTTTAAAATAGAAAATAAGGACGAAAAAAAACTTTTTAATGGCTAAATAAAAAGCATATCAAATCCTACTTAAGTTCAGAAGTGGTCCTGTTCATGATTGATCAAACATTGACACAGAATATTGAAACGCATTTTTATAGTATTAGAAAAGTCTTTTTGGTAAATATACTTGTGCATATGAGTATTGCAAAGGAAAAAGGATGTATTTTTTTCATCACATATCAATAATCTGATATGTGTGCTTTCAATTATGTCAATTTTGAATTTGATGAAAGGATTTTTTTATGTTTTTTAGTGAAGTCATGTGGTTAAATATTTGTTTATCAACCATTTTTAAATAAATATTGCTTATTTTTAAAATCTTTTCATAAAAAATATCTGTTTAGCGAGGATTTATAAAAAGTTTTGCGGGATTTTGAAGAGATAAATCCATCCCAATGTTGTTTGAAGGGATGTTTTTTTTTTTTGTTGTGGATACAGCTCTTTTGACATTTGGGTCAATTTATTTATTTATTTTTTTTTGTGGATTTAGTGAGAGTGATTTTGCTTGAAAGGGTTCATCTTATACATATGAGGGACCTTTGAGATTTGAGATTGATTTCATTAGAAAATTGATGCTTAAGCAAATATTTTGTTTGATGGACTGATTTCGGGCAGATTTTTTTTTTTTTTTATATTGATTTTATTTATATTTCAAGATGAAACTTAAATAACAAGCAAGCTTTTTTTTAATGCTCTATAAGTTTAGTGTTGATTTAGTGCCAAACACAATGAGATATATTATCTTAATGATGATAGAGAAGTACGTCGGTCTGCTGGTCTTTTGGTCTGTTCATCGATCTACAGCTTATCAGCTGAAGCGATTTTCTTCAAACCTGGTATTTAAGCATTTTAGGTTATTTTGTCTAAAATAGATTTTTGAATCGGTTTTTAGGTGCAAAACTAACGGTACTTGCCATACAACATCTTCTTGCATCTCAATTATATCGAAAACGGCTCTAACGATTTTGATAAAAAAAAAAGTGTTTCCACTATTGAAGGTATACCCTACATTTTGGTCAAAATTTGTTTTCGAATATTTTGTTATTAACTGTACTCTTTTTTATTTTCGACATTATCATAAGCGGCTCGACGGATTTCGATCAAAATATTTATATAGGAGGTCCTTCAAATTATAAATATTACTGCATACCAAAATTTTCCAAAAATATTTTTTTTTATTTCGAAAACGGGGTGGATGTTTTTTTTGAAATTCTCTTTTTAAGTTTATATTATTAAATATTTAAAATTGTCATACCAAGTTTTTTTCTTTTAGAAAAAATTTTTTTTTTTAAATTGTATATAAAAAATTATGTAAAAAACTACTTTGAAAATATATTCTTAATAGAAACCTTTGGCATACGATGTGATCGAACATAAGCAAGTTCTTGATCCAGTCGTGCATTTTATTTTTTTTCGACTTTCTCATAAACGGCTTGACGGATTTCGATAAAAACGGGTTTATAGGAGCTCCTTCGAATTCTAAATAATACAGCATATAATTAAAAAAAAAACATTAAGTTTCATTAATTTTTCTACCAATTACAGATACTTCTAAAATAAAATGCACGACTGTATCGCTCGTACTTGCTCATATGCTCGATTATCGTATGCAAAATATTCTTAGTAGATATAATTTTTAAAATGGTTTTTTAATTAGGTAATTTTGTAACAGAATTCCTTTAAATTTTTGCAAGAAAAAATGACTATGGTAATTTTAAGTATTTATTAATATAAGCTTAAGAACAAAATTTGGAACACAAAATAGTCTATGAGGTTTCGAAATACTAAATTTTAAAATGATTTTTTTTTTTAAATATAAAAAATATTTTTTGAAAATTTTGGTATTATGTAGTATTATTTTGAATTTGAAGGACCTCCTTTATAAAAATATTGATAGAAATCTGTAGAGCGGCCTTTAATGAGAATCGATAAAACTGCTATAGGTATGTTAAGGTACGGTTAATAACATTTTTATTAAAAATGTAGACTATACCTATAATAGTGCAATGAATTTTTTGATCAAAATCGTTAGAGATGTTTTCGATATAATTAAGATTTACCATTTACTGCAATAATTTGTATAGCTGGTGCCGTTATCATTGAATTAAAAAAAATTATCGAGCCAATTAACGAAAATGCTTATAAGTACCAAGTTTGAAGAAAATCGCTTCAGAGGCTTAGGCTGTAGATCGACACTGACAGGCAGACTAATTTGTGGGATCCATCAGATCACAAGTGGAGCTGTTCCTATAAGTGCCATACTGCAGGTCATTAAACACTTTTTTTCTGTAAGATATTTCTTCAGGTCCAGGGCCCATGTTCTGTAACTTTCAAATCGATAAAAATAGTCGAGAAACAAACAAAAAATATGTGTTTTGTTGTTAAGATGTCAAAATGACTTTTTTCAATATATCGCCTTCCATTAGGAAATCCCAATCAAACAAATTAAAATTTAAGGTATCGCCTCAACTTACAGAACCCCATTTTTTTCAGAGGCATTAAGTCAGAAAAAGTTATTGCCTGAGTTACAGGCCCATGGCCCAGGTTTTCTCTGAGATCAACATACATGCAGTACCCAAATCAACTTGATTCCTCTATGCCGTTTATCGATATTTTTGTTAATATCTGACGAGAAGACGGTGCTTGAATGGTGTTTAACTTATAAAATTAATTTGGATTGACACCCGATGGGCTTATTTGCACATCTCTTTTTTGTACTACGCGGACAGTTTGCTTACTCATTGAGGTTTTTTTTTCCAACATGCCCGACTAGAATGTCCCACGCGACAAAAATAACAGTTCTTGTTCTTAAAATTACATGTACCTGGGGAATGGTTAGCTTCACTGCGATAACAATGAATCTGCGTTGGTGTTTTCTTTAATAATATCGTCATAACCTCCATATTTCCGCGTACTTCCACACCGTCGATGTCACGTTGTGTCGTTCGGCAGCCTCAAAGGCAAGGCAAGTGCTATTTCTTATACGCTAGCTTAAGATCTAATATTGGTTCGCTAAAAGGTGATTCTGAAGCGATTCATTTTCCACTCCACACAGACATAATTTGGTCTTTTAACATATTATTGAGTGCAATAAAATTGCAGAGCTCAGATAGCTTGCTTAGGTCCTTCACAAAATCTGATGATCTCCTTTTACCATAATTTTGTTAAAAGAGACATCTTTTGGTGTAAGTAGAGTAAAGAGAAGCCGTATTCTTTCATACTTGGATTCCCAAACACACGATAGGAATATTACTATCATGCAAATTTCGTTGGTTATAAAATTCTCCGCGAAGTAGAACTTAGTTATTCCACACAATTTTTTGTATAAGATAATTCTAATTTCCTGCAGCGTTTGAGACGTTTGATTATTCATCCAACGAATTGCAATGAAGCTTTAACTCCATTGCAACAAATATTATTAACACTTCATTGGCTTGGAAAAGGATGCCGATATCATTGTGTTGGGTCTATGCATTGCGTTTCGAAGGCGTCTATATGTCGGTGTATGAAAAGAATTTGCTGAATTATTTCGAATCATTTATTGTGTAAATATATATTCTATAAATATTGCATGTATTCTTTGTTGTTCTTTTAAATTTTTCTGGTTCGCTATTTTCATAAATCAAACAGAAGCCTATCGCCAAAGTTGAGATCTTCTTCCACTTTAAGTTTGGATATCGGATTTTGTTGTTAACGTCCCCATAAATTTTGCAAATAATATGTCCTTTTTACGGAGCATCTCCTGCAGTACAAGAATTTGCAGCTCCTTGTCGGACTTGAAAAAAAAAAAAACATAAAAAGAAAATAAATCAATAAAATAACGTTTGCCTTAAAAACACACAAAATAATCTAAAAACATTATTTTATTTTAATTATGAACTTAAAATTCGCTTTTTTTTTACTTTCGTTTAATTGAATTCAGCTTGCTTACATCAAAAAGTTTTGCTGTTTGAAATGTATGACAAATTTACAATTATTTGTTTTAAAATTATAGGTATATGAAAAAATTCTATGAAACAGGATCCTACAACATTGGAAAATTTCCAGTGGATGTATGACATCTTATCATACAACGTTTTTATGAAACACAAATAATACATCAGAGCTGACAAAATAATACAGTGTATATAATGTATGATCTATGAAACAGGCCACATGTCTTCACCTGAAAGTAAACTGGCATGAATATTGTTCGATATACGGTATGAGCAAACAGCGCACATTAGTCGACTTGAAGGAATCCCCTTGAGTAGAAGTCAACCAAAATTAAATGAAAACATCCTTACAAAAAGCCCTTATCACAAGATCGTCTAAGATGTTGTTTTCAGCACTAGAATTTCCTTAATTTTATATCAACGATTTGTATATGGTTTTGTCAAATTCAAAATTTCATCGATTTAATTAATATTTGGCGAAAGGAGTTTTGATAAAACTTCACTATATACATACAAACGCAAAAAAACAATCTAATTGAAAATATTAAAACCCAAGTCGCAACATATGTATTTCATATCAGTTATGTGGTATTTTTATAATTTGCATGCATTTTAAATTTTATAATACAATCCATTCACATACATTTATATTCAGTTATATAGATGAATGCATGCCTCTAGTAAAACGCTATAAAAATTTATAAACTTAAAACAAAAATACAAAACAATTTGTAATGGGTGATTTTTTTGCTACTTGGTTTTTGACGTTTATGTTTTTGACAGATCACACATGACAAATTCCACGAACATTTGACATTTCGATTCAGTATTGTTTGCCATTTCATCATGAATAGACTAACGCCTGAACAACGTTTGCAAATTATTGAAATTTATTATCAAAATTCGTGCTCTGTTAAAAATTGTGTTTCGCAAGCTACGTCCGTTTTATGGTCGTCATAATCGACCCACCGAGCAGGCTATTCAGCTCATTGTGACCAAATTTCGCACCAGTTTCACTTTATTGGACATTAATCCACCAAATCGTATCCGTAGAGTGCGTACCGAAGAGAATATTGCTGCTGCATCCGCCAGTGTTGCTGAAGATCGCGATATGTCCATTCGGCGCCGATCGCAGCAATTGGGTTTGTGTTATTCGACCACCTGGAAGATTTTACGCAAAGATCTTGGTTTAAAGCCATACAAAATACAGCTGGTGCAAGAATTGAAGCCAGGCGACCGACCACAACGTAGAATTTTCGGTGAATGGGCCTTAGAAAAGTTGGATGAGGATCCGTTTTTTTATCGCAAAATTGTCTTCAGCGACGAGGCTCATTTTTGGCTAAATGGATACGTGAATAAGCAGAATTACCGTATTTGGAGTGAAGAGCAGCCAGAGGCAATTCAGCAGCTACCAATGCATCCCGAAAAATGCACTGTTTGGTGCGGTTTATGGGCAGGCGGCATCATTGGGCCGTACTTCTTCAAGGACGATGAAGGCCGCAGGGTTACGGTCAATGGAGAAAGGTACCGTTCGATGATAACAGATTTTTTTTTTGCCGAAAATGCAAGAATTGAACTCGGTCGACATGTGGTTCCAACCGGACGGTGCCACATGCCACACTGCACGCGAAACCATGCATCAATTGAGAGGCGAATTTGGTGAGCAGTTGATCTCACGTTTTGGCGCAGTCAATTGGCCACCAAGATCATGTGATTTGACCCCGTTAGACTATTTTTTGTGGGGCTATGTTAAGTCTATTGTCTATGGGGACAAGCCAAACACGATTGCTGCCTTGGACGCCAACATTGAACGCGTCATTGGTGAGATTCCGGCCGAAATGTGTGAAAAAGTTTGCCAAAATTGGACCTTCAGAATGGACCACCTGAAGCGTAGCCGCGGGCAACATTTAAGTGAAATTATTTTTAGGAAGTAAATGGCAGAAATTGGTTTATCGATCCAAATAAAAATTTCATTCACTTTTTACAAGTTTCTGTGTTTTGTTGAATTTTCAAAAACCAAGCTCTTAAAAAATCACCGTTTATATAGAGTTAGAGTGAAGCACCGTAAATTCTCTTGTTTTAGGACTTTGGAGAATTTTTAAAAAGTGATTCTCATCGGCTCTATTGGTCATAATGATGATTAACTGAAAGCAATTTTCATTTTATTTTCCCAAAAGTTTCAACGGTGGTTGCCGTCTTCTTCAGGGGTGTCTTTATTTACAAAATTAAACAGAGATATAATGTTTGTACATATTGATATAAGTAAACGAACAAAATACTTACATAACGTTAAATTTTAAGATTTTTACTTTTTTAAATTATTGTTTAAGGCATATAAAAAAAAACAGATTAAAAACAGATTTTGAACACTTCATTTGAAGATTATTCTACGTTTTATGATATTTACTGTCAGAAACTAAGGAACAGTAAACGGTTGATATATTTTGTGTATATTGTTTGCGGTTCATATTATTTTTGTTGTTAATTATATGCAGTGTCTCTAGTGTGTAACGTTTAGATGTATGTTTTTCTGTTGCAAGGATCTTCACTCCCTCGAAGTTTGGTGTGTGACCGGTATCAATGCTGTGAGAAGCCAGTGCCGTTTTCTCAGAACTTTTTAGGCGAATATCTGAGTTGTGGTTCGCCATTCTTTGCCGTAGGAGTTGTTTTTTGGTGCCGACGTAGCAAAGATTGCAGGATTCAGCCGTTTTCCCTTGGCAATTTATTTTATGAACTACGTCTGAACGGCGATCTTTGTCGGTTTTCGTCTTCAGGTTGGTGAATAGGGATGCAACAGGCTGGTTTGACCTATATGCCAAGTTGACTTCCGGGTTGTTTTTCGCGACCATTTCTTTAAAATCTTCGGACATACAAAAAAAAAAACTTCTCAAATATTTTCTTGTTTTAGTCAATTTAGTTAAGTCTTTTGAGTATTAGGTTTTGGTGCATTTAGCAAGTAGATTTTTTCCTCCTCGAGTGATAAAAGCACAGCTTTCTAAGACTTCAACATATTTATACCTTTATGGCATAAAAGCGTGTTTTAACTTTTTGTTCGTTTTGCTTAAAATATTTTGTGTAAGAGAGCCGATGATTCAAATGCGTCAAGTTAAGTCCGGACTCGCCTTGATTATAGAAATAATTTCAATGATGTTTCGCCTACGAGGATAATTGGTGGAATTTAATACTACATATAGGAGTGATTTAATAACTTTATTAGCTCTATGCAACCGGAGGGAATGGGAATACATCATTCATTTCTTGGGAGAAATACAAAGTAGCGTATTCAGGGAAATTGAACTCAAAGAGAAAAATATTACATATACATATTTTTTTTTTTTATTTAAATATATGCCTGTAAGATCCAAGGTCTTTTAAATGCAACCTGAATTGCACGGCACTAGTTTGCAACAGTGGATTTGAGAACCAGGTATTGACTGTCTCATTTTAACCCATGGGCGGCATCCAATTAAAATTGGAGGTATAGAAAAGAATGCGCCTAGCGTGGGGATCGAACCCACACGTAGTAGTTAGCAATCAAGCAATTTACCCACTGCGCCATTGCCACCCGCATTTACTTAATCAAATGGAAAAATTGTATAAGCTCTTAAAAATCGCAAAATATAGAATCTTAATAAAAAAAAGCTTTTTTTAAAAAATAAAAAATAAAACTAATATTTTTAACTTATTAAACTGCCATATTCACGGATTTGTTTAGAACTTAAATATTGTAACTACTATAATATGAATATTGATAAATAGATCAATAAAAATAATAAATTCTCTTGAAATAAATTAGACCTGACCTTTGATGCTTTCATGTTTTTTTTTTTTTAAGAATAAGTATTTATTGACTTTTGAAAAATTAGTCAAATAGATGTATTTATCTTTATCTAAAAAATTGAAAACTAAATTTTTCAGATCTAAAGTTAAAATGACAGGTCCAATTAAATATAATGCTAAGTCTTCTACTTGGCTGAGTAATTTCAGTATTATATAGAATTGTATTATAAAAAAAACACCTTCTTATAGAGTTAAAATGTTGATTCTTCAACTTAAAAGTTGATAAAAGCAATATTTTTGATCCAGTATACAAACCTTTTCTTCAAAATATACATACAAAAACACAAATTTTATTTTCTATAAAATAAAGATTTATTTCTCCAAAATGCTTAAATGTAATTTACATATAAAAATTTATCGAAAAGCTTTTTAAAATTTATTTAATGACAAAATTGTGTAGTATTTGATTTACTCTTAAAATTATTAAAATATTTAAATTACACATAAATGGTAGGCAACTAAATCCAGAAAAATTGAAACATAATCAAAAAATAAGCTATTACAATTAATGATTCATATTTTTAACAGTTTATACTAATATTTATAGACACTGAGAGAGTTGAAAATGTATTATTATTATATTTTCTACAAAATATGTACTTAACTATTTTTATGTATGTCTGTACTTAAATCTAACAAAGTGGACTTAAATTTTTAAAAACTTTCTTATCGTTGTACCATCACATTACTATTTTTTTTAGAAACAATTTAAATGAAATATTGGTATTCACATAGTTTTTTTTTTGTATTCCATTTTGCCGACGGATTTTGATAAAAAAAATCTTGTCACAAGTAAAAAATTGTTCCAAAAAAAATCACAATACGCTTCTATGAGCTTCCCATTGAGGGCGCCTCCAAAATTATTCACATTATTTTCCAACTGGTTTTAGTTTTCCATTTGGTAAAATTTCCACAGGTCCACTAATAAATCCATCCTTGGTCAAGAGCGATTGCAGATAGTATTCGCGTAAGGCTTGACACATTGCCTGGGCAATGAATTTCCATTGAGTTATTTGAGCCAATTCAGCGTCGGCATTTGTTGAATTATTGCCAACACTGTTCGATTGTTGAACTTGCGAGGATTTAGGAACACAAAAAGGAACTGCCATGTTGCCGCCAAAAAACTTATAAGAATTTGAAAAATTTTCGTAAGAATTAAAATTACACTCAAGTAAGTATATTTGCTATTTTTGTTTGTTTGATGTGTTAACAGTTAGAGGATTTCTGTCGAACTGAACTGGAAAACAATAATCACCGCATATTATAAAGGACAACCGATATCAGACCAAAGGATAAATCCACCCCTAGAAGCAACATGCGGAAATTTACCACCGAATCAACCAAACCAAACCAAACCACCCCTTGGCACACACACACAAATTTTCAAATGTGTTCCATAGGTTTTGAGCTAAGGGGTGTTGAATTGGCTTGGGAAATTGTTGATTCTATTTACCTTATATTAACTTAACATGCAACACGTTCAGAGAATTAATTTTATTTTGTGGACTCTTTATGTAACACAAGGAAGCTGAAATTTCACGTGGTCAAGTCAATACTTGTATATAGTAAATTCTATTGAAATTCTCTTAAAAGAGTAACAGATGGGCTTCCTACTAAGAGAGAATTCAATTAAATTTAGAAGGAAAAAGGATATATACCTATGTGGTAAGAGTGATGGGGAATTTCAAGGGGAAATTATTATTTATTTACTTAATTTACTTCAAGTACATATATTTTTATTTATGTATATTGAATTGGGTGGCGAATAATGGGTGGGAAAATATGCTCTCTTAATGAAATATTCGTTGGCAAACTCTCTGAAAATACTAAATTGAGATTTTTGAATGAAAATTTCCTTGTATTTGTGAACGTGACATTTTTTGACTTAAATAAATATTAACAACAAATTATTAATACTTTGTTGTTAGACCTTAATTATTTTATTTAGAATTCAGCCGTCAAATTACGCTACAAAGGGTGTTAACGATGGTGATAAAAAAATATGTGCATAACTTATTAACAGTCTACATTTTGATCTAAAATAATGTACATAAAATGTTTTTTGACGATAGCTCACAAGGAACGGTTTTTTTATTTTCAACTCCCTTATTAACGACTTAAGGGATTTCGGTAAAATTTTTGATACAGCAGGTCATTTAAATTCTAAATAATATTGCGAACCAAAATTTTCGAAAAATAATTGTTTGGATTTTTGGAGAAAAAAATTCAATATGTTTTTGAAAATTCAATATTTCAAAAGCAGTTGACGATTTTCTTTGAAATTATATTTTAAATTTAGACAACCGTACTAAAATTTGATTTAGAAAATATCAAAGAAATTTTGTGTATAAAAATTAAATAGTAATCGACTTTAAAAATACATTTAACTATTTTAAAGATGAATCCTGTGCTGACAGTAACTAAGATTAGCTTAGGTGAGCTCCTATTGGTTAGTTTTAACTTCACAGTAGGCTGACATTATGTATAATGGGTTCCGTAGAAAGTACGGAAATGTTAAGCTTGGAATAATTTACATTTTTAAAACGTTTGCCCCGAGATATTTTTTTTACATTAGAACAAGTTTATTTGCAATGTTTGCCTCACTATATGTCAGGAACTACTAAAAGTAATAAAATTAATAAATTAAATATTATAAGTCTTGGTCTATGCGTGATGATCTTAGTGAATTTAAAGTTACTGATTGTATTATTAGTATTAAAGTTAGATGCGGAGGTCAAATATGGAATGAGCTTTATTCTGTTGTGAGGGTGTAGTGCCCGAACTTGGCTGGATACTACAGAGACCTTTGATAGGTTTCCACTTAAAACCAGATATCTATTCATAAGCCTTCGAAATATTTATCTAACTCCGGCAACATACAATCCATATCGATGACACCTCTTCATTCACTATACTTTCTGTGCCTCGCTCAATATTCGCAAACGCAAATAAAAGAGTTGAGTTTCAAACTTGCGCAACATCTCATAATTAATTTAATCACACAGGTATTTTCCGAATTTAATATAAATATCTTGGAAAAATTTATTGTTGTACAAATAAAATGAATTATTAGATCGCATGTACCTGCTCTTATGTTCGATCGCATCGTACGTACCAAATTCGTAGCAAAAACAACTAAATATATTTTTAAAACGTTATTTATTTAATTTTGTACATACAAAATTTCTTTAATTTTTTAAAAACATTTTGGTACGGCAATTTTAAGTGTTTTAATTTGAAAAATAAATTTGAAAAAAAAAACGTAATCCGTTTTTCAAATATTGAATTTTCAAAAAAAAAATGTTTTTTTCAAAAATCCAAAAAAAATATTTTTCGAACATTTTTTATGAAGAATTAGTAACAATTCGAAGGACTTCCTATAGAAATATTTTGATTGAAAACCATTGAGTCGTTGATGAGAAAGTTGAAAACCAAAATATCGGTTGTACGAGAGGTACTGGTTAATAACAAAATATGTGCAAAATGTAGTATTGTCTTGCGTTGGAGCTAAAACAATATTTAAAAAAAGAATCTAGACAATCATCTAAGAAATAAAACTACTTCAGCTACGAGGGATATTTTCTTTAAACATTTACTTAAATGTATGTGAGTAAGAAATAATTAAGAAACGAAAATATTTCAATAGCCTTTTTAAATAGAAATCGTTTTTCAAAATGTTTACGAGCCATGAGTCAGTTTTACGGTGTGACAGCTCTTCAAGGCTTGTTTAACAAATTTAAGTCGACCGATTCAGTAACCAATCAGCCAAAACTCTTAAGTCTCTAATCTTCAATTTGAAGTAATTATTAATATGCGTATAGTTTTAATTTAAAAAATCACCAACCCGTTTAAGAACCGTCAAATTTTCAAAAAAAATATTTGATATTTTTTAAAATAAAAAAAGACATTTTATTTTCTAAATTTAAATATGCAATTATTTATACTCTCAAGAAACATCAAAATAAAAAAATTTCAAAATTCTTAAAGTAGTTTTGGAGAAAAAATGTTTTTTCACTATAAAAATCTTTGGAGTCGTTTTTGAGCAAAATAAGATTTGTCACTAAAAAAGTGGATGGCAGGCATCGTTATTTATGGTCTAAGAAAATTCAAAAAACCCTTAGGGCTACCCACAAAACAATATGTACCTACCAAATGAAGAAAATTCATCCACCCGTTTAGGCTGTAGGTTCTTGGATGTAGACTGTGACCAACTTTTTTTGGTCTTCACTATTTTTTTTTAGGAATTCAAAGTTTAGGAATTCAAAGTAAAATTCACCTTCAGGTATGTCAATAAACCAAATTTTCTTATGTAAGACGATATCAAACGTCACGTTTGATGCACGTAGTATTGCATTCAGAAAACGTCATTTTTGTATCCTTCCATGCACTGCCATCAGCATCAACGGACGGCCATAACGATCGATTGTAACCAATTTTATTTAGGTTCAAAGTGGTAAGTGAATGAAAATAATAAAAACAATCGCAGGTAATATCACAATACATATTCTATACGAATGAAGAGTATGGTTATATAATCACTCAAAATTTGGCCACAGAGTTCGGGGGATTACGCCCCTTTAGACTGCTTTTTGGGGTTTACAAATGTCAAAACCAATGGCTTCAAAGTCATTTCATTGAGCCTGATCAATGAACCAAAGTCAACAAAAACGACCAGATTCCACAATTGAATTCAATGATAAAAATAATTTTAAAAAGTATGATATTTTACGCACAATCTGTTTTATTCGCAGTCTTTAGATCTGCCATTTATTTAAAATTGAAATCACCGTCATAAATAGATAAAAGCAAGAATTTCAGATTAAACCAATATTACTAGCTGACGATCATTGCTTTGCTTTGACATTTTGTATAAATAATATTGTAATATGCTAAGTTTTCGCATATATATCTTTACCCAACGTAAAAGTAATGCACTTAAGCTATTTTTTATTTGACAAAACTATATCTACCTTTTAGCTAAGTAGTTTTTCCGTATCTTTCCAATCTCAATTTAAACCATATTCCTGAAATCGGACTCACTAAAAAACCCGCCTATATATAACGGATCTTCCCAAAATCAACGTTTGATATTCTTAATTTTGAGAAATCACAATACCTACGTATATAAGAAAATCAGCTTTCATTTAAAGCCATTCTAAATTGTGTAGTTCCCGCGAGTCTTTAATCCTCACACAGAAAAACTTTTATTTTAGATTTAGTAGAAGCCATACCACACATGCTTATTACAAAGACATCCCTCCAGGATATTAGTCAACTTGTCCCAATCAATAACTTAAATACAGAAATCCGACAATCTCTCCTCCCTCATTCCTTATAAAAATATTGAACGTAAAATCCAACAAAAGTAAACAAGATTCTAACTGCATCTAAAATAAAATTCCACAAAAAAAAATAAAGCGTCCTGGATAAAATATCAAAGTGGTTAAGCTTGTTATTGTCCACAGGTTCCATTTAGATGTATCTTCCGGGCACAATGTCAATTCAGAATATTCGCATTGCATCCGCAAATCCAAAAAAAAAATCATAAAAAGAAATGATGCCATGCATGCATGACATCGCACAAGATAATAACCTTGCTATAAACGTTTCGTTAAGCAAAAGGATTTCGAATCACAAAAGGAGACAACGCCCTTAATTAAAAAATGCCCCAAAGTATTTCACGTGGAAATCATATTTGGCGCCAAATTTCCGTCAAGTATCCTGCCGGTCATATATAATCTCTTTTCATGTGATGGAGGTCCTTCAAAATGTGGTAAATTTAATGAGTAAGCCGAGCGAGAGCTAAAGAGCTTTTTATGCCGCCAGCACCAAAAACAGCAGCAGCCGCATTGGGCATCTACTCTCTATTTGCTTATTGTACGACTGTACGTGTGCATGACAGTCGCATGCAACGTTCTTTCGCCGCTGTCATCCTGTGTGGGCAAATATGATAACCCCGGTCATTTGTCTCTGTTTCTGTTGCATTCCTCAAGGGATAATCACTGGAGTGTGCATCTGGACGCAATTTAGCGCGTTTCTATGATGACTTCTAACAAGTTTATATTTTATTATACTTTTCAGCTTTGGGGGTTTTTAATTTTTTTTCTGTTCATCCCTTGATGCACATGCAAAAATGTGGGGGAGAATCCTTGGACATCATCATCGCGTCATCCACATCACATCCAATGGGTTGACATTGAATCGCTTCTTGGTTGCTGCGACATGGTGAATATAATGTTTTCTGCTTGTGAAAGGGTGCGCGCTGCACAAATAAATGCAAGGAGTCATTGTGCCATTTCGATGATTCTTCCACGGCTCCCAAGTTGTAGATTAATCATCTCAACTGACCAAACAACTATACCTACAATGTAGCTCACCGCTAACTCTCTGTCCATAATCCCGGCATGTGGTCAAAATTTAAGTGTAATTATTGCCTCAGGATATCGTTGTTTTATTTCAAGAGCAGGACATCACGAATTGTTTGTGTGAAATGCGCATGCAACGGTTATTAAATTACACATAGCTTTCTGACTATGATGAATAGGAAATTAAAAACAAATAAAATAAAATTTAATTATTTGTTCAGTTATTGCAAAGATAATGGCATATCCTGAAGCGGAAATTCGATGTACATCATGCAAGGATGCATTTTTTGGATTTTACATTATACAATCTTTTCAAGGGTTATAGATATATACAAGTATACACAAACAACGAGATATAGAAATTATGTTTCTAAAAAAAAATATGTATCCAAACTAACCCCTGTATCATGTTTTTTTTGAAAAACTTACAAAAGTGTTTAGAAACATAAAACCCCTATTTATGACTTTAGATGCATCCCACAGATATACAGAGAACACATTATGCGAACAAAGAAGTTGTTTTGTTCGCGTTCAAAATACCGTTTTACCATATTTTAAAGTTAAACCCTTCTCTATTCATACTTACATACACTGAAAGAAATGCCAATTAAAAAAAAAAGTGAGCATGAGATTCCCTTCAAATAATAATTTGCTCAACACAATTGTATAGTAACATTTTTAATTCTCATAAGACGTATGTTGCTTGTCAGGCTAAAGTAGTAAACTGTTGCAAAATTATTCCGCGAATAATAATAATTATTAATGACTATTAAAATTTTAAGAAAGAAAAAGAAAAGAAAGAACTTTGCCAAAGAATAGAATTCAATGCTGAATGCTGAATTGTCAATGAAGATAAGAATGCAAATTCAGCGGATTAAAGGTAAAATTCAGAAATGCTCAGAAACGGATGGGTTCAGTAAATTATTAGCGATTGATTTCGTCATGGAGCGATAATAAAAATAAAATTAAAATTATTGAAGAACTTCCTTTTGATTATTTTCAGGAGCGTTTTGCTGAAAAAAATGAAAATTGGCCAGAAAATTTTTGAAATTATGGAAATTGCAAGCCTCTACCAAACCAACGAACGGTAAAAGTTAAAAAAAATTAGATTCCCCAATTGGAGTTTTAAGTGCGAATTTAATGTTTGGGAAAACTTTTTTAAATACAGGATGAAAATCCAAAACCTTTTCAACGGAATTTATGCAATGAATGAATGGAAATATATACAGCTAAAAAGACTGTTAATCTTGCTAGTGAAAGATTCTAACTTTTGTTTTTAACGGATTCCGATTCGCAAGAATTGTACTCTAACAAAAAAAAATAAATCATTTTAAAATTACAGTTTAATCAGCCTTATAAAATTTTGATATTAACAAAAAACTACAAATTATCAAAAACAAGTGTGAATAGAAAAAAAACACTATATTTAGCTTTTCCTTGCTGCCAATTCAATTTCTCTCTTGATAAATGAAATGTTGCTTCTTTCTTCCAATAATCTCCTCACTAATTTGCTTCCACTTCTTCAATTTTTTGCATCTTTTGTATTTGAAAAAAAAAAATCGAACTCGAGATTTTAATCAAACTTGACAGTACGATGATAGAGATTAGAGAACACCAAAAAAGTGGGTCCCGCAATTCCGTCTGTCTGTCTATAGAATGCTCTACAGCCTAAACGGCTGAAGCGGTTTTCTTCAAACTTGGTACTTAAGCTTTTTAGGTGATTGTCTATACTTGATCTTTGAATCGTTTTTTTTTTTTGGGTGCAAAACTAACGGTACCTGCGGTATAATTTTTTCTACCATCTCAATTATCTCAAAAACGGCTCTAACGATTTTGATAAAAAAAGTGTGTGGACTATTTTAGGTATAATCTACATTTTGGTCAATTTTTGTTATTAACGGCACCTGCATACAAGATTTTTTTGATTTTGAACTTTCTCATAAGCCTCTACGAGTTTCGATGAAAAAAATTTCATATAGGAGGTCCCTTAAATTCTAAATAATATACTGCTTACCAACATTTTCGAAAATATTTTTTTTTTTTTAAATTCAATATTTCGAAAAAGGGTGGATGTCTTAAAAATTTTGTTTTTAGGTTTATATTATTATATATTTAAAATTGCTATACCAAGTTTTTTTTTAGAAAAAAATTTTAAAAAAAATTGTATATAAAAAATTAAGTAAAAATCGAATTTGAAAATATATTTAGATTCTTAATAGAAACCTTCTGCATACGATGTGATCGAACATAAGAGCAAGTTTGTGCGATTCAGTCGTACATTTTATTTTATTTACATTTGTTATTTTTCGTTTTCATTTTATTATCAACCAATTCGCTCGTCTATACAAAATGAAATTACCTCGCAGGTTTTTTTTATACTTCTTCATCTTTGCAAAACCCAGTGCTATCAGCCATTTAATAGCCCTGTTCATTATCAAGTAGTGGAACGCTTATCCACTTAATGTGCCCAACTGACATTATCGCTACCTTAGAGATAGTGAACCAATAGCTGATAGACCATGACTGCTCGTCTCTCTCCCTCTCTAAATATCGACAGAATCACATGTAGGAAAAACAAGAAACGGCAAGGAATTGCAAGTAATTTGAGCAAATCCTGACAAAACTTTAAAAAAATATTTTTCATAAATAGTAAAGTACTCAAGATGCAGCATTGATTTACACCAACTTTGATTTGTATTTTCTCTGTGACTTCAGCTAAACATTTTACATTTTCATTTTTACTTGCGATTATAGGTACATTTTTTTCTAACAATCAAACATGATCGTAATGATCATAGAGAACACCAAAAAATTGGGTCTCCCAATTCCGTCTGTCTGTCATTTTGTCATTCTGTCAGTCTGTCTGTCTGTCCTCGAGTCTACAGCTAAACGTTTTAATAGATTTGCTTCAAACTTGGTACATATTGTTTTTTCGGTAATATGCCCACACGTTTTTTCATTTTATTTAAGACGACAAATAACAGTAGCTCCCACACATTTTTGTTTTGCCAAAAATAAAAATCTTATTTTTCTCAAAAACGGCTTCAATAATTTTTATAAAAAAAATCAGTTCATTAACGAAGGGAAATGGTACCTTTTGATAATTTTTTTTTTTTTTTAAATTGTTATTTTTGGTACCTCTAGTAGAAACATTTTTCGTCTTCGATTTTCTCGGAAACGGCAAATTTGATTTTTTTGAATTTTTTTACGCAGAAGCTCCCAGAGAATTCAAACACTATTGTATACTAAAATTTTTCAAAAAAAAATGTTTTTGGAAATTCATTTTTTTTTTGAAAACTCAAAATTTCGAAAACGTCTCAATAGATTTTTTCGAAACTTCGTATTCGGTTGTTTTTTTTTACATTATCTTGAATATTTAAAAAAAAACCTATTTTTCTAAAATAAAAAACAACGGTACCTCCCAAACAAATGTTAAGAAACCGTTAAGAAAAAAAATTATTTTTGGAAAACGGCTCCAAGAATTTTTATAAAAAATTTGTTGTGTTCTTAAATTAGTACAGTTCACTTTTAAGTATAAAAATATTTTTTGCGTACTTATTAACGGTACTTCCTATAGAACCACTTTTCATATTTTCGGCTATATATATATATATATGTATATATTGAGAATATTGGATAAACCGATAAAATAAATTTTTTATGCAAATGCTCCATTAAATTGTTAATAAGTCTGCGTACTCAAATTTTCACAAAAAAAGTTTTTCGATTTTTAAAAAATAAATATTTTTTTTTTTTTTTGAAAAATCGATTTTTCAAAATCCAGCCACAGAATTTTTTTTTTAAATTTAAATTTTATATGTATATTATTAATATTTTCAAAATTGCGTCTCAATTTTTTTTTCTAACAATGTTTTCAAAATTTTATACATAAAAAATTATTTTTTTTTGATATATTCTTATTTATCCATGAATTCAACTGGCATCTTTGTTTTCCATCAAACTATAACGACAAAACCTGTACATGTTTACATACTTAGGTTCCATTAATACGTATATATATGTAGATACATTTTACTCTCCTAACTTACATAATTAAAATCCATAATTTAGATTTAAATTTAAATTTGTAGGTAGGTACCTATGTAACTATTCCTTGAATCATCCAATCGACAAATCATTATACTAAGAATCAAGGTAATCTTACCCACATAAGCTTTAAACATGCATAGGATAACTACACCTAACTAACTAAACCTCAATGGTTAGCTACAAAGTTGTTAGCTACAAGAGCAGGTAAGTGCGATCCAGTCGTGCATTTTATTTTATTTTTTCTTATCCAGTGTCATTCGAATGAAGATTATCGGAATTTTGGTTCCAAAGCTTAATGCCAACAACTTCAGTTCTAATTTTTTGATAAACAAAGTTAACTTGTCAAAAAATTCATATCAAGGAAGGGTTTTGAATTTTCGTCATATAAATACACACTTACCAATAAATTACTCTCAGTGCACAAATTGAACACAAGCGCCACCACAGAAATGTATAAAGCTTTACCCTTTTAAAAGTTGAAGTCTCGAGAATGAGAAGATACGGTGTTCATTCAAAAAGGTTTCAAATAGTATTGATATTAAATTATTTTCCATTATCATCTGATGCACTCTATGCTAAAGGTAGTAAAATATAATGCAAACACAATGCGTAACGAAATGGTCTTGAATGCAGCAAGCAGCAGATATGTATATTTCTAATGAACCGTAGAGTAACTGCGTTGTACTCATATTATAAAGGTATAGGTATCCAATGGATACATATTATAATGCAAAGTGCATTCGGGGGGCAAGTTGGTCGGATTCATTTACATTTAACTTTTGTTTGAGTGCTAATCAAATGTGTTTTGAGAAATATAAAGCAACCATAAAAGTTTCCATCAAAATGCATTTTGGAGAGCACATTTACTATATGTAAATTGAGGGATGGAGTTTATGTCTGATTTGAATTTGATAATAATAATAACAAGGGTTGTATTGTGTGATCTGTTTGTGTATAAGTACTTTACAAAACAAAGAGTCTGAAACTTTTTCAATTACTTTTTTTTTATTGGTATTAGTCTTCAACTAGACTTCTAGACGTACGAGATGTTCATGTTAAATTAACACAAATTACAATGTAGAACCAACATGATACTCATATTCTTTGCACCATCTTAAACTATTTTAAAATTTCAGGACAATCCTTAACTTAACTGTGAAATAACTTTTCTGTGAAATTAACATTAATCGATATTTATGATAAACATGGCAAACTGTTACTTTATATTGTATTGTATATCGTATAGTTTACACGATCCCTTGTTAAAATTATGCTTGCACGTGAACCATTATGAATTAATATGACACACTTTAATTATAACAATGTCAAAATGGGTAGCTTACATTAGCACTTGTCAAACTAAGCTAATTACAAGAATATACCTTTGGCTTCTTGATATTGAAGGAGCATTCAATAACGTGAAAAATGAAGCAGTAAGAGAAGTTCTAGTAGAAAATAAGTTCGATAATCCAATAATAGAGTTATGTGCATTTTGAAAAACAGGCAAATTAACTTCAAACTGGCAGGGATACAGATGAGTGTATTCTATTCCTGTGACAGAATTTTTGGGAAATCTTGGGGACCGTGACCAACCCCAAAAATTATCATGTAGATGTAGTTGGCAATAATCAGACCAATATTAACATAATGGAAATTTATTCTGGTGGAATGCATGAAATAAATTGCACGACTGGACGCACGTCCTTGCTACTATGTTCGATTTCATTATAAAATTCTTACATTTTTTCTAAAAGAACATTTAAAAATTTAATAATATGAATTTAAAAATAAAATTTCTGACAAAATCGTCCATCCATTTTCGAAATATTGAATTTTCAAAAAAAATTTTTTTTTTCAAAAATCCTAAAAAAACATTTTTCGAAAATTTTGATATGCAGTATTGTTTAGAACTTGAAGAAGCTCCTGTATAATTTTTTTTATCGAAATCCGTTGAGCCGTTTATCAGAAAGTCGAAAATTAAAAAAATGACTGTATGGCAGGTACCGTTAATTACAAAATATTTTTAACAAATTTTTAGTCAAAATATAGACCATAGCCAAAGTAGAACACACACTAATTTTTTTCAAAATCGTTGGAGCCGTTTTCGAGATAATTAAGATGGTAGAAAATTTTGTGTGGCAAGTACCGTTATTTTTGGGGCTAAAACAACGATTCAAAAATCTATTTTGGACAATCACCTAAAACGCCTAAACACCAAGTTTGAAAAAAATCGCATCAGCCGTTTAGGCTGTAGAGAGTTGTACAGGCAGACAGACAGGCAGACAGGCAGACAGACGAAATTGCGGGGCGCACTTTGTTGGAGTTCTCTATCATCGTAATGCTAAGTTTGAATAAGATCTCGAGTTCGATTTTTTTCCAAATTCAAAAACTTGGCCTATACATAGTACATATATAGCAAGTAAAATGCTCAAATCGCAAGATCCTGACAAAAGTACAAACTTGGGTGCATTGGAATTACGCTGCACATGAGATCCACTCCAACTGGATCGTTGGGGGCGATACTCAACCTGAAACCCCTAGATCTTTTCTATCCGCAGCATATAGCGCCCTAAGGCTAAGCCAGACTAAAACCTGGAAAAATAGCACTATATGACATGCACAGATTCTTCAGAAACATCTGGGTGATAGTATTATTTTAGACTATAAAACAACGGAACTTGACTTTCATAAACAATTCCAAACTGCCTTTCCAAGCAGATAATAATGGACGAACAACTAACACTACACCAGTGAATCAGCAATAGCAATCTATACTGATAACTTCAAAATGGATCTTGATGCAGGCTTTTTCTCAGCACCTCTTGAGCTAAACAACTCACTTAGGCTCCAAGATTACAGTAGTGTCTTCCAAGCGGAGGTCCTGACAGTGACAAAAGCTGCTTCCACCGGCCGATATCACCTTTTATATTGATAGCCAAGTGGCAATAAAATCGAAGCTTGTTTCTTGCTGCCGCGAAGAGCTTAAAATTCTTCGCTACTGCTACTGCACATAGCTGAATACCGAGTAACGAAAATGCCGAAGAGTTAGCAAGACAGGGATTAGCACTTGACGTTAGTAAGAAGAAAATTCTCACATGATTCTAAAGAAAGTCAAGTAAAGTTGGAGCCTATTTAACACCTGTGAGACTAACAGGAAAATATGGCCACGTTTCAACAAACAAAGGGCAGATAAAATTATGCAACTCAACAAGAGATCCCTTCGCTCTCTTATAAGCATAATCACCGGACATCTGGGATATCATAAATTCAAAATGAAACTCAGTACAGACGACCTATGCAGGGGATGTGGTTATAAAGAGATGCATGAGGACACCTCACACTTTCTCTGCCATTGCCCTGCACTCTGCCACCAGAGAATGAATCTGCTAGGCAGCTACTAATTTAATAATTTAGAAGAGAGCTCTAATACTTTAGGAATTGACATATTGAACTTCCTCAATGCCTCCAAATGGCTTGACTGATTCAGAGAACACAGTTTTTTATCGGATAATAGTGATTACACTCCCGGCTAACACAATAGATCTACATTGATTTAAATGTGATGATAGCGTCATCAATTGTCAGCCCAATTACCTTACCTAACCTAAGAGAAAAGGACACAGTTGAACTTCACCCATTTCTAGGGCGAGTTAAAGTTTATAAGTCCTCAAATTATCAAAACACTGAGGCAATGTTACGCTTGCACATGGTAATCGTTTTAAAAAAAATTTATTAAATTAAAAATTAAATTTATTAAGAAAAAACATTTAGATTCAAAAATCAATCACAACATTAATTTCTGTTATTATGCGCTAGCTAATTTGCTAACTATTTTCTTATAAATCTCAATGCCTTTCAAATAAGTTTCAGCAGAGAGATATTCATCATTAGCGTGTAAGGTTGGAATAGTGAAGTTTATCGGTGAAAATCCCAAAGCCGGTATTCCAAGCTAAGGAATAATTAAAAATAGAAAAAAGGAATTGGTATATTTACGTTTCTGCTCACCTCTCTAATAAAACGGCTATCAGTTCCTCCAGGACAAATTCGCTCTCTAGTTTTAAGGCCACTAAAAATGTTTTAAAATAAGAACCTTCTAAATATAATATCTTCTCAAGAGAGTTTAGAATCTAAAAAAAAATGAACAAGAACTTCATCAAATGATATACTTACAGTTCATTAAAAACACTCTTAAATGCAGTCCAGAAGATATTGCTTGAATCGATCTTCGTAGCTTCAATTTTCGGTTCTTTTAATTCATAAAATACCTCAACACCGCCACCAGCTTCATCACACCAAGATTTTATCTATTTTCACAAAAAAAAATTATTTAATTTTAGTTTTTTATTCACTAAAAATTTAAAAATACCATTTTGTCAAATATTTCATGATCCATCGTCAAAGGAACACGAACATCGAAAACAGCCACAATTAATGGTGGCACAACATTTGATTGAATTCCGCCGTTTATTTTAGTAAGATTTATGCTCAAAACATCACCGATGGTTAAATTTTTATCGTTTTTCATATCATCTACTACTTGTTGCCTTAGTGTCATGAACTTTTCAAGAAGGTAGTTGAGCTTACTGCCGGCGGTATTTTCATGCAATAAGGAACCATGACCAGTACATCCAGATATTTTTAAGTGAATACCTTAAAAGGAGAAAAGATACTAGATATTTTTTTTTAAAACGCTAAATAGACATAAGTGCTTACGCCAAATACTCCGCTCTGCGTAGAATACAGTAAAGACTTCGTCACGTGAGGCAATGCCTTCTTCTAAGACGAAGCCAATATTGAGACTTTTAAAATCAGTTGTTTGAACAAACTTCTCCATTCCACGCTTGCCTCCAGCTTCTTCATCTAAAAAAACAGTCTAAATCATAAACGTTTTCAAAACGGAAAATGGCGGACGCTGTCAGTATTTTGTTTTGATATTTGTGTTAACGCACAATACTTGACTTTTTCTTATTACGAAATAATTCCTCAGTGATGTTGGTGTAACGTGGACTGGGGCATAGTTAAAAACTAAGAAGAAATGCTCGGAATTTCAAGACAACCCAAGCTTATTATACATATAATTCAGGCGATTTAACAGACAATGCTCCAAGAAAACTAGAACTATCTTCAAGAATCTTAGTGATTAGCTATTCCCCAAAATTGTGTTCAACAACGCTTAAACTCAAATTCTTTTCAAAGACTAAAAACAAACATTATTTCTTTAAGGCTTGTAACAGTATTCTTAAGAACTTTAAGAAAAACATGTTTCCTATTCAAAAATGTTCAAAAACAGAACATTCGAAGAAGATAGTGAGACGCTGCTGTGCTGAATGAACAACACTGTCTGAGTTCCAGAAACTGATTCAGATAACAACTCCAAGGTTATGAAAATTCATCAAATCGAACAACCAAAAAGAAAAAAACCAATCTCACCTGGTACGAAAGTCACATGAATTGTCCTCTTTAATTCGATACCTGCCTTTTTCAAAGCTCGAATTGTAGCTAAATGTTGCATTCCAACACACTTCATATCCTGCGCTCCACGTGCAAAAATTCGACCTTCCGAATCCATTTCAGCAGCAAATGGTGGATGTGTCCAGTTTTCTGGAAAAACCGCCACCACATCCATATGTGAGTTAAGCATTATTGATGGAAGTTCAGGATTTATTCCTTGCCATGTGATAACAACTATAGGTTGATTAGCCCCACCTGGTCTATAGATCTTATAAGGAAGTCCTAAACTTTCGGCTTGTTTTACAATGAAGGCAATACATGGTTCTGAAAGTGTATACACTTTTAGTTGTTTACTGTTATATTGAAGTGGAACTTATGTTCCGTTGAAGTTCTTCAATCTCACCATATCCATTTTCTGGTTGAACAGTTGGAATTTGAAGGTACTCTCGGAATAATTTAATTTCCTCGTTCTTTTCCCAATCACTCATGATGGCTTACAATTAATTTTTGTTGATTGCAAATATTTACAGTTATTTAAATTAAAATGACAATATTTGGTAGTTCTAATCAAAATGTTTCCCCCTTATATATGTTTAAATCTTATTACAATGATTACTGCGAAAAGTTCAAACCCAAATATTTCTTTTATAGCAATGATGATAACGTTCGTACTACTTTAATATCAGAATTTTGATAACATACAAAAAATGTAAAGTGTTTATATTTTTATCTATTGGTTGACGAAAAATGCGGTTAGAATTTAAAATTATAATTATGTCACAAACAAAAAATAAATGGCACGACTGTATCATACAAACTTGCTCTTGTAGCCAACAACTTTAATATGGTTAAGCATTGATGCTGTTCTGTTGGTATTCTATTATATCTATTATCTAAAATTCTCGTGAGATTTTTTGCACGATGAACTCCGAAACTATCTTTCGACTTTTTTTTCTGTTTAATGTTTATTTTGCTGGCGTGCCTAAGATGGGATAGTTTTACATATTTAAATCTTCGAAAAAAACGGTACTTGAAATACAATTTTTTCCACCATCTTAATTATTTCGAAAACGGCTGTAAGGATTTTGATAAAAAAAAGTGTGTACACTACTTTAGTTTTGTTTACAATTTTGTTACTACAACTGATTTTTTTTGTTTTCGACTTTCTTATAAACGGCTTGACGGATTTCGTTCAAAATTTTAATATAGGATGTCCTTCGAATTACAAAATAATACTGCATATCAAAATTTTCGAAAAATATTTTTTTGGATTTTAGAAAAAAAAACATTGAATATTGAATAGTTCGAAAACGTTTAAGTGATTTTTTCTTGGAATATCGTTTTTAAGTTTATATTATTAAATGTTTAAGATTGTCACACCAATTTTTTTTTATGAAAAATTAAAGAAATGTAATACCTATATAAAAAATAAGTAAAAACGACTTTAAAAATATATTTAGTCTTAATAGAAATATTTTGCATACGATGTGATCGAACAATTTTATTTTATATTTCATTTAGAACAAAAAGGAAACGTCAAAACAAGTGATATGTACGATTCTCTTCGTCGTTGTTGTGAGCCAATCAGGACACATACTTCATTAGTTTTATTTAGTATCTATATAGCTTAATAAAAAGAGAATGAAGCCACCTTTTGGAGTATTGGTTTTTGGTCTCAGATGATGAATAACCAGATAAGTATTTTAGAAGCGAAATTCAGTTTTCATAGAAACAAACAATTATTGGTATATTTATGGCAAATTCATGTACAGATTTCGTATCGTATAATTACAGAAGAAAATTTAATGATTGGCAACGCTGATCAGCAGCGAGGATGATTATGTTATTTCCAATAATATTCACTTAAGCTTGAATGTGTAAGTATTCTTATATGCTACAAAATAGTCAATTTTTTGGTGATTGTGGACCGAATTTCGTGAAACTTTGAAAATTGCGATTTGAGACAACTCACTACACATACAAAATATTCTCATTACAGGGTGTCTGAAAAAATGACACATGCAAACAATAAATTTATTTTATTTTATTCAATAATTATTCTGCGGATATACTCCGTTGAAGATCCGGTAGCTTCAAATTCCTCCAATACTTCGCTGAAGATTAAAGATGCTTCTCTCGATTCATCCTCAGTAATGAGACTTTTTAGGACACACTGAAACCAAAGTAAAATATTAGCAAATTAATATACATAACATTGGTTATGTGTTCTCTGTTCTTACCGTCATCGTCATCATCTAGTGTCAAAACGTAAGTTTGGGACATTAAATGTAATCTTTTAAAATTTTTATTGACAGTTGATTTGATAACTTTAAACTCAATCGACACTATTATTGATGAAAATGTGATCGTCAATTTTCCGACGGAATTTTTAAATTCTCTGGATATGCCAGGAATGCCGCCACGCAAGTTCGGTCTGAAGATTGTGGCTTGTACTTGTTGAAACCGTGTTTCTCTCATGGGCAGCTGTGAGTTGCATGCTCACGCGTTAAAACACTGATTTCTACTATACTCTGTCCCAGAAAAATAGGCAGTACAGAGAAGATAGGACGTTTGCCTCTCATTCTCACTACAGTGAATTGCATAAATCTATCACTCAAGAAAGCTCTCACAGGGTTTTCGTAGTGTGTAATTTAAATGGAGTCAGATATGAAAGAATAGTATGTAGGGTTACCGCCCTATTTTTAGATGGGAATTTTTATTTAATCGTTTTACTTATAAATTTCTTATCTTTTTCCACACCACCATGAGGTAAGATAAAAGGTCCCAGTAGGCTAAATCCCTTTTAAACAAAAAACAAGTACAAACAAAATTATTCATTAGGATTAATTATAAATTAAATAACAAAAATAAATATAAATTCATCTTTTAAATAACTATAGCCGTATTTTATTGGTAACATATAGGTAGTGCAGTAATGAGAGTCAGAATAAAACTACTATGCACTTTTTATATAGACTCATATTTTACATCTCCCTCTGCCTGCCAACAATGGTACACAAGCTTTTTGTCTGCAACTAGAGAGAGTTGTTTCATTCCAAATATTCCAAAGCTTTATCTACATTATTATCGGCACTATTTTTACTGCTCAATTTATTCGCACTTTTCCTTTGTTGTTGCTTACTGAATAAAAATTTACTGCGCTGCCTATGCATTTACCAATAAAAAAGGGCTTATATTTACAAAATATTTTATTCAGAAAAGAAGTTGGTGCTGCTGCTGCTCCTATTGCTGCTATCTTCACCTAGGCTTCTAACAAGATTTTCTACAGAACGTTCCGAAAAAACGTCCATTTCCCACATTTTCGGTTCAACCACCTGCTCGACGTGTTGGACACACCGATACCATTTTTACTTCACTTCACATTAATTAACCGTGCGCTACGAAAATCTACGCAATTAATGTTCTTGTTCAAGGAAAACAGCTTAAAATATTGCAACTGCATTTAAACGTATTTTCCACACACTAAAGGAAGTGCAAGAAATGAAAATACTCCACGTTAACACTCATCATTCAAAACTTGTTTTAAAGTCTCAAATCAAAAGCACCTCAACAGAAACCTAAGGAAAAAACGAGTTAACAAATCGACACGGTTAACTCTAAAAGCACATCAATATTTAATGGGGATTGAATAGCAGCAGCAGCCACACGCCACAGCAAACCCAATTCAGTCCACACTCAGATGTGCGCTGAGTAGGACGTTGGGTCTGCGTCAGATGCAATGCAACTTTTTTTTTATTATTTTATATATTTACGAACGGGCAAACACTTTTCATGGAGAAGTTCTTTCAATTTAGTATGGCGCAAAAATATGACATCCTAATGATTTTGAAAAAGCTTTCCCATAAGACGTGTACTGCCTATTTTTCTGGGACAGAGTATAATTAGAATCTTTACCAATCACTTCTTTAACCATACAAATTTTAATACAATAAAGTCGCAGCAACGCGTGGCCGGGTCTGTTAGTGTTCTATAAATTTAGATCTCCCGAACAATAATTTTGAAACCCATAATTTCTAGAAACATTTTTGAAGCGTGTATTTCAAATAGATACATTTTCTAAATGACACTGACACTTTGCTTTTACTGCTTGGCATTGACAGTATTTCCTGTTATAATATCATAGGTACATTAATATTAATGCGAAAAATGTTTCTTTCGCAAAACGATAATATATATTTGTTTTTTTTTTTAATTTACATTCAGTTTTTTTCATAGAAGTCTGATATTCAAGTTTTGACAGACTCATAATAAATCACTCCCATTTCTACCAACGTTATGGAACTCCTATTTATCTACTCCCATTTACACCCAGTTGTCCTCTTTGATTCCCTTCGTTTCTTCATCCGTCAATTTTATTCCACAAAAACATTATTTTGTGATGTTATTGTTGATTGTCGTTGTCGGTTCTTGATTATCCCTTCTATACACTCAAACAAACATTTTTGGATGCTTCAATTAAGGATTTCAATATAAAAGAGTATATGTACAAGCTTTTTACACCTGAGCTCATTTAATCGTCTACCAAGGTTATTTAATTGCTTGGCAATTACGATTCCTGCCTGGGGTCTCGTCTGCACATGAAATTCGCTTTCCACTCCAGGTATTCTTTTCTATCTATGAATCTCTGATGGCTTATACCATCTAGAACCAAATATACAACAAAATAAAATAAACACCTACATACACTACTGCGACACGATGACAAGGATGTCTCGTTTGTGTTTTGTTTTCAATTTTCTAGTCTCGGGTATGCGATAAATTAATTCTCAATGATGGCCATCACGATGACACAAAGGAACAAGAGCATATACTTTAGAAACACCAAAACATATTTCCGACAAACAAACCAAAAAGAAAACACACCAATGACTTTTTTCTCGAAATTAAATTTTTTGTATCCTTTTTATTCCAATATAATACGAATATCCTGGAAATCGTATGCAAAACAAAAAAAAATCTAGAAGCAATCTAATTTTGTTGCAGCATATTCATTGTAAGCAAATTGAAAATCGATTCTTGATTTTTCCAACAAATGTTTACATCCCTTTAATTTGTTCGGTGTGTTACTGTTATTCATGAACAGAACATCCCCCTTATTGTGCGTCTGTATTGTGATGGAATTGGAAGGAGTACAGGCTTATATGCAAATTTGAACTTCGATTCTTCACCCCCCTAGGCGGATATTTCTTACAAATTGAAAATCTATCCACTTAAATTAATAATACCAACAGGACGTGATGATATTCAATTCCGTATTTGAGATTGTTGGTTGCTAATATCCGTGAAATGATCCGATGAGGTTGTTCATCACAAAAAAAAAAATCTTCGATTGGCAATAAAAGGATAATTATTATTCGAATACCTCCTCGAGGTGAAAGAATTCTATGCAAATTTTTGCAACAATTTCCTTAAGTAACAATGAATATTATTTTTTTTTTTTTTGTTTGTGAAATACTTACTTGAACAGATTTATTGCCCAAGGATATATCAAAACTAAAATTCAAGCACTTAGGGACAATAATTGCAACAAATTGGTCTACCCTTACTCCATGATGGACAAAAAAAAATTACATCTCAAACCAAGTTGTTTTCACTTGGAAACCGACAATTTGGTGATTTTTGTTTGCGTGTCCTTCCATTCAATTATTTTGTTTATTCCGACAGAATGGACAAGAAATCCGTGCATACAACAGGATATACCTACACTGTTCCATCAGTATTGAATTTCTTTCGATGGATTTCATATTATTTTCACTCGTATTATTATTTATTTGAAATTCATTGTTCATTGATGTACTTGTACATATATAGGTACTACATATGTATGTATGTTTTTTTTTGGGATGTCACGTGCTTGTGACACGTGTCCTTTTAATGACCATTGAGTATAAACAAATACATACCATTGAATGACAAAGAATTGATTCCCATTGATAAGGTAGGACGTTTTTCAGTGGCTAAATGAATTGATGGCTAAGGATCGTGCTAGGACAAAAAAGGATAAATAAATTGTTGGCAGACTAACCAACGGCTATTTGTATTTGCCTTATACCTCTCTATGTACATATATAGAAATAATTTGGTTGATGGGACTTTAATTGTGCTGATTAACACTGATATTGGATATTTTCTTTGGTTTGTTTGCAAGAGGAAGCAGAAAATTATGTTTCTCACACATTAATGCGTCGATTCAAGATTTTTATCAGAAGTTACATTTAATTTTAAGATGCGATATGAAATATTTCTATAGAATTTATTCACAAGCAATGAGGGAACATCTACTTCTCTTGGAAGTAGAATGAGGGCGAATGGTATTTTTGATTAAATAAAAACCAAGATGGACTCGCACGTTACTTTCGTGAGAATGGGCTTCTTCAATTTTGAGAAAAATGAATGTTTAACAGAAACACAGATGACACTACTCGGAATGTAGTTCGAATTTTGTTCTTTGCGCTAGGTTATATCGTATTTTAAAGCGAATTGACGAGAGCTTCCACTTCCACACTTTGTAGCTTCTTTTGATTTTTAAACATGTAACTTAAAAACTAAAAGATTGAAGCCTGATGGAGAGGTAAAATCGGGTTAAATTAAGCGAACCGAAAAATGTCCATTGTGGAGCCACGATAAGATTTTGTATTGGAATTAAATGTGCTCCAATTTAAATTCATCAATTTACTTATCAGTCACGGTAAACTTGATTCTCACGCTCTTGGTACTTTAAGTGGATGTAGGAGTTTCATGGATTTTCTTCACACTTGGTACCTAAGTCTGTTAGGTGATTATTTACATTTTCACTTGCATTCGTATGAATTACTCGACATTCCGATGATAGCCAGGACGAAAAAAGAAGGTCTGAAAATTCTGCCCGTCTGTATGTCTGTTTGGCTGTCTGTCTGCCTGTCTGTATGTATGTATAGACACCTACAGCCCAAACTGGTGGGCAGAATTGCTTCAAACTTGGTATATAGAGTTTTTTTTAGGTATTGTACAGAGGGGTAATGCAAATAGCTCAAAAAATAACGGTACCTGTTATAAAACGTTACGTTCAAGTCTATTTTTCTCGAAAAAGGCTCTAACGATTTTGATTTTTAAAAAATCAGTGCAGCTCTTTATGTACAACCGATCATATGGTTAAAAAAAATGTCTAAAAACGGTACTTTCCATAGGACCGTTTTCTTTTGCTTTAGACTATCTCATGAATAGCTTAACATATTCTTTCGAAATTTGACACATACATATACATACAGTTGTAGATAGCCCAATTTATACTGCATACCAATATTTTTAATTAAAATTTTTTTGTAGTTTTGATTTTGATTATTTATATTTTGAAAACTGCTCATTAATTTTTTATATGTATTTGCTGAATACCTATGAATTAGCGTTTTTGAATTTTTTTTAATGTTTTCAAAAAGTTTAACAAAAACAAACTTATTTCTCAAAAACTGCTCCACAGATGTTACATTTTTTTTTCTCATAAATTCAAATTTATCCAAGAAAAAAAATGGCGTACTTTTTTAGCTCAAATTAGTTAAGTATTTATTTGAGAATTTTGAATTATTTTTTCTTTGATTAAACCGATTTAATCATTTATTTTTACGTTTATATTATTAAATATTTAAGATTGTCATACCAATTTTTTTTAGAAAAAAAGTAAAGAAATCTATATACATATATATACAAAATTAAGTAAGAAACGACTTTAAAAATATATTTAGATTTTTGATAGAAATCTTTTGGATGCGATGTGATCGAACATAATTGCAAGCTCGTGCGATCCAGTCGTGCATTTTATTTTTAAGGTGACTAAGACACCACTACCTGAAGCTTAATTATCTTCAAAATGGCTTTAAGACTTTGATATAGACAAGAAAATGCACGACTGGATCGCACGTACAAGCTCTTATGTCCGATCACATCATAACCACACATTTTTAGTAGAAACGGCTAAATATATTTTTAAAGACGACTTTTAATTAATTTTTTATATGCAAAATATCTTTAATTTTTGTAAAAAAAAAAATTGGCATTTGGTAGGGCAAATTTAAGTATTTTGTAATATAAACTTAAAACATAATTTCCAAAAAAAAAATCTTCCATCCTTTTTCAAAATATTGAATATTAAGAAAAAATTAATTTTTTTTCAAAAAATCCAAAAAAAATATCTTTCGAAATTTTAAATGTTGGTTTTCATTGTCATTTATAATTTGAGGAACCTCTTGTATAATCCTTTTGATCAAAATCCGTTAAGCCGTTCATATGAGATAGTCGAAAATAGAGAAAACTGTTATATGGCAGGTACCCGTTAATAGCATTTCAATTAAAATTTGTATTGACCAAAATGTAGACTATACAATGGTGGGATGAATTCTTTTATCAAAATCGTTAAAGCCATTTACGAGATAGTTGAGACTTACCATTTTTATTTTCTACTTTCTCATTATAGCTTTATAGCGATTTCGATGAAATTTTTTATAAAGACAAACTTTCAAATTTTAAATAATACTGCATATTCAAATTTTAGAAAAAAAATATTTTATGGATTTAAAAATATAGTATTCCATATCTCGAAAACGCGGGTATATTAATATTTTAGAATGCTGTTTCTAAATTTTATATTTTTAAATACTTAAAATTGAAACACCAACAATTTTTAGAAACAGAATTAATGAGATTTTGAGTATGCTTTGATTTGCTGATATGAAATTGCTCTTGTAGCTAACAACTACAAATACAAGAGGTGCGCAAAAATAAAACATAAATAGGGACCAACGTGGAAATAAATAAATGAAACACATACGAATAATAAAATTAGATGCCATTTAAGTTTTTACAAATATAAATACAGTGAAAGCTCCAATAAACGGACAATTATTTTAAACGTGCACATTTTCGGGAATAAACTTCTTTTTTCGAATTTCTCATACAAATTACTTGCCTATAAATGGAAACTCTCATAAGCGGATACGGACATTTATTTTTGCTCATTTTAGATAAAAAACCATCCATACGCGGACATACATATAATTTTATTTATGGATTATTTTTTTATCAACAAATCAAACAGAAAAAAAGAAAGATCCGTTCTCATTATAGTTTCTGTTTTATTTTTAATACATACCTAAGAAAATCTCCGATAATCGGACCGGAAGCTCTAGTAAGCGGACAGATCCATGTTTTGTTAAAAACGTATGAGGTTATTTCCGTGGTAAACAAGTTGGTGCGATTTTGAGAGTGTATGATTCCCATTTCTTATCGTGTTCCTTTATTGCACATGAAATGTCCTTTACTTCTCCTATTAATTTTTGCAGTAATTTCATTTTTTATTCTTTCACTTGACCGGACAGTGCTCATAATCCGACCATGATGAGGTCACTGATTAATGATTATGCAAATAAAAATCGTTGAACCATTTAAAAAAAAATATTTTTTAACTTTGTGTTACAACCCTCGGAAATTTATTGTTTATACGTTTCCATTTAAAAAATATTAGATAGTTAATTGAACGACGTCTTTAGTCGAAATTTATAAGTCTTTGTCGACTTCTATTATGGTAGAAGTAATCGTCAATGCGTTGACTCTCTAACGTAAGAATGACGTTAAAATCTATCATTATTGTGCCACGTCTTATGATTATCAACAAAAAATGTTGTCAATGTCACCACCTGATAAACGCATTAACGCTGCGGTGACAGATTTTAAATAAATGTTGTGGTGATGTCACTGAGTCAATGAGGATGACCGAGTAGTTCTAGCTTTTCTTAGTACAAAAGAAAAAGAAAAAGAATTTAGTTAAAAAATGATTTCAGTTTCAAAAATTAGACAGATTTTAGAATAAGTTAACACTTGAAAATAACCAACTCACATTATGACATTTTTTTACACCACATTGTATATCATTAAATAAATGTTAAGTTTTAATAAAACACTAAAGAGAGATAAATTTTTCATAATGAAATATGTATTTCATCCTGAAAATTTTGAAATAAGCTTAAAACGCTCGCAGGTAAACTAGACGAACGCGACACCCAACGCGAACAGAAGTCCCTTCCCAAAAAGCAGCTAAATGCATCGACACGCTTCGAACTGTGCTCGGTATTATATTTCCCTTTATTCTTCTTCACCCTTTGGCAATGAATTAAACATTTTAAAAAGTTCGCAATCCTAATTAACATTAAATAGAATATCGAATTACCCGCCAAAACCCTGCCAGCTATATATATATGTATAAAGGTGATTCAGCCAAAGTCTTGTTATTTTTTACTTTTTTTCGTGAAATTTGAATTTAAAATAAAACTGAAATATGTACACCTAATAATTTGCCTTTATATCGTGTTTCATTAAAAATAATTTTCAACTTCTGCAACAAAGCTTTATGATATTCTGAAACAAAAAATAATACCCCCACTTATTTCGACGAACCCATTTCAAAAAACCCTTAAGGGATTATCATCTAAAATGTCCAAAAATCATATTGCAAACATAATAAAAAACGATAAACATAACTCCTTATCAACCAACCTTCATTTTTTTTAAGTTTCTAGCCCAGGAAGAAGGGTGTTCCTGTGACGCCGTCGTCGCGTCGTCGAACCACCGACTAATTTCAAACATAAAAAAAGACATTTCTGTTGAAAAGAAAAAATGCAAACACCTTAACGCCTATAATTCCCTTGGTCTTATTCAATTTTATTCGTCACTCATTCCGTTATTTATCTTTTGGCAAAGTATCCATTTTCCAACTTAGTTAACCTTTTATACAGCTTAACAAGGACATTGCATCAGTAAGCGCGCTTCAACGACCGCAATAAAATTGTTGTGGGCACCTGCGACCTCAATTAGGGAGTGCTCCTGTTTGGCACTGCTGCTGGTAAAAGTTAAATTGACTTTTCCGCGAAGGATAGACACACACAAAAAAAATAAAATATTATCACTACACCAATATCGTCATAGAATACAGTTAAATTTAATGCGATTCATTAATTAAAATGTTTCCAGTCTACGCGAACATAAAGTAAGATTCCTTCAAGGAGTCCTCTTTTTAGCGGATGCGTGCACTGACGTGGAAGCGAAAGGGTTAAGTTCAAGAGGGATATTCCCGTTACCCTTTTGGTTTTTTTTTCGTCATGGAACTGATCTGTTTAAAATTCCAGATGCCTGGTAAACACATAAAATCTTAAGACCTTTTTAAGAATACAAATTCAATTTGGTTATAATTGACGATGTCCAAAGCAGAGTCTTTTCTTTTTTGTTCTTGGAAAAAGTCTGTGAAGATAACTCTTAATTTTTTTTTTAATCGTATGCAGTTTTGAATAAGGGTTGACAAATTTGCACCCGCTTTAATCCGTTTGAAGAAAATATAGGATTTAATTTTTAAGACAGATTTTTTTTTAATTGATGACTGCTTTTTTGGAAAACGCAAATTTTGTATCCTGTTGGTGTTTTTTTTTTGTGTAACAGCAAAAAGCATTCTCTTGGGGGCTTAAGGACTGCGGTGTATAATTGCAATTTTCTCCCCATCGTTTAATCATAGAGGATTAAAATTTCAGCTAGGTTGAATTATGGGGGCAAATGTTTCGTTATTAATTACCCACCACCAGTACCAGCAACAACCGAACTCTTACCAATACCGAGTATCCGCACCAAAAACACCTTGGTACGATATTTGAAAATGGGGTTGTTCTGACGACGAAAACGCGACGATGTTCATCGACTTTATGTACCAACAAAATATTCTATAAGCTTATTTTGAGTATTCAATCAAAAATTGTGCGAATTCATTTCGAAAGGATTAATTTGTAATTTTCTTAGAACCATTAGCACTGCAAAGTTTTAGTTAATCAAAATTGTTCATAAATACTAGTTGCCTTGATACGAATTTTGTAAGAAACTTGATGATAGAAATTTTGGTTATTTTTAATTTATTGGTGCCGAGGGATTACAATGCAAAAAATATTCAAATCAGATAAAAAGTTCAGCAACTTTATTGTAATGGTTCCTTGAATAAAGAAAAGACGGAGAAAATGTTTTCCGTTTTCAAAATATTTATAGTTTAATGAAAATTAATGTGGTTTATTGTTTTTGGAGATAAAGCAGAGCTATATTAATATTCATGGTCTACATCATACGTATTTATTTCAGTTTTTGTTCAGCAATTTTTTAATAAACTATTCAAGGATTCTTTCAGCTTATTATTAATATTAGTTAATACGAATTTAATTTTAATAGAAAAAACTTTTTTATTAAATGAAGGCAAATGATAGAATGATTTCAGAAAAACTATAACATCTTTAAAGTAACAAATAGAAAATTAGTACATACAAACAAACAGTTACTTAATTTAAATCATCAAAGTAGAATTAACAAAGTATTCAATTTACATATTATTAAATAAAATTACAAAGTTAGATTAACGATTTCCGTTGAAAGAATATTTAACAATTTATAAGGTAAATAGTAAACATGCTATTTTTGTTATATTCTTTAGGTGTGTTTAGCAGTATCGCTACTACTACTTCCTTTATACTGACTTTTTTTTTGAAAAATAAATTTACTGTAATTTAATTAAATGTTCTGCACTTTTCGTCTTATGAACAAATATCCTTCAATACGTTTTCCACAATGTATTTTATTAGTTGCGATAAAGGTACTATATAGGGCCACTTTTCGATTTAAAAAAATCGAACTGGAGATTCTAATCAAACTTGACATTACCAAAAAATTACTGCACCAGCATAGAACCTTGTTTTTATTTAATTTTGACTTTCTCATCGCGACTCAATGTTATTCGATCAAAATTTGTATATTGGAGGTCCTTCGAATACCAACATTTTCGAAAAAAAATTCTTTGCATTTATAAAAAATTAAATTATTTTTTTCTTTGTTTTTTTTTAGAAATTCAAACATTTGTAAACGGGTGGATTATTTTTTATTTTGAAATTGTGTTTTGTATTTGCATATATTGTTAAATACTTAAAACTATCAAACCAAAATTTTGTAGGTGTGATTCAGTCGTGCATTTTATTTAATTCTCTCATTGAATGCACTCAGTCACATTCTTCTATCTTTTACATGCGGCTTCGGGCTATCGGCTTTATTTTGATGGCGATTGACAGCTGTCACAGCTGACGCCAACATTGTTTCTTTTTATTTTATTTTGATAAAAAAAGGATGTGATGAATAAATATTTAATTAAATTTCCATTTAATTAATAGTGATTTACAAAAACAAATGTGTATAGGTGGAAAATCAGTGTGTTTACCAAGTAGAAATTTTAATCTTAAATTTCGAAGTACTATATAAATATTGTAATAGGCTAACAGACTTTTTTGGTTAAATTTTTTAATCACAAACCCGACGAAGTTAAGGATCGAGAAATTTCAAGACCTAACCACCATGATCTTTACCACCAATATTTCCTTTGTTTCGCTATAAAATAATATTTTCTGAAAATATAAATCACTTCTATATATAAATTGAATTTGCTACATTTTTTTTCAAATCTATTTATGAAATTTGGCAACGCGGCGGGGCAATGATTTTGATTTTTAAATTAAATTCAACTATTGCTGCCAGACATATGCAATGCCGATATAACATAGCAAATCTTAATATTATATTTTATATAATCTAAAGGTCACTTTTAACTGGGTTTCCAGAAATTAACTATGGAATACAAACTGAGCAAACAAAGATCAATCCGTAATCTTGTGATGTGACCCGCTGGTTATCCAGGGTCGTAATGAAGAAAATACGGAAATTCATTGGGAAGGTCTGCAGAACCTCTGGTAGCTCAGCAGGTACAACGACCATATAGTGGCTCTGGACACAGCGGGCCGTAATTTTCTGGTCTATCAGTAGGGACCAAAGCCCATGGTAGCAATTAACCTATCTCGCAAATGAAACCCCTTACCTCTGGTGGAGGGAAGCTTTGAACGAACAAGCTCAGATGACGAGATTGACTTATCTCGTATATGGTCAGATTCAAATAACACTGATCAATAAAATAAAATTTTTAATATCAGCCTTAAGGCCTGCTTCAAGTGCGGTCCTTTCTTTCATCATTGACATTTTTTTTAATAATAACTAAATGTGAATTCTAAGATAACGAACGGAAATCACAGTCTCAATTGGATTTTCAGTGACATCATATGTCAATAACGGCCGTGAATTGTATTCTGGTGGACTCTACTTACTTTTGAACATTCTCTAGTGACATTTAAATTCAGTAGAGGGTATCCGTGATAAATATTTGTATCTAATTCAAATAAACAATTAATATCTAACGATACGTTACAATCTTCATAGCTGACTTGCAGAAGCAGAGAATATTCCCTTTAGAGTTATTTCATCCCAAGCTTAAATATTGACACTATTGAGGTGAATAATTCTATTCACCACTGAAGAAACGTCAAAACTGAATATGAGATCTAATTTAATAGAAGTTCTTTGGATAAAATTGGCAATTGCGAAAAATATACATATTTCAGATTTGGAAACAGGCTCGCTTTCTGTATTTCATAATTCAGTATGACCAAGATTCTGTAAATGAAACAAAAATTTTGGGATAATAAATACAACATTCAGGTTTTCAAAATTCTTTATGTTTACAATATTTTGTAAATATGAAATTCTGAATGAAAGTATGGGTTGGGAAGGTACATTTAATCGAAATTAAAATTAATTTCTGCTAATTTAGAGAATTATAATTTTTTTAGAATTGTGAAATACAGAATAATGGATTTACAGAATGTTCAAATAAACAATTTAGGAAACCAATTGTGGGCTCATATAGAATGTTCTATTAACAGAATTTCGAAATACAGAATACTCCAAGCTGAGTTTTGAAATGTGCTCAATTATCACCCCAATTGTTCAGTAGCACCATTTGAACACATATGCCTTAAATGAAGAAACTTACTTACTTATTCGATGTTTGGGAGGCAAAATAATAAAACTCATATACTCACTCATCTGACACTTGATTGATTCAAAATGTTGCAAATTTCAAATAAAATATTTTTTTTATATTTATTTTTGCAACAGCTGACAAAATCAAATCATAACCCCACATATCTCTTATGATGTAGTATTTCATATCACGGCAACATCTGCAACTTATTGGGATCAATCCCTAGATTTATTCTCACAACACATCAAAATATGTATTCATTTCGTTCTAAACGAAAAAAGAAATATCATGCAACATCTGAGTTCAACCATCATGCAACTTATTCATTTCGACATTGATACCTTTTTAGAATTTGCAGCATTACGTACTTACATGTATAGTACACAAATTCAGAGACGCAATCAAGGATTCAGAAGTTGAAATTATTTTACGATATCAAAAACGTCCGTCTTCGTCGCCTTAACAACACTTCTGGGAACATAATAAAAGTCACAAAAAAAACACGAACGGTAAGAAAGAATGGAAGAAAAAATCACCAAATATTTATTTATTTTAACCCTTACACATAATTTAACTTGAAAATTACTACCGCTTATAATTTTATGGTTTAATTTAACTTTTGTCATTAAAAAATGTCATAAAAAACTAGAGCAAGAAGATGCACTTTCTTCACAATAATTCTGCTCGTCATAGGTACAGTATAGACATACCTACTCTGTAAAGGAAACCTTTATTTGTAGATTTTTTTATAACAAAAAAATAATTAAAATTTCCAGGATCATAAAATAAGGATCTCAATAAAATTGTTTAATTTGTCTGCTGTTTTGAGCAAAGTAAACAAAAACAACAAAAAAATTCACTCCCATTTGCATACTAAATGAATCGTTTTCTGTTAATTCAAAAGGAGTTTTCAAATATACGCTTCCAGGATACGGTTCTTGATTTCGACAGAATTGCAAAACAACAAAAAAAAACATTTCCTTTGATGGTTGGTACTGATGGTTAGTAGATAAGGTAGGTATATACGCAAGTATTACACTGGATAAAGGTGGGTAAAAGTTAAAAGTCTTGAAAACTATAAAATTAAGTTGTTACGCCCAAGTGAGATAATTACATACGACAAAAACACGTAACTTCAAAGGCTCAAGATTGCTGCACAGTTTTCAAATAGTTTTCTTGTCCTGCTATAGTTAGTGTGCAGAGGTTAGATGTATTTATGCGACAAAATGAAAATTTCATCAAATTTGCGGTTTGCCACTTGCGATTATAGAGCCATTAAGTGCAAAAAAAGACGTCATGCATGCTTGGAAATTGCTCTAACGAAAGCAATCAATTTTGAAACGTAAGAACGAAAATGTGTAGTTATCGTATATATTAAGGTAAAATTTGAATTAAATATGGTATTTTACGGAATTGAATGGGCGGTTAGCTGAATTGTCATATTAGGGTTTAACTATTAAAATAGGGAGTCGACTTGTTTGCTTCACTATAAGTCATAAACAATTCATGAAAAGAACTTTGACTTTCGTCTAGTCCTTCAAGGGATTGTTACTAGTTTTTCAACTACTTCCGGTATGATGATTTTTGTTAGATATGCGTGAGCAACTTTTTTTATTGAAGGCATATTATTACTTACACTTGATTTATACTGGATGTAGATACTATTTATCACTGACAAATCATTATATTTTCTGCTGTTTACTTATATTAGCTGTCTTAAAATAATATAAGACCAGAGTACACATAATTACAATGTAAAATATTGCGGAGTTGTCATATATGACACAAAGGTCTCTGAAATTTGACAAATATACTCTGATTTTTGACAAATTTACATATAAATAGGGATGGGTTAATATTTCACTAAGAGATATTAAATAACAGGTATTAGCAGATCAAACGTATCTGTCATTCAAATGGGATTTAAAATTTCTAAATTTTTAGTTTATTTGTGGTAATTTTTTTCCAAATTTATGCTATGCTCAGAAACTACTAATAACTAGAATCGTCGTTAGAGAAACTGCAGTAATTAAATTGAATCTCTATACCATCAGAAATAGTAGGCAGAATCTTAATCGTCCCCCTCGCCACTTGTTGGCGTACAAATATTTGCTGGTATTGATATACTAGTTTATACAAATTCTTAAAGTAAATAAAATATACGTACACAATAATATCTTAAACTCTTTTTAAAACAAAAACTAATGTAAGAGCTAACGCAAATGGAATAAAGGAATAAGGTCAATCTAAAATTTTGATCGAATCGAGTAGAAGAATATAGATGACAAAATGATGAATAAATTAATTGTAAGATTCGAGTAAGAAAATGTTTATGCAAATTGTTATTTTATTGACAATTTTTATTCCATAATTGTTATTTAAGTTGCAGGTATTTATAACTGTTATTTAAAAGTAGCAATAACAAGTATTACAATTAGGAGTTTCGCCGATTCCTATGCCTATGCCCATGCCAAGTTCTCCAAGGTCTCCAAGGTTTTAACGGTGCGATAACTTGAACGAAAATGGAAACTCGGAATATATTACTTTATAATGTATGTGTATAATGTGCTGTAAGATAATTGGCAATTTCAGAAAACTGACATCTCACAAATTGTGCTCCTTCCAAAAGAGCAGCCCCCTGCAATTTCTTTTTCTCAGCATTTGATAGTAAAACTGATAAATTTAACTGAGTAATTCTTTTGAACAAGCGTTATAAATTATACAGAAATATGACAGCAAATATAACATTTTTTCAGTCATCTGCATTACCCTGATTGGTATAAATGATTTCAAAGATTTTTTCATATTTTTTGATATAAATTTCTGTATTTATTTGTTGTCTTCTAAAAAGAAATAAATTTAGAAATAATTTTCGTGATATCACAACTTCATTGGGCACGAATTTCTCATAAGACACCTAGCCTTGATTTTGGTTTGCCCATTTTAATGTTACATTCTATCACTTTATTAAAAACAAACATGTTATATATATTCTTAAATGTCTCATGCGTTTAGTGGCTAGGTCATAGAGAAAAAAGAAACTTCGTGATATAATTAGTGTTAGTTTAATAGTTAAATAAATATAAATTTCAGAAATAATGTCTAACATAATATCCGAAACATAAATGGAGATCCACATTTCATGACACATGAACTATATATCTGTCTGGGAGAAATCTAAGAGTAAGCTCAGAAATATAAAAATACGTAAACACATATTCCTCCAGGTTTAGTTCTGAAATTTTGTATAACAAATATGCCTTAATATTATATTTCAAAGAATTTAAGGGATGGTTTTTTTCCATTTTATGTGATATTTAAATACTTTTATATTACAATTTGATAAATCTTCTCACAAGATCTAGTATTTCTGTTTTGAACAAAAAATAGGTGTTATAAATGTTGTTTAAATTAGGTCTGGAAATATTCGTCAAGACTTAAAATAGTTTTAGAAAAGTTCTCTACTCTCATTGAATACACACACAATTCTTTTTTTGCAGAACATAAGCTCAGAGCTAAACAGAATATATTAAAGAACCTTAGTAGTCTGTCAGTGTCAAAAGTGACATTTAAGCATTAGGGAAACTGACAGATGGACATTTTTTATGCATTTTTATAAAGATAATTAGGCCTATTGTGCCACAACTGTTATTCTGCTATGAATTTTCTGTTATTATGTATAACGGATCTTCACCATAAAAGATAATCTTATAATTGGTATGCAGGAGTTCGATCAATATATTGTATTGAAATCTTTTATGATAAAAGTAACAATAATGTGTCTCTTATTCTTTTATGATTCATAAAAGATTCCATAGCAAATTGCGACATGCTGAATACCAAAAATTCAGTCCTTAAAAGACTTTTAAGAATTTCGGAGTTTTGACAGCTCATAAGCAGATTTCTTAACAGATTTGGTTGCAGATTAGCATGTCGAATACCAAATTTATAATTCATAAAAGACTTTTTGACAGCTCAAACTTTTGTATGCAAATTCATAACAAAATAGCAGAATAACAGAATAAGATTTCTCGCCGAATAGGCCTAAATATACAAGTAAATATCAAACAATGTGCTGTAAGTACTTTCACGTTGGTAATGTGGTTTTCCATTTGTACAAGAATTCGATTGTTTTTTGATAAAATCTTTCAAATCATACACAAATTCTTACAGTCAAATCCTTATATTGGGCAAAATTAATTGTTTCTTTATTCTGAATCAAAATAGTGGTAGCAAATAATAAATTATACTAAATAAATAAATACATACTTACATACATTATAATTCTCAGATCCATATTTTTCGATGAACCTACCCTATTTTTTGCTAACACTACTAAAAATCAATACAATTGGAAGCATTTAATCTGGCAACTACCAGTTTCAGCGACACAAATTTTGGCGTCAATACCAAAACAAAAGAAAAATCAATTCAAATCCGGTTCCATTCGTCACGAAAAAACATCCAATTCCGCATCAAAATCTGAGTTTGCCAATGGAAAATTTGCTAAGCCCGATGTGAATTAGACAAAACACAAGGACTGGTGGTTGTATATGTCAAATTCGCGCTTATACAAAGCAACGCACCTATTTGCGTGGTAACTTTGCAAACAGACATCTGATAAATATGTTTAATAAAAAATCAGTTATACATTTTGCAACTGATTTAAATGTTACAATTCTTCGGGCTTCCAAACATATTAAAGTAGAATTAGTTACTTAGCAGATCAACTAATAAATGTTTGAGGAGACTAATAGATTGAAAATGAAAGGCTTCAACAAAATATGCATTGTTTCATCGGCTTCATCCCACCTTATGTAAAGCTTCCAATAAGATTCATTTTCTAAGTACTTTTCAAAAGAATTAACCTCCAGGGCATTATGATGAACAAAACCAATCAATTTCCAATAAAAGCCATCAATTAAGTCAATTTGGTATATGAAACAGATTTTAACTAACCAATCCCTCAGATCAAATTATCAGCCATGTCCTTGTGCCATCATAGCCCATGTGTGCTATTCACAATATCCGCGGCAAGCCTCACAAAATATTAGCCTGGATGACAGAACAATATCCACTTTTTTTGTTCTTTTTTTTTTGTTTTGTTGCAGTCGAAGTAATAACCTTGTTACGATTTTAATTGAAGGTGCAAATACGTGCCCATGACAGAGTTTCAAATTTCAATTTTGCACATATCCTTTTTGTATCGGTTGGGCGATCGAAATAGCTACACATCGGAGAGAGATATGTTGTGTATGTAGGTACTTCAGACAGACCAGACCATATTAATGCTCTGCTGGATTAATCACTTTACAATGAAGTTTTCCTTTCTATCTATGTTGTCCTTCCATTTATCCAAAAGGACCTCAGATAGGTAGCCTTCGTTGTGGTAGAATTATTAAAACCTCTTCTATACCTATTTTCGAACATGTTGAACGTTCATACATAGCCATGTATGTGGCTAAGTCTATCTAGGACTACACGTCGTACGTATCCTTTTTTTCACCCGCAGGATCTGTGTTCGACACCCAACACTATGGGTGCGAACACATTATTCCGTTTGAAAAGGGACAAAGTTGCATATAAATTAAACATCCATTAATGCAAAACCATCACAGTAAATGAAGTTAGCATACACAAGTTTGTTTTAATTATACCTATCAACTGCACTTTGGTGCAACGTTGTAATATTTTTAACATTGTTGCCAACTTTTATGAAGTTGTACTTTCTACAAGTTTTTTTGTATAAATGCATTTAATAATGCTCTATTCGAGTAGACTTGAAAAATGATATTGTGTCTCACATATTTGAAGCATGAATTGCCATAATCCTATTTTTTGACAAACAATTGGTATAAAATGTCAATATTCACTCGTGTAAATGCTGTATACATCGCGTGTACAATTTTAACTACCTCAGAACTAATACTAACATCAGTTTAAGTTGCTTAAATTTTCAAGAAACAGCAGAGTTTTTTTTACCGATAAAGGCAATTTGTTGTCTGAGTATGACAAAAGTGAGTCTGACTCCCTCCGACAGATTCGATAATAATGTGAATATTTTATTAAAGATGTCCCTGTGGTATTTACGCCAGTGAAGTGAAAAAATAAAATAAAATCCTAATGGAACAATACTTATTTAATTCCAACCTTAAGTTATTATTACCTCAGTTGGCAAGAGTAATCATTAAAGTTATCTCCCATGCCCAACATCATCTATGGGATGGTGAACCTATCTTTTGTAACACCATATAGTATATTCATAAAACTTGGCATGGCAGGTATCATATAACGTGTGCAAAACGAGCATATTAACCGTTATTGGGTTAAACAACATTGTAAGTGCTCATCTTATATCCTGGGCAATAATGGACTTCACCATGTTTCATGGATGTGGTTGATGAAAAGGACCAAAGGTTTTGGATATGAGGTTTCGGCTTCCTTTGCCAGGAAGTGAACTCAACAAAATTGGAAATGGAAATGGTTTTTTTTTTGTGTTTTGCCTGTAGGTAACCCATTGACAATCCTGTCAATATTCATATTTTCTACATACATATTACATATATATATATATAAATATATGTATTTTATATATACTTATATGTATATAATATATGTATTACGTTACGATGGTTATTTCCAATGTGTTCAATTTGGTGTGTCGATATAGGTTTAATTGGATTTGTGTATTCATATACACTGTGGTAAACTATGTATGGTTTTTTTTTTTTTTTTATTTTGAGTTGATAATACAATTTTAACAAGAACAACAAACCGATTGTATTACTACTTAAATATTTAAATGAAAACCACTCTTGTGGATGCGGTGGCTTTGCTAATAAATTAATGCACTTTCAATCAGCTCGCTACATATATGTACATTTTAATGCACTTATGTCACTTTGGTTGAAAAGCGTATTCAAGTTATGGACTCTATTTCTGCGATGATGGAGAGGCAAAAAAAATGTTCAGTCGGTAAGTGCATGAAACAAAGGTCTCTGAAATTTGACACATCCACTGTGATTTTTAACATATCCATATACAAATAGGAAGGGGTCAATATTTCAGTAAGACTAATTCAGTAACAGGTAACAGTAGATAAATATACCTATAAGATTAATGTTATTAAAATAACATTTAATATTTCTAATTTTATTTATTTTTATGAAACCGAATAGCAGAATATCAGTAAAATAAAGTGGTGAATAATTAATTGTAAGATTCGAGTAGAAAGTAGTTTATTAAAATTGTTATTTTACTGGCAATTTTTGTTCCATAATTGTAATAATATAATAGCTTGTATTTGTAACTGTTATTTAAGTAGTAATAAACAATATTAGCCGATGTACTTATAACTTGAACTTGAGCGAAAATGGAAATTCCGCAGAGAATACCTTCTTATAGCTCATTTATCGTGCGGGCGAAATGCATTTGGGACTACAAGTCATAAAATATTTGAATTAGGTTTTAATCCAAACATTGAGGACTGTTTGGTCCAAAAACATAAATAAACAAAAACAAAACAAGAATAATATGTAAATATTGTTGGCGTTTTATTCTACTTTAATACCTTGTTATATATGTATATATTGTGGGCGGACATAGTACATTAACTGGTCTAATACTTTTATAGACCTAAATTTGTTTAATTTTCTTACGGCCCTTTTCTTCACAACAAGTTGATCTCAACTTGAAGATGATTTTTATTCTCAACTTGTGATTTTGTTTTGATTCACTCAAAATTGATAGTTTTAACTTTCGATTCTCAACTCTCGAGTTGATCAACTTCTGGTTTTCTCAACTTTCTGTCAAATTTAAATTTGTCAAAAATTATTCTCAGTTTCAGTTTGAATATATGTACGTATTTTTTTAAATAAATTGTTCCGAGAAAATTATTATTGGAAAAATCCTCTATCGTCTGCTTGCGGAGCGAACAAGATGTATCCACGGGTCGGGCCAGAAAAATTGGAGACCATGATTTTATCTACCGATTTGGTATTTCAAAGTGAACAATAATTTTTGGAATTGATAAATATTTATACTGAAACAAGGTACGCAATGAAATATCTTGAATATTATTTAGCTTAAATTATGCTAACTTACATTCATATGTGTAGATTGCGCGAATTACGACCAACAACCCAATTATTGATTGTGCTGAGGTATTATGTACACGGGTCAATTCACTTGGGCGTTACTGATTTTATTGGCGTAAGTATTCAACAGTCCATCGTATTGTGAAGTGGGTGTCAAATACTATTATCAACCTAACCCTCCAGTTTGTTCGCATGCCCGAAATACGAAGTGAACTGTTACAAGCAGCAAGAAAATATTATGATATAGCCAAATTTCCAACAGCAATTGGGGCATTCAAGTATGGATTATCTGAAAGGATCCAATGACCCTACCCAATTATCCGTCTATGTAAATTATGTAATAAGTGAATTTCTATAAAACTTGAATTTTTTGTATCATAACTTTGAAACAAGCATTATTTTTGATTTTGATTATTTTCACGTTGATAATTTGTTTTTCACATATGTATGGACATACAATTGCATTTTGCCTAATATGATAAAAGGAACATCTGCACTTTTAAAAGAAGTTTTACGTGTATAAACCTAAAGTGAAGCTCATGATGTCGAATCCGTCGGTCCAAAATTATGTATATGCCCGGTTTTTCGAAATAATCGCACAGAATAAATTAAAATCACACAGAATAAATTCAAAGCACACAGAATAATTCAAATCTTAAGTTGGAACAAACGTATCTGTCAAAAATTTCCCAGGGCTATTTAAAAAAACACAAGTTGGCTAACTTTTAAATTTCAAATCTCGAGTTGAGATTTAAAATAGTGAAGAAAAACAAATTTCAACTTGTCACTCAACTCTCAAGTCTGTGTCAACTCTAGAGTTGGCCAACTTGAGAGTTTGCGGCAAGTTGACAAATAGTGAAGAAAATGGTTCTTAATATTTCCTTTAAGGCTAAGCTAATTAAATTATTATAATAAGCTTCACTGTGCATTTATGTCACATTTAAACGACGAGCAACATGTCAATATTTCTGACATTTTATAGCAATTATTGTGTGTCATAAAATATGATTATGGGAATTTATATTTAAAAAAAACAATTGATATACCATTACAGAACTATTAGCAGGTAATGAACTCCCTGCATTAGATAAGTTGTTTATACCAATTAGGAGATAATTAAAGAAAAATGTACTAAACTGCTATTTATTCTTCTACTATATATTTTTTTCAACAAAGAACTAGAAAACGTTAATATAGTACTATCAATACATACACAGAAATTTAGCTAAGTCGAAATCGCAGTGAGTGAGCGATATGAATCACTTTTCATTGAAAATCGATTTAACTAGTAAGAGTAAAGTAGTGAGTGAGTTAATTGAAATGACAGATTACTCGGAACATATTTCGAAAGCGAATTGGTGTATGTGTAGGTAAATTTACAAATTTTGTATAAATATTTGTTAAAAATTGTTTCAGTTCTATTCACGTTCAGTTTTAATGTCAAAGAAAACAGCTGTTAAGTGTTTGTTATTCCAGTGTAACTTTTCAATTAAAGGTAGTGCAAGTTGGGATGAATTAAAGAATATTAAGAAGTAATTAAAATAAATATTAACTAGTAGTTAAATATTTATTCTGTTCTCCTATCCATTGGATTTCACCTCAATAGACTCGTGTCGACTTTTATAAATAACTATTATAAAAACGCAATATTTAAGATTGAAATATGTATCAAAATTTTAATGTAATGGTGAATATTACATATATATATATATATATATATATATATATATATATATATATATATTTATCAAACCAATGATGTCCATAGTAAAATAATCAATAAATTAACAAATAAATTCTATTGAATTCCACAATTAATTCTTTTAAAGTTCTCTCGTCCTTATTAACACCTCTTTATTATACAGCTATCAACAGTAAAAAAAAACTCACAATATTTAATTTTTTTAAACATTTGCTTTCAAAAATAAAATACTCACAATATTTAATTTTTTTAAACATTTGCTTTCAAAGCAATTTAATAAATAGCTAACACCTCTAACATTAGACTTCAACAATGACATTAAATGTATTCAAATCTAAATTCGAACTTAATCATTTCGCTTAAATAGCTAAATCACTTATGTTAATAAAGCGAGACTAGTGAAGGAGTAAAATGAGTCATCTCACTTCAATCGCTGAATAGACAAGCTAGTAGTTAAGCACTTAGAATACACCAGATGGCGCTTGATAAAGTTGAAAGATTTTTCATTTGGATTTGGTATTATAATTTTTTTTTCGGGAAGAAAGAATTCTTAAAGCCAACAACAGATCAATACCAATGATTCAATGGCAAAAAGTAACGACGAGAATTGACAATACATGCTAATAATATGAAAATTTGTAGTAGATTGCTAGTAGCGAAACTTTTTTATACGTTCAATTGAAACTGACGAGTAAAGTACTCACGAGTGCGAAGAACACAGCTAATAACAAAATATTGTTGCCCTTTGACAGATAATTTGTTCATTATAGCAGTCAGATTGAACTTCAGATATTTCAAGACATTAGTATGGCATTCTTTTGACAACAAAAACCCCACTAAAAACCGACGTAAAACATAACATCTAATCAATAGTTAATTTTATGTAGAATTTATCCGTTAAATTGATGATTTAAGTTAGACACTTCAATTTATACCCTCAGTAAATCCCACCAGTGTAATACATCAGTATTGTAATCAAGACACCTATAAACAAGTAAAAGGACAACACTTCGATTTCCTTCCTTCCTTTCTATATGTACATTTTATCATGCAGGTGAGTATAATTTATGGGCGGTTAGGTCACATCAAGCACAAAATTACTTGTCCTTTTGAGTTACAAAACACAAAAGCGTCTTCTCTCGATTATACATATAAAAGGGATATTTCTTTTTTGAAAGCCCTATACTATTGACGATCACTATACATATGTTTGTATACACTCTATACATATATACTTGTACCATCACTTCATTGACAATGAAGAAAGTAAGTATATTCCACAAGGAAAGTTTGCACAAAAGATGCTAAACACTTTCATTCAAATCCATCTTACTCTGAGGACTTTTCTTTTTATGAAGGTATTCGTTTTGCTTTTACGAAGCCGTTGCGCGGCGCCACCGACAACGTAGACGGTTGGTTGCCTTAATTCTTGAGTTCATCCCTCGTCTTTAAGAAAATTACATTTGAACTTTTCATCCTCTTATATCCTGAAGTGGGTGATGGCTAAGCCAAACGGTCACTATATATTCGTTGTATAATTTCTTTTTGATCGAGGGTCAAAAGAGGAATGGACATTTTTGTAAGGATACTTTCAAAATGACTTATACCAGTAAATATGTACGTACAACTGTGAATTGCTACATTGTAAAGTAGCATGAATTTTCGAAGTCCTTGGGGGTGGATTTAGAGATGATGACGACGACGTTTTGGTCAATTTACTTTGCCACCTTTTCTATCATAAAGGACATGGCACAGTATTTTATGGAAGTACGGAATAGATTATTTGTTATTGGCACTTAAGGATCTGTTTGAATTTTAATAAATTATAAATCTTTGATGGATTGGGGATTATATATGTTTTTTTTTTGCCTGTTAGATAAGTATTGAAGGTATTTTAAAGGATTACCGAGCGTGTTTTTGACAATGAGAAATGTGATATTAATGATTATTCGATTATGATTACGCAATACCGGAAGATTCGAACAGTTTTGCATAACGCCTGTCATCTATAATAGATCCTGATTCGAAATAACAAAAAACACAATGATTGCAAAGTTAGATTCTTTTTTCCAATAGTCAGACACCCCAATAATTTCAAACTGAATGATGTCCTTCGAAATCCCTAACCATCAATTATAAGTCAATTTTCATGCAGCAAGACCATGGTATATTAATTGCAAATCGAATCCTCAAATAACACACATTATATTCAAACATTCCAACAAAAAAAAAATACCATGTAAGTCGAAATTAAGTTGAAAGAGTGGTAAAAAAAATATATAACCAAGCCACAGGACATTCCTCATCACATGCGGTGCATACTGTATAATTTAAAATCTGTCACCAAAGTCGACCGCAAATTTTACGCAACATCATCGATGCAGCAACGCAACCAACTCATTGCATATGTATATGTAACTATGCAATTTAAAATTTTAATTTTCTCATTTTGATCGAAATATGGGAAAATAATTTTCACATGTAAAATGGTAAATGGACGGACAGTGCGGGCGCTTGTGGGCAAAACATTCATAAATTCTTTATTATTTGATTGACAGAAGGCATGTATTGTACGATATCATCCGATGTGCGATATTATGACGGCCATACGTGCAATTAACAATATCGAAACTTATATAGTACTCGTATGTGGCTTATACTGGCGTTACAAATGCAATATTCACTTCTACCGATATTAATATGCCAACGAATGCATCAATAAATTATACAGAACCCTTACAAAATAAAGCATGATATCGCTATCCCGTGCTCCATATACTCGTAATGCTATACGCACATTATTAAGCCGCGCCGCGCCGCACCCCGCCGACCGTTTTAAACTCCGGAAAAGGGTTGATCCTAGGATGTTTTGCATATTTTTCACTCTAAAATCTTCCGGCGTAATGTGTAATTTGAATGTCAAATAAAAACGGATGTGTGTTGCTTTGAAAATACTGTTATCTTGTATGCGGGTGCACAGTCACGTGACCTTAAAGACCGCATCAGCATTTCAGCATCAATAATAAAGTACTCTAAAAAAAAGATGCTACATTATGAGATCTCGCACGAAGCTAGAGATGTCACCCAACCAACCGATTCCCATCCTTACATGACATTTAAATCAAAGTGACAGTTCATGGCAAGAGATGACTATGCTGACACCTGATAAACATTCATACAAATGAATTTGTGTAAACTTTTCCACTTTGGTTCGTTTTCGTTCGCGAACGTTAACTAATCCTCAGTAATTTGACATAATCACAACAATAATCGTAAAAATTTAGAGTGGATTTAGTCGAAGTCGCTTTGTCGTCTTCGTCGTCAGTAAAGTTCTGTCAATTTACACAAAGTCTCTATATGCTCTATATAGCTTAGGTACAAGCCACACTGTGGAGATAGGGAAAAATTGCGGCAATGGTAACCACAGAAGCATTGATGTTGTAAAACTTTACGACAAAGGACTCAGATGTGTACTTGAATTCAAAAATTTAATTAAACAGTGGACTCTTTCAATCAAAGTTGCCAGACTTATCTTCGAGTTAGAGTTTCGATGGATGCATCACCATCATCATCGTTAAACAACTCCAACTTCTCGCTGATACAATTCATAGCATCATAGAGCTCTTCGAATTTAACCCTTTCAGCTGAGCCTTTTCTGTAGCATCATCAAGGCATTCACATTCACTTTTAGACCTGACTCCTTCAACCCTTAACGCAATGACGCGCATTTTGTATAGTCCTCCTTGTTGGCAAATTGTTTTTGTGTGGCATGAATGTGACCATAAACGGAATTATTGAATATTGACAGTAGTCAGAGACGTAGCTTTGACAGGCACAGGACTTGGTGTTTCGATGCTTTTGTATTCGTATATTTCGTGTTATGGGGTTGCTGGATGATATTTTGTAATCATTTTTTTTTTCGTGTCTGTACTTTATATTGCAAATTATTTCCATGGTAAATCCTAATGTCAATCATTAAAGTCAGAAAATTGTTTGGAAGGTTATACCCACAACCCACCGCACAACATGTGCAATATTGTACCTATATGCTAACATTGAAGGGCTTAACTTTTGTAATCCCGTTTAGATTTGCAATGGTGACGAGGCGGATGTAAAATTTAGATTTGAGTCTATAGTGGCACCCGCACCCTGGTAATAAGCTTGTATGAAATATGATCGTTGAATTTTATGTTAGAAAAGTATGGGGGATACAAAGTGACATTTTATGTTTTGAATGGTTATGTGTTTGAACATTTCAATTTTTTTAGTAATATTGAATGGGTTATTATTGGCAGAAGAATGGGTAACGTAAAATCCAGCTAAGGATATTGCTTCCAAAGGTCTTGCACTGCTTTGATTGCTGATGAGAGTTAATTTGCAGTGCTCAGTTTCTTCTACGTGCAGTATAATAAGGAGGGTCTTAAGTTAATGCATATAGGTAATATTTAAAAGTTATTTTTTTTATTCGAGTAAAAGATATTGGCTGAAGCTGAAAGTTAACTATACGGTTTTCCAACAAAAATCTTTGTTGTTACATACTGTCAAAATAAGGATTTTGACAGTTAACACATTGCATTTTGGCAAACAAATTGCATTGGATCAATTTTGCATTTGCGTGCTTTTCTGTGTGTCTATCTCTATTTTAACTAACAAGTCCAATTGACAACTGTCAATTTGACAAATGATTGTTTTTATTAATTTATTTCAGAAGAGAAAGAAATTAATAAATTCACAATCACAAATATACATACGAGTACAAAAGAAATCAATACAAATCCCATTCCATTCGCCACGAAAAAGAAAATTGCTCAATAAAATTTTTATTTTAATAATGGATGCCCATAAGTTTCCAGCAAAAATAATATTGATTATGACAGTTTTTTCTTCTAGCAAAATAAAGGTTTAAAAATGAAACTGTCATCGTAATTAATTGCAGTGTGTAAACTATTTTCTGACATCAGTTTAAAAACGATTTACTAATCAAAATGGCGGCTATACTTCACTTTTTCTGCAAGACAAAGTATATAAGAGTTCAGTCTAGGTATATATTATTGTACACCCGTTTTAAAAAACGCGATTAAGTTGTGGTTTATCTCTTAATCGTAGCTTATGTGGAATATATCATGAATCTGCTTGTCTGTTTTTTTTTTAATTTTAAATGTATTCATTTTCCTTCTCTAACCGATAGCGAAGAAAGGAGGAATAAAAAATTGACATTTAAAAACAATTTACAGAACCATTGACAACAAAAAACAATGGATTTCATACTTATTGTATATATTAAATTTTCTTCAGGAATTTTCTGACGGACCCATTAATTTTATGAATCAGGAATCACGTTTCTTCACGGACTTAAAAGATTAAAATGTGGATTAATTTTGACAGCGGCATATTCCTCTTATGATGTAGAAGTAAGACAGGTTACTTCGTCTTTGTCAATTGAAGCAAAAAATTCACTTTTTCTATGAGTGTGTTCATTTGGATATGGGAATAGGTTAGTTCGATTTGTACAACTGTAGATCCCATGAAAATTTAAATAAGAATTTAAGGAGATTTAAATTTGTATGGTAAAGCTTTCAAGATTATACCAATTATTTGATGATTGAAAAATAAAACAAAAGAACTTCATTGCCGCTTCCTACTTCGTATTGTTCAATGTAACAAAATACATACTCGTAAATTTGTTAGCCTCAAAATATTAAAATTTAATTTTATGTATTTTTATCTCACCTAAAAATTATCTGCAATGGAATGAAATAAATAATAAAAAAAGTTCCGTTTTAAATAAACAACAGTAGTTTGTTTTGACACAATAAGTGCCTGTTCCACAATATAAAATTAAAATCACAGCTTAGCTACTTGGAAGCTAATCAGCAGATAAAATTCACATTAGTAGGTTCGTTCATTGAACTTTACCTAGGGTCGATCCATGTTTTTTTTACAACCCCAAGAGTTGTCAAAAAAAAACCTGAGGTTTTCGGTTCTCAAAAAACACCCGATTGACATTAAATTTATGTAGCAGAAAAGCAATTTATGTCATTTAATAATTGAAACTTAAAATATGTTAAATTTAAGTTCTTAATACATTTTTTGTGACCCTATGCACAATCCTCAACTTCAAAGCTTTCCATTTTTCATGTCTGTGTCTGAAAATTAATTTGAGTATTGTTTTGTTTCCATTTTAAAAATAACAATTTGCATACAAAACGAGAATTCACAACAAAACAAATGCTTCAGATTAGGGATGGTGGATAAGTCCATCTATGTTATTGAAACTTTGACATTAAAACAAAAAATCTATGATTCAATATCAATGCTGAAGGAAGAATAAGGGAAAACCCTTCAACACATCGATGTTTTCGATTCGATAACTATTAACACCGATGATGACTACTCGATATTCTCCTCAATATCGCCCGTTCCTACCTCAGATCTCATGTGACTTTGACGTTTATTCATTTACCACAAGTTACCCCTGCTGGAAACCTAGTTCTACTTCAGGGGGAGTTGAGGCCGACCCTAGGTTTAAAAAACACAGAATTTGTTTACCAGGGTGACTTTAGGTTTTTCAAAAAACGCTTTAGGTCAACCCTAGGGCGACTACAGGGCTCAACGAACAAACCTAGTGTTTCCCAATAACTAAGTAGGTCTAATTAGAAGTTAATGTGTCGAGTAACTTATAGGGTGAATGAAGTACCCAATAAAGCAGATAATTGCCAGTTAATAGAATCAAAAGTCCTGAAGAGCACCGATATTCGAAATTTTCTTTTTTATTTAAATGGATGTCCTTTTGGATGACAAATTCAAATAGTTTTTTTTCCACGTTATAGAGCCACCAAGAAATCTCGTATTCCGATTGAGAACAAACTTCATAGAATCTTTGGATGAAGTCGATTTTAGAGCACATTTTCGTTTCAAAAAAGAAGCTTTGAGCTATGTATTATCTCTAATACAATATTTTATATTGCTTTAAAAAATACAAGTTTGAAATTTAAAGTACAACGGCAGACACAATGAATGATTTTACGTTTTTTTTCTTAACTTCCATTTTGTTTTCATTTTTCTAATTGGAAAATTGGAATAACTAGCAAGTAGTTACCCAACACAATCATTTATGAGAAGGATGTATATGTAACGCACGATTCGCTAACAGGAGGATTTAACTCTTTTTTCCACATCATGGTATCGCCGTGTATGTGCGAAAAGATGTTGCTTATCAGCTTCAACCACAATATGGTCATTGCTTGAATACAAATTTTAACTTCATGTGGTTCAAATTCACCGTCCATAAGCCCAAGTTTGGACAGTACTTCGACTTTTAACGAATTCGATGCGCTGTCTGACTCTATCCAAAGAATTGTTTCCCAATATCCGCACAGTGAAATCGCTGTTACGGGCGATTTCAATGTACACAATTCCAAGTGGCTACGCTATTCTGGCCAGACAACACCCGAAGGAAGGTATGTTGAGCTCTTTGCTGAGGTGAATAATCTGACTCAGCTGGTTACAGAGCCAACAAGAATACCTGACATCGCAGGTCACTCCGCCAACACCCTAGACTTGTTTCTCACCTCTCTACCTGTTAAATATACTATTAGTGTGTTATCGCCTCTAGGCACATCGGACCATTGTGTCATATCAGCCAATTTCTCGTGCTCAAATTTTTCAGTTAAAGAAAGCATTCCTAAGAGGAACGTATGGCAATTCGAGAAAGCCAACTGGGACGGTCTGAATAATTTCTTCAGGATCTTTAACTGGTCACTATGCTTCCTCGATAGTGACGTTGACTCCAGCGCTAATGTGATTACAAATATAATTCTTAAGGGGATGAAAGCCTTTATACCGAACAAAACCAAAAGCATCAAACCAAAATAAAACTCATGGTTCGATTTGAGCTGTAAGGAGGATATCAGGTTGAGAGAGGTAAGTTTCCGATGTTATAAAGCCAACCCAACTGAGGAAAACTGAAATAAGTTCAAACAAGCTAGAAAGACATGTAATAGTCATATTTAAAGAACCAACTTTCTACATGAGCAAAAATTAAGGCAAAAAATACTACAATGTCCCATATGTAGTGAACATTTTTGGTCATTTGTAAAAAACGTACGAAATTCCACCTGCTCGTCGGTTCCAACGCTCGTTTCCAATAACACTCCTGTGGTAAGCGCACAAGAAAAAGCAAATTTGCTAGCAGCTCAGTTTGCTGCTAATTCTACGCTTCCACAAATTGTCATGACTCCTCCTGTACTTGATAGCATAAATAGTTTCATGGGACGTATCTTCGTTCGTACTCGTGCTTTGCTAGGGTTCTTAAAGATCTTGACATACACAAATCCGCTGGTCCAGATAGTATCTTCCCTATTGTTCTGAAGAGGTGTTCTCCTACGCTGACAAAACCACTGCGTAATCTTTTCCAAGGTCATGGAAACGCTGATTAACTATCAGCCTAAGAAATATCTTGAAGAACGAAAGCTCCTTAATGAGCCCCTTATGGACATATTGCTAGTCCAATGGTGATCTGATGGTATATCTTACCGAACAGTGCCACAAATCTTTACATCGTTTTGGAGAAAGTAAGATTATTGCGCTTGATATTTCAAAAGCATTTGATAGAGTTTGGCATCAGGCTCTCTTATCGAAAATGTGTGCATTTGGTATCGAAGAATCTCTTCTTCGTTGGATTAGAAATTACCTTTCGGATCGCTCAATACAAGTTTTATTGGACGGTTTCAAGTCTGATATTCATAAAATAAATGCTGGTGTACCCCAGGGCTCCGTTCTGTCTCCGGCTATCTTTCTTATTTTCATCAATGATCTCTTGTCTGAAACTTCTACTCCAATATACTGTTTTGCTGACGACAGTACCCTCAGCTTTTCATACTCGTTTTTAGATTCTCATCCATGTCCTTCGGATGTGGAACTTGAACGGAAGCGTATGATTAGCTCATTAAATTCTGACCTAGACAGCATTGTCCAATGGGGAATAAAAAACCGCGTAGAATTTAATGCTTCAAGAACACAACGCTGTCTTTTGTCGTTAAATCGGGACCCTCCCCCAATGCCGTTGTCCATTAGCGGCGCTTGCATCGAGGAAACCGAACAACTTTCAGTTCTCGGTATGTGCATCACTGATCACCTTTTGTGGAATGAACACATATTCGACGTCGCCAAAAATGAATGCTGCAAGATGTTTGGGTTTTCTGAGACGATGGAATAAATATTTCTCCCCTTCTGATCTGGCTGTAATCTATAAGGCCTTCATTCGTCCAAAGCTTGAGTACAATTGTCATATTTGGGCAGGTGCTCCCATAACGCACTTAAGTCTCCTGGACAGAATCGAAAAAAGAGCTTTAAAAATGATAGGTGATGAAACAATAACTAAAACAATTGAGCCTCTCTAGCACCGTCGCAATGTTGCATGCCTTTCATTATTCTATCGGTATTATAATAAACAGTGTTTTAGTGAAATAGCCGGTTGCATTCCTCCCCTTAAACTATTCAACCGTAACACTCGCGCTTCTAGGAAAGCCCATCAATTTACCCTTGAGCCCAACTTCGGACGTACTGTCAAGTATAGAGATTCTTTCTTTAGCCGCACAACACGAATGTGGAATGCTTTACCCGACCGAATTTTTCCCTCCCATTGCGATAATCAGGCATTTAAAACCAATGTACATCGGAATCTCCTGTCTAATCCTATCCCATTCTCCTAATCGCTCGCACTGTGTATAAACATTTTAAGGGTATTCATAACCCCTTGAGTGCGCGCATAATTAAAAAAAAAAAAGTAATTCAAGTGGTGGGTAACTACTCAGAACTTTACTTTTACATTGCAAACCGGACCCTTATCATGTTTTCACAACGGAAAATTAAATTGATCTAACGATTTTAAAGTAAAAAGCCAAGTGTCAAACAATGAAAAGCGAACTTTTGTTTCATATAAGAATTAAATTACCTTAACTGTTTTTAAATTACATAATATTCATGCAGAAGCTAGACTCAGAAATCAACAAAGAAAGTTTATACTTACGAGTGCCCAACAACGAAATATTCGTTAGATATACTTTCTCCAAATTCTAAACTTTTTCTAATTTATAAATTTTCAAAAGCACAAATTTGCAACATTGGTCCATTGAAAGTTGATACAACTTAACTTGAGTTTTAATGGTTCAAAGAAATTATTTCAAGGAGTTACCCCTAAACTCCTTCCAATAGTTTGCTACAATAACTGTGTACTACTTTGGTCGCCACTGATGAAAGAAGGTAAAATTATCTGCAGGGAACAAACTTTTTGTTTGTTAAATATTTCAATAAATTGCATTTTAATTGGTATTTCGAAACTTTGTCGATATATTCACATTTAAGCTTATAAAATTTATAAAACACGGAACTATTAAAATTATCACAAATAATAAGCTAAGAGAAAAGTTCAACTGATTCCAGCTCGAGTTGCTTTTCAAAACTATTTACGAGATTGCCATTGTGCTTGATCTTTTTCATCCAATTTACATATGTTTCTGGGATTTCGGTTTCGATGGCTCCTTTTACCAAAGTTTTCAAATATGTTGTCGAGGGTTGTCTGTCGAATGGGACTTCTTCACCTTCAGAAATTATAGTTGATGGTTGATTGGTAAGGTAGTAAGCCCTACACATGATGGTGCCTTCAGCTGTCTCAACTGGGACACTCATAGGCGCATACATATTACTGTGTACACCTTCTTGTCTATAAATTGCTTCAAATATGTACATATGTTATTTTACGGTGCTTTATTTTTTTCTTACCTATCAAGATCTGCTAGATCTTTTAAATTAATTGACCACACGGCTCCATAAACCTCAGAATTATTTGTTGGAACAATTGTTGCTGGAGCTCCGTTCCATCTTTTGGTGTATGTAAAGAAATCTAGTCTGTAGTCCTTGAGTTTACCAACTGCTTTACGAACGGCCGATTTATTTTCGATATGTATTCTTGCGGCCAACAGATTACTTCCATATCCGAAATAATTGAATTGATCTCCATTAACTTCGGGGAGTTGCATTGTCTACGATATTCAATAAAAAAAATATTGAGATAAAATGTTGTTAAGTTAACCATTTTTATTATTGTATTTATTTTTTCGTGAAATGAGCATAGGTAACGCTTTTCCGATATTTAAAATAATTAATTAAAATACCCTTAAACTTCATTGATACGAAAACCCCTAAAACGATGAGTGTAGAAGGCAACAAATAAAAATTTAAAAAATATAATAGACCATTCATTGTTCATAAAGGTAACTAAACTGTAATAAAATCAGATCAACTTTAATAAAATGCACGACTGGATCGTACGAACTTAACAACGCTAATGTAGCTAAAAATTGACGCTGTGAAATTGACACTGTGAAACTGGGGTTAGTAAGTAGGTATAGTCTAGTTATCCTAGAGTGATAGGAGCTGTTTTTATTAATTAATTTTGTATGTATAAAATTATAAAAACATTTCTAGAAAAAAAGTTTGAAACGCCATTTTGAAGTCATTATTAATATTATACATACATAAAAAATTTCAATTTCAAGAAAATCGATTTAAAAAAAAAATTTATTTATTTTTTAAAAAATCAAAAAACCATTTTTTGGAAAATTTGAGTACGAAGTTTTATTAACACTTTTTGGAAGCATTTGCTTAAAAAAATTTTAATCGGTTCATCCAATGGTGAGAAAATCGAAAATATAAAAAGTTATACTATGGGAAGTACCGTTAATAATAATACCTACGCAAATTAAAATATTTGTTTACTTAAAAGTGGACTGAACTAAATTTTCTTATCAAAATTGGGGCGATTTTGAGATATAAATTTTTGTCGTAACGTTTTTTTTTAACATTTGTTAGGGAAGTAGCCACCTTTGTTTTTTTTTATTTTAGTAAAATGGTTCTTTTAACTATTCAAGATAATGTCAAAAATCTACCAAATACAAAGTCCCGAAAAAAATCGGTTAAGTGGTTTTCGAAATTTTGAATTTTCAAAAAAAAGTTTTTTTTTTCAATTTCAAAAAAAAAAATTAAAAATGTTGGCTTACATTAATGTTACTTTCTGGTAATAAACAATTTCAAAAAATCAAAAGAACCGTTTTCCAGAAAATCGAAAACCAACAAAACGAAATCGAAAAAAAAAATAATCATTTTTCTTCATTCTTCATTAATTAACTGATTTTTTTTTATAAAAATCATTGGAGCCGTTTTTTTTTTAAATAAAATGTTTCTTTTTGGTAAGAAAAATGTATGGCAGGCACCGTTATTTTTCGTTTGCATATCGCAGTGAAGAAATCAAATTCATACATTTTTTTGCTGGGCAAATATTTCTTGATGTATATCTACATTGTACAACTGAAATAATGCAACCTTGCAATTCAATTCCCATCCCACACCACACCTCTAATAGTACGAGTATATTTATAATTAATTCATGCAATATTTCCTTAAAATTATGGCCGATATTGCATACATAATAACTAATATACCTACGACTTAAAATTGAATAAAAAAAAATCAAATCAAACAAAAGGAAAAAAAGTGAAACATTTCTTACATCACAACAATAAAATATACTGATACTGAATAAAATATTGCAACACTTTTTCTACGGTGACCATTTTATCAGATGCAAAAAAGAAGAGAATCTTTAATTAGCTTAAACAAGTTTAGGAAGAGACGGCATTTATTCAAAATATTTGTACCTACTTCAGATTACATACACCAGTTCAGTTTTAAAAATAAAAATAAAAATACTTATAACATACAAAAAATAATATAAAAAATATTTAAGTACTTAATTTAAGAGTTGAACTTAATGAAACTATTTAAGTTTTTGTATTTTATTTTCATTCGTAGTGTATTTTTGTTAAGATGTCATTTCGACTTCTTAAAAAAGTCTTAAAATCTCCACAATCACTGTCATAATTGTACTTTGTTATCAAAATTGCATTTAGTGTATCAATTTTTAATTTCAATTTGTCAGAAGTACAAATGTTATTAGAAATTGAAAACACTCCTTGCGTAGGAGCATTTGAAATTTTAGTACTTTACATTTTTTACAACAAAGTGTTTGAAAATTTCAACCCATTTCTCACTTGATGACAAATTGTCCGTTTCCCAGTTTTCAATTAGTTTCTTACTAAGTCCCCTTTCTCAGGGAAACCAGTTGCTGGAGATTTTGTTGACGGCTTCTTTTAACTGCCTTGTAGCTTTCACAAGAAGAAACTGGAGGAAACTGCGTTGGTCGTTTTTTGAATTGCTTTTGATTTGACATTCCCTTTTTGTAAACAAACAATTTGCTTCGCGGTTTGAAAATTGAACATAATTTTGATTTATAAATTAAGCGCAGCTTATTTTAAGAAAAATAAAGAAATCTGGTGCATAATGGTTTACTAAATTAATATATTAAAAGGTCACGGAAAACCAAACCAAGAGAGAATTACCTATGAAAATGTCACAGGAAATCGTCAAAAAAATCTCTTCAAATCGTTGACCGGGGAGGTTTTTTTCATTCCCCTTACTTCTGCCCTTCTCGGCATCAAACTCCCAGTTGCTGGCAACTCAGTTTACTTGTGTGAAAGCAGTCTAACTTGTCGCAAAAAAAAACTCACATAAGCAAAAACATAATTATTCAAACCAGTGCTGTCTTCATTTTCTGTTAAAGTAATTTAGTTCTCAAGAAAGTACCTTACCTTTTAGGAAAAATGTTTCAAAGAAAAAAGAGGACATTAAGAGGACAATTTAGTAAAAATAGGACAAATTACTGTCCTCTTTAAGAAAAAAAACGAGACGATACGATACCGAAAAAACGGACTGTCCTCTAAAAAAGAGGATGAATGGCTACCGAAATTATACCCCAACTCTATATTGCAACAGAAAAATACAACAGGATAAAATTTGAACTCGTGTATTTGAGCACATTCAAAATGTTATTATTTACTGTTAGCTGTTATTCATTTGTGAGATTTTGTGAATTTAGATGACTGATTTTACAAAAAAAAAAATACAGGCTTGAATCGCATATACTTGCTCTTATGTTCGATCACATAATAAGCACAAGATAATTAGTAGAAATGTCTATATATATTTTTAAGTATTTATAAACAAAAATTCTATAATTTTTTTTTTTAATATTGGTATGGCTATTTTAAGTATTTAACAATATAAATTAAAAGACATAATTAAAAAAAAAATATTATTATTAATATTGAATTTTCCAAAAAAAAATATTGTTTTTTCAAAAATTACATTTTATTTCGTATCATCTACTGGGAAGTACTAAAAACTAAGTACTTAACAAGGCACACTCGCACAGGAAAAGCGAATAATAGTTAAACAAAAGTAACGTGAAAATCCGCAATAATAAGATATAATCTTACCTTCCTTACATTTACTTCCTCTTATACCACCACTTTGTAATTATTTTAACTTAAAATTGAGCAAACTAACTTATGTCCATACTCAAATTTGTTAGCAAACAGATCTAAAATGTGTGTGTGTTCATTTTTACACAAGCATTCTTAAACAAACATACCTTACCAAAAAAGCTTTCCAAATCACTTCTCTCAATTCTCTTCTATCATTTGCTTGTTTATTTTTCCATACAGAATTAATGTAGGTAAATGCATTCAATGAATAAAAATGTTATCAGTGGGTATTAAAATTTTCAACTTTCTTCTATTTGTCATAGATATACAACTACTGATGTAACACAATTTTTTCAATATTATCACACAACTCAATGAAGAAATTAGGTACCTGCCTGCCTAGCCACTCTCAACTAGAAATAAGTAATACATATTAAAAACAAAACTTACAAAATTATTAATGGTGAAACTGGAGCATAATCTTAACTTAAATACTTGGCGATAACACATAATGTACCTACCTAACATTTCAAATTAAATGCCACAATTTATTTATACACAAAATAAAGATAATTCTGTCAAAACTAACACATTATTCACAAATGGTGGGTGGGAAGTACATGGGAGATAAGCTTTTTTACATTCTCCGATAACCATTACATGGAAGCTTTCAATTTTTTTTCTATTTGTCACAAAAGCAAGCACAAATAAGCCATACTAAGATCGGAAACCTTCGTACGTTTCACCCCCAAAACCCATTTATTTACATTGATGTATTTGTAGCTTTGAAACTCTATCCATGGATAGATGTGAAATCGAAAAACAAAACAAAAACAAATTACTAGGGCTGTGTTGTCTATGTGTCTATAGGAAGAGGAACAGAAGAGATTCTTGTGTGCGTTTTTATCAATGGGTCTATTGGAAGAGGAGAGGAAAAGTTACTTGTGTGCGTGTTTCAGCTTGTAGGCAAATGTCAAAAAACAGCAGAGGTTTCGTGTCTTTATGTTATTAGTTTATGAAAGCAAGTTCTTGGTATAGACTAACATATATAGATACCCAACTCATACTATACTTGTACTTTGCCCAGTAAAGTGAAGCCGATTGGACTTGGAGTAGGCAAAGCGCATTATGGACAGCTCTGCTTTTTTTTATTTTGTTGAACAATTCTACTAAGCAAAGTGTTTACTCGTGTAAAAAAAAAACAGTAATAACAAATTACAAAGATAAAAATTATCAGAGTAAAAGGATGGATTATTTTTTCAAGTTTCTTTTGTACTCATATGATATTAGTCGTGTCCTCGTGACAAGCAAGCACCTACAACAAAGTAAAAATGCGGGCGTTCACTTACTTATTAGATATGTTATGTCGGATACCAAGCTATCGGAGTATATCTGTGGACGAATCAGATAGGTTAGCTGAAAGCTGTCAAAAAATCTGAACCAATTGCATACCAAATCAATTTTGCAGTCAGCTGTTCTATACATTTGTTCTCCGATAGCTAATTATTCCAAATTTTTTGGGATAACTCAAGATAGCATAGAACAGCTCTGTTTTCATAAGATGTGCTTTTGCACGCATTACAACAACAGAAAGTTATTCCAAAAAACTGAGTGAACATCCCCAATGTTACAAGGAAAATAACAATAAGAACATACTGGCTGGCAATTAATTTCCTTTTCTTCCGATGTATAGTTGAGTTCTGATATTTAGTACGTCTATTTAATAATAGCGGGCATTGAAGTGATTTCTTTTAGTAATGTATGTTTGTATTTCTTTTCCTCCTTGTATTTCTTATGCCTTTCTTGACAGAAAAAACAAAGATGTCAAAATCCCTCCATATTAAAATAAATGAAATCAAGTTGTATTGTGGATCGTTTTCATGAAAATGGTTTACTTGATTATCACGATAACACGACAATTGTTTAAATAACTCTTTATAAATACGTAAAGCTTAAATTAACAATCGGACATGGTAAATAATAAATAAACCCGATAGTATATGGAATACTTGTTTAGTATAAATCTGCTCTGTTGCCTTCTTTAATATGGCGACTCAGCTCGTGAGTACCTTAAATTCAATTTTAAATTAAAAATTTTTGAACTTTATCAAACGCCCTCTTATGTTTCCTAGTTGCGTAACTACTAGGCTCTACTCTTACGTTATTTGAAAGACAGTACTAGATTTCGGTCTTAATCTACTCACGAATAAACACACCCAAATGAACTCGGTTAATTTTTTCAACATTACCTAATCGATAATTAATTGAAACTAATTTATTTCGTAGTGCGCTACTACTAGGCTCACTAACTCACACAAAGTTAATTCATTTAATTTTATTTTTTCAACATCGCTTAATCGATGATTAATTAACACTAAATAATTATTATCCTTAAGAAGTTTTACTAATCGCGAGTACTAATCCACCTCCAAATGAATACGGCAAATTAATAAACACTTTTTTCAACACTGCTTAATCGATAATTAATTGTCATTTTTGTTAAACATATATCTGCACTTTTTACTATATTTAAATTTCTAACATTTACTGGCACCATAACGAAAATCACACTAAAGAAAGGGCAATAAATCTACAATTTTTCTACCTACGCAATTTTGTCTACCCACGCCGACACAATAACTCCCACACACATGACTGTGCTTAAGAATCGCACAATGAAATATTTAATGTTATAGCTACAATCTTTATTGATATATATTTGAAATTAATCTATTACTATCGAAGGCACCAACAACTTTGCCCATGTGCTTGTTTGATAATGGTTGACGTCTATGAACGTCAACGAAGTATATAAGCTGGAAAATTATATATACATCTGTCACTGTCATTTTGATTTAAATGAAGTGAAAATTGTCGAAAAAAAAATTATTCACATTTTGGTTTGTAATTTTTATAAATACAACTTCAGAAAAATGACTCGCCACGCAAGAAATTGCACAGCTGGAGCTGTCTACACCTATAACGAAAAGAAAAAAGATGCTCAAGAGTCTGGCTACGGCACAAACAGTCAACGCATCGGTAAGGATTCCGTGAAGAGTTTCGATTGCTGTTCCCTGACTTTGCAGCCTTGCCGCAATCCAGTGGTTACAAAGGATGGATATTTATTCGATAAGGAAGCAATTCTTCAGTACATCATCACCAAAAAGAATGAATACAGTCGCAAGATGAAGGAGTACGAGAAATTAAAGAAATCAGAAGAATTGGAAGTGTCGCAGGCAATGTCCAAACAGCAACAATCGTGCATTGATAATTTCATTAATTCCTCAAAGCCTGTGTCGACTCCAGCTCGTGAAAAAGTTCAAAGCGTGGCAACTACTTCTGCTTCATCCTCTTCCATATCGAACATGTCGAATGGAAATGAAGGGAAATTACCCAGTTTTTGGATTCCATCACAATGTCCCAATGCTGGCTTGGCCAAGGCCAAGAAACCAGATCCCACAATTTATTGCCCGGTTTCGATGCAACCTTTGAAGTCAAAGGACTTAATAAACGTGAAATTTACTTTAATCGATGAGAAGGACAAAAAGGCACTAGTTGCCAAAGAGAATCGCTACATGTGCCCGATTACGAGAGATGTTTTAAGTAACGCTGTTCCCTGTGCAGTCCTTCGACCAACGTAAGATCAATTACATAACTATTGTCTATCAAGACTTATAAATTATAATTTTTTTTTTTGCAGAGGTGACGTTGTCACAATGGAGTGTGTTGAGAAGTTGATAAAAAAGGACATGATTCACCCGCTGACCAGTCAGAAGCTAAAGGAGAAAGATATAATTCCGTTGCAAAGGGTAAGAATTTCAAGGCACTTTCAGCAATAGAATAAGGTCTTAAGATTTGTTTTCTATTTACAGGGTGGTACAGGGTATGCAATCACAAATGACAATTTGCAAGCGAAGGAAGAACGACCCGCATTACAAGTGTAGACTTGGATGTTTTATTATTAAATTTAAGTATATATCTATATTAAACAAATTACATGCATATTTACTATTATATGTAGTTTAAAAAAATTTTGTGTATTGGTTACTTTCACAAGTATTGTTGTTGGTTCACTTTTCACTTAACACGCGCCAAACGGAATGTACCAAAAATCAAATCCAGAAGTATTTTTTTCTTTTTTTTTCAAAATGAGAACCGTCATTCAATGTATAAAAAGAAAAACTAAGATCTCTTAGGTTAGAAGTTTAATTATATTACCTTCAGTCGTAATGCTTATATTGAGATTCGAGGGCGGTAGGCCGATTCTAAAAAGCCCGACAGATCTTATTGAAAGCAATACCTTATTTTCGACCACTTTCGCTTTGCGTTATCGATCCAATTTTTCATTTAAATGTCTATTATTACCCATAATTTTTTTTTCTCAGAAATCTTAAGAGCCCTATTAATAAAAAATTCTTGTTCCATATCTAATCCATAACTTTTACTAAACCGTACAAAATGTCGGACTAAAATTTCAATTAATAAGAAATCGAAAATCCACGAACAAAGTCTATACTACGATATGTATTTTTTTTTATTTTGTTTTATTACTTATTAATCTTGCTAGCAAAGTAAATTCATAATTTTGTATATACATGATAAATAGTTAGATAATAGATAATGCTACTTTTTATGTTTTATGTAATTGTGTACAGTTAAAATTAACGTTTTGAACGGAGTTTCCATTTAATTAAAATTGGTAAAGTAAAATTCACATTTATAATTACAATATGATAAAATAAAAGGAGATTCAAAATACAAAACTGTTTACAGATTTATTAGGGCACCATTCATTGCACAAAGGGAGAGTACAATTAGATAAAATTGAAAGTATGTACAATAAAATTGATTCAGACAATGTAGTTTATCAAAGTTTCGATTTCAAAAATGTTACATTGAAGAAGCCACGATTAAATAGATTTTGAAAACATTGAATTATTTCTAATGCTTCGTATATTCTCAGGGAGCTTGTTGAAAAGCCTATGAGATACAATTGCGTATGAGTTCCTATAAAGTGAAGTCCGAAAAGGTAGGGTAGGAACAAAATGATAGTTATTTCTTTATGTCACTTATAGGACCTTGCATACATCCACCCCGATTAAAAAACATTTTCACATGTTTGATACATGTATCTATCTTTTTAATTCCATGTCCCAGTACACTTTTTTCTATCGGCAATTCTTATTCCTTCACAGTCACCGTCTTCGATGGGTTAGCGAAGCAATAAGTTTGTAAAATCCAATAACAGAAATAATAGGTTTGTTCGTTGAGCCCTGAAGTCATCCTAAAGCGTTTTTGGAAAACCCTAAAGTCACCCTGATAAGCAAATTCTGAGTTTTTTGAAATTTAGGGACGCCCTCCACTCGCCCTGAAGTAGATCTATGTTTTTAGCTAGGGAAAGTTGAGGTAAATGAATAAAAGTCAAAATCACATGAGATCTGATTTGATTTATTATTTTTTAAATGGAAATAAATACTCAAACAGGACAGAACAGAACAGATTCTTGAGAAACTTCAGAACAACTTAAAACAGTCAGTCATCTGACAGAGATTATTAAAAAAATTATTGTTGTTTACCGACAATTCAAGTTCGTTTATTTTTGCAGAAGCGTTCTTAAAAATAATATGAAATGGAGTTGAATTTATTAAAAAAAAAATATTTTTCATGAAATTGAAATGATTCCGACATGGAAAATGATTTATCAACTAATGTCGAATTCCAAATAAAATAAATTATTTAATGTGTGTTCAATGAGGCTATTCGGAACAGATTAGAACACTTTAGAACAGGTACAGGATTTTGCTGTTCAATGAGAAATTTTCTGTCCTGGTTTGGTGTTCAATGAGTCAGTTTGGAACACTTTAGAACAGGATGTTCTGCACAAAAAAAAAACTTGCTTTTTAGGTAGAACGGGTTACAACAGATTTGTGAGAACTGTCAAAACCAATTGTTGTTGTTAAAAAAAAATATTTCAGTGTTAGATTTATTCCGAATTCCAAACAACTATTTGATATCGATCTCAGATCAATTTTTTTGTTTGTTGTAAGGAACCTGCAAAAAATAGTTTGCGTGTAAATAGTATGAAATCTTTGTAAAATGGCAAGATTTCTTTTGACAGATTTTGCTTAAAAATAAATCGATTGTGTTAAGAAAAAATCGCATGTTTGGTTGTTTGGAATTCGACATCATATTCTGGCCCAGAACAAAATCTTCTAATTTTGATAATTAAAAATTTTAATCATGAAGTTTGCTACCATTTTTCAATTTTTAGCAGAATGACCATACCAAAAGAGCGTTCGACTTCAACATTGTCAGGGTTTTACCCACCCTTTCGAAGGTTATAAGTAATGTATGAAGTTGTATTCAATATTTATTTATTTTATTATAAACCAAGAAATCAACCACAGCAATTAGCCACTCAAACACTAATCGCTTCGGAGCATTTGGATAGTCCTTTCGGAAAAAACGATTAATTTCGAACATTCCAATAACTAAATTTGAAAAAAATTGTTCATAAAAAAAAAATCTACAAATTTTATGTAGATGCATATATACTTAACTACATATGTATATAAATATAATGTCAAATTCCAAAAAATCATTTTAAATCGATTTCAGATCGATGTGTTTGTTTGTTGTAAGAAACTTGCAAAAATAATTTGCGTGTAAAGCCTATGAAATCTTGCTAAAAACGCACGATCTGTTTTGACAGATTTTGTTTAGAAATAATTCGATTATGTTCAGAAAAAAATCTTATGTTTGGTTGCTTGGCATCTGACATACATTTTCATCATTGAAATCGATCGAGTGTTTCCAGAACTGTCCAGAACCCACAAAATGGCAGTTGTTATTACAGAACAGAAAATGATTCTGAATTTAAATTCAGAATCAAAACAGAATCTGTTATATAACACGAAATTAAAATGTCAGTCGGTTTTTAATTTCGATGTATTTAGTGACTACTTTTCTGGTAAAAATAACATAAAAAGAAGCAAGTTAATTATTATTGATACAGAAATGCGTATCTAAATTGAATATTTGTGATATTTTATAATTTAATTTTCACAAATACAGTGATACATACAATTCAGAATCACTCAAATTGTGCTCGGGTGTTTTATTGGGGGAACATCTTCCAGACGACCAATCGAAAAGGCCATGTATTGGATCTTACGGCGCAGCAGCTACGATACACACACACGCTATACTAATGGCGTTCTTTTTTGGCAATCCGGAATTCCTCTCCGATACTGGATCCCAACTGAACATTGTTTTTTTGAATCTGACGATTCTGAATTTTGATGCGATTACTTCAGTGAAAATAATTGTGTACGTGAAAATAATCCAAATTATGATACAATAAATGACGGCAGTCGAGTTTGACGTTCAAGTATATGAATGTGTGAGTGCTTTTGGTTTCGATTCTGATTTCAAATCCTGAAGAGAAATTCTCTTCTTTTCAGAATCAGAACTCTTATTTTACCCCAAGTGAATACTTTCAGAAGAGTTCAGATCCAGAAGGCTTCCGAATAGCCAAATAAGAACGACATAAATATTGTTGGTACATGTAAACTTAAAAGTGCTCATAGTTGGACATTTTGCTTTAATCCAGCTCAAACAGCTTGTCGGAATCCATTGAAATTTGACATATGAAAAGAATACAAGACTTAGATCGTTGTAGGAGCCAAAAGAATATACCTAATTGAATTTTAATCGAATTAAGGTCCTATTAATTTCCATTCTGAAATGAAATCCAGGATCGTTACCGTTTGCTCTTGTTGAAACACTGTCACTCTGGATGCCAATAGAACACTTTCAGATGGGTTTATACGCACTCTGATCGGTTCCGAATTGCCAATCGAAAAGGTCGTTAAGTTTAATGTAATAGGTATTGCACATTTACGAACTTTTCGTAAGCGACTAGTAATAATACGTGACAGCTAAATAAAAAAAATAATTTAATGATTCATAATGATATAAATGAGTCATGAAATGTGGTCATTTTGTAGGGTCCATTATTATGTCTGGTCGCTTATTGCGAATGACTTTTTTTTATACCTGCACCCGCTTTCATAGATAATCCTATTTTTAAAGAAATCAAATGAACCATTGGAATGGAAGCCAAAAGTGAAAAAAGATAAAATAAAAAAAAATACGTAAGTGGGACACTCCTGTGTATCTAATGTACATATTTATGTATTATGTATCGACTACGACTTGCTATCAATTTATCAAGAAGAATCATTGTCGGAAGACAAATTGCGATTCACACTCAGAGACTCACTCACCCTGCGCAAAGATGCACCTGCCATCCAAATAGTAGAAAACAAAGTGCAACCCTCCCATATCCAAAATAAAAATACACTCTTATCCATTTCTCAACCCCCCGCCATGATCTCAATTCTAGCGCGAAAAAAAAGATGATTTCGCAATTGCAATCGCAAAACTTTAGCTGATGCTGTTGAATGTTGCTTGCTTCTGCTACTGCTAAAGCCACTGCCACTGCTGATTTTCTGCGGTGGGCAGTGCGAGGGAATCTTTGTAATTGTAAAATCTAAAAAGACAAAATAAGAATTTTTCACTGGTGGAATTTCAGAATTCGGCTTTGAGTATAAGAATAGTTGCGACTTTTCTCCTCTTCATGCATCAGTTTTCATGAACACTAAATAATGAACCGAATACATAATGTATGTATGTATGTGCATATGGACGTGGATATTTGGCATGACATGTAACGGTTAATTCGAGTAAACACGGGGGGAAGGTAAACTAAACATAGAGGTACCCAAAGACGACTCTCTGCTCTGAGTAATGGAGGAGTCCCTCGCGCCTAAAAACCGACAGATATACTCGTATGTAGGTACTTTTATTTTGTTCTAATTTGATATACCTACTTGGATCGAAAAAAAAGAAGACGGATGGCATTTCACGTCTTTGATTAAGCATTTAAGAACGCATAAAAACATCTAGTATAAGGTGATTGTGAATTGTATTTTTGCAAAAAAAAAAAAAATAGAAATATCAATATCAATAAGAACATTTTTGTATGCCTACTTCGGAATTTAAATCAAGAGGTTATAAGACCAAAATAGTAATACCTTAATGATGAATTTTTCAGTCATATTATTGGGGAAAGCATTCACAGTGCTTCTAAAATTGATCGTTTGGCACTAGAAGAGAAGATAAAGTCAATGAAATCGAGAATCTTCTGAAAGTGTTCGACTGGTATCAAATGACAGTTTTTTTCTTGGGAAAAAGAGAGCCCCGATTTTAGTTTTGAAGTCAGAATCAAAACCAGAAGTACGCACACACAAAAATTCAATGTCAAATTAGATTTCAATGTTGTGTCGGCCATGTTTATAAAATAAATATAATAAATTTTGCACCTTACACATACACATACTCAAATTTAACTTAAGAATATAGAATCTAGTGTTAACTTGTTCGATTGTGATCCCAGTTCGGAGAGTTCTTCCGAATCACCAATCGAAAACGACATATACATTACCTAGGTTTTGACAGCTGCTGTTTGTTAAGGTAACGAAAAAACTGTCAAAGTGACATTGTGCTGAATCATGTATTTTGTTGTGAATTCGTGTTTTGTATGTACGAGTAATTTGTTATTTTTGAAATAAAATAAATACTATAATTTAATTTAGATTATTAATAGAAATTAAAAATGGTATCCTTTGATGGTGTGGATTATGCATGGGCGAATCCGTCAAAATCACATTCATTATAGAAGATAAATTTGAACAAATTGTAAGTTTTCCTTGTTAGAGGACATACTTCTGTTTCTAGCTTTAATGTGTATAGTAGGTAACCTTCTGCACAAGACTAGAAGATTATGCTCAACATATCGTCCAGTCGGGCGTACTATTGGGAAAACTGTAAATAAAAAGTCCAAGACACAGGCTCTTTTACAGGTGTCTTAAGCCCTATTATACATCATCGAAATATATGTATGCTCTAAAGAAAAAACCTACACCTATTGGGTGCTCACATCAGCTTTAGTATGACAGCAATTGTCAAGAAATATTTTTCTCAGCGATGAAGGTAATTGTTCACTTCAGTGTAAAAGTTCATAGATTCCCTCACAATCTTCGATATGGTCCGAGTAATTCGTCCAATATATTAAAATGTATGATAGCAACTTGGCTATTTAATACAAAATAAAAACTATCAAACATTTTCAAAAATACACTTTTATTATGAATTTTAAAAAATGCCAAATATTTTTGTTAAATGTGATACCGTACTTTTGTGAAACTCTCTGAGAGTTGTTTATTACTCCCATTCTTAAAGAACAGTCTGTGCATTTTTTTTGGCAGAAAGTACGAGAACGTAGCAAATTTTTGATATTTCTCATGAAATACAAAAGTATACGTTTTTCGGATAGCTTGAAAATTATTTTGTTGGCAAGAGCTCTTTTGTTAACTCTCTTTTGTAAAACCAAATAGAAATAGAATCATAGCTTTGACATTTGATTATGAATTTATTAGTGATTTTTGAGTGGATTCTGATTTCAAATTACGGAGAGAATTTCTTTTCTCAGAATTGTCAAAAGTGGATATTTTTGCCTATGGAATGGAAATGACAACTATCGAGTTTGACGTTTAAGTATATAAATGTATGAGCGCTTCTGGTTTCAACGTTTGATTTCAAATCCAAAAGGAAATTTCTCTTCTTTTCAAAATCAGGATTGTCATGTTTTTCCAAAAGAGTCCAGAAGGATATCTTGATTGCCAAATAAAAACGACATAAGACCCTCAAACTTGAAAGACCTGTCTGCTGTGTCCTCAGATTTAATCTAAAATGCAATAAAATACAATAAAACATAGAAATATGCAAAAATAGAAATTTTTTTTCCTAAAAGATGAAATCACTTCTTCAATTAAAAACGACACTAGTATCTTTTCGGGAAACTCTATTACTATAGTTTCAGTTTAATCTTTGACTCTCTGACGTTACCACGCAATTTCTATTGCAATACACCGTCAAAGCGTTGATTCGACAACATTAACTATACTGGAAGGAAAATTCTCATATTCAAACAAATAAATCTTAACTCCAATGATTAACAAGAATAAATTACAAATTAATCAAGAAAAAAAATAGTACGTATACGCAATAGTGAACTATCACTTAACCCATCATCCAGGAATAAAGTAACTCGTCAAGTGTTTGTATGATAATTCAAACAATATGGCATTTAATTTGACACATTTTCTGTGGCACCTTCCCTGTCTAAGCCAATCATCACATAACATTTCCAACATACCAAAAATAAATAGCCTCCTGTCCATTAAGAACACACATTTAAGTGAGTCAACTTTTATTTTCTTTATTTTATCCGTCTCCCCCTTTAATTGCGAAGTCTCACATGGTCGTTATTTTTTTTATTTAAATCAACTTGGTACTTTAAAAATCATAAATAAAAAAGACATGATAAATTTTGCCCGCGATTAGGACACTTTTGGTTAGTTTTTTTTTTTTTTTTTGTATTTATTTTTTTTAAACAAAAATCTCACCCATCTAGTGGCAATTCACGAGGCGTCGCTGGCCAAACCAAATTGTCTTCATTTTTAAAAAAAATATGCACTCTTTGCTACTTAGGAGATGTCCCTGTGTGTCTCTGTTTTATGCTATTTGGTTTAGGATTGGGATACTTGTCTAGTTTTGTCTCTCGCTGTTGTAATGTGTTTTATTTATATCAAAAATCGTCAGCTCCAGGTCAGAAATAGAGAGGTACAAGAGTATGTAGAAGACACAATCCAACGAAAATAAAACTTGAACACAAAAAAAATCTTTGAAAATGCCATTAGTATTAATACCGTCGGTCGTCGCATATACTAAAACATCAACATCATTAAAAAAAACAACAACAACTGACTAAAAACTTAACAAGAAAATTTAACCAGCAAAAGACAAACAAAATAAAATTAAAAAAAAATAACATTATAACAAACAAAAAGAATTAAGAAAAAAAAATGGTTTTTCAATATAGAGAGAGCATGCAAAAAAAAACCAAAGAAAACTTAAATAGAATCTCATTAGATCTTTAAATCTTTTCTAAATAAAATTAAGATAAGTACATTGGGACAAGATTCTTTTTTGAGTACATCGCCAAGTTACGACCGCGATGGACATTCAATTTTCCACAGAAAAATTTCCTCTTCGGTTCGGCGAGTGAGTGTCATCTGCGAAATGACTTTCGGATTCACTAATTCGCCGTGGTTAGTGCAATATAAAATTTAATTAAGGGTTTTCTTTCATAAAAAAAAACAACTATTTTCGATATACGGATTTTTTTTTTTACTTTCAAATTTAGTTGACGACGATTTTTTTTGACTTGAAGTGCGAATCGACGAGAAAAGTGTGACAACGTCTGTTAGTCATCCTCCAGCTCAATACGTATACCTATTAATAGTACAGCCGGGCTGGATTTGAATTTGAAAAAAAAAATAAAAATAAAATATTTTTAAATATTTTACCTACAAAAATATTATTTTTGTCACAGATCGACGAGAAAAAAAATTATTTGGAACTAAAAGGCTTTCGGTACTCGTTTGAATTCGAACTGCATTTGGAAAAAAAATCAAATTCGAAGTCGATTTTGTAAAATTTAATTCAAAAAAAAATACCGGTAAAAATAGCCCTTGTGTCTTTCTGCACATACAATTGTAAATTTAAATAGATTTTTTTTTGTATTTATATACTTATATAGTGTGAAGAACAATTTAAATTTATTCGTAAATAAAAATAATAATATATGTAAATACATTTTTAAAGTGTCTTTGGTCTATTCTACTCTGTGTTTCTAATTTACAAATACATTTAATTGCATCCATGATGATGGCATGCTGGTAATACAAATGTATTTTATCACTGCATCTCACCAAGTTTGTTGTTCTGATTTTTTTTTTAAATTTTTTTTTCTACTCTGCAACACAATTGAATAATATTAAATATAGAATAGTGTATGCGTAATAGTAAAAAAAAAAAAAATAAAAAAATCAAGTGAGTGTCGAACAAGTGTCCTAGAAATTCTAAATTTGCGCGCGTTTTTCAAAACCAAATGTTAAAGAACTAAAAACAAATCAACAGGAATCTAAAAAAAAACCAACCCAAACGAATAAAATCATTCCCTTAAAAGGCTAACAATGGAGCACCTTAATTCTGGATCGGCCTCGACAAGACAAGAGCATCAGCATCATCAGCAATTCTGTCTGAGATGGCACAATCATCAGGTAGTTCTCCCGCGGTCTTCATCAAATTTTCACAATCTGTGTGTGTTTGTTTTCGTTTTTGTTTATTTTTTTTTTTTTTTTTTTGTTTTATATTGTGTGACCTTTTATGGGGTAATATAGTGTGTAGACATCAATACGCTATAATTAAATAAAACCACTTGTTGCTGAGAGTCTTTTTCTGTGTGATGCATCAAGAGATCAGCCTCAGTATACGCATCAGCATCAACACAGCACCAACAGCGAGAGTACAACAAAAGATCTCGAATTGTTTTAGTACACTAATTCCAGTATTAGTACGGAGCATGTTGCTCAAAGTGCGGTCGTATATATATATGTATAAATTAGCTTGCGATAATCAAAAGAAGAGAATACGCATACGAAATATATGTTTTTGAGGTTGGAAATAGCTTTGCACATGCCCGGAAGCCAGAAATTAGAATTTTATCTAAAAATACTTATCCTGCATTGCATATAAGTATATCCATCCATATGTACATACAACAGGAGGAATGAAATTTTATTTTCTGCATTTAGATTTTATAGAGTCCAGGATTTTTTCGATTAAGTATTCGCTCTTCGAATTTTATAAGAGTGACTTATTTTTGTTTGGTTTTATTATCGATTTAGCATTTAAAACAGGAAAATGTTGGAATGTTTTTTGGTGGTATTTTTAGGAGTGTAGACACTGACTATTTGTAGTCCCTTTAGCAGGTTGTTGACTCTTTAGGAGATTTAAAATTTCCAGAAATATTCTTGTAATACATGTTTTCTAGCAACTCAAGTTTAAACCAAGTTTGCTGAATAATAGTTCATGCATTGGCCAAAGGATCAATAACAACCCAAAAATGTTTTGTTTTTTCATTCCTTGCGTAAATTAACGAAATCGTTTTTTAATGTAATATAAAGTGTGTTCCAGTTCCATACACTCTACCCAAACTGCCAACTGGCAAAATGAATAAATTTAAAAGTCCTAAAATACAAAATAATTAGTTCAAAGAGAAAAAAAATCAATTTTAAACAAACTAATGTTGTGTTGCGTTTACAAATTGTCAGACAATTATACTCAAGGCGTTCCAGACTTCAGCACTTTATTTCTGTATTCTGTATCAGAGAATATTATTCCCACTCTTATTTGATAAGCTGGCAATTTTTACCCAAAAAAGTCTGGATCACTTATCTTATCTGTCAATAAATTACTTCTGTCGAATTCCAAACAGCCATTTCAAATTGATTTGAGATCGGTTTTTTTAAGGAATTTGCCAAAAGTAGTAAATGTGTTAAATCTATGAAATTTGAATTAAAATCGATGTTGCTTAGAAATAATTCGATTGTGTTCAAAAACACAGAATATTTGGTTGTTGGGAATTCGTTTGTGAATTGGTACGAATTCGTAAGAATTTTTGTTTTTGAAACCTTGTGTTGCGCTGAACTTGCCTTGAAGTAGATCTAGGCTTTTAGTTGGGGCGAGTTCAGGTAAACGAATAAACTGTCAAATTCACATGAGATCTGACGTAAGGATGTGCGATATTGAGCTAACTTGGATAGTAACATCAAAGAATCATTACAATGTTAATAACTATCGAATCGGAAACATCGATGTTTCTAACTAATTTTTTCAATTCCTTCCTTCAACATCAATGGTGAAGTATCGATCTTTTTTTGTTTTAATATCGATGTTTCGTTAACACCGATTAACATCGCTCATCACTAATCTGAAGCATTTGTTTTGTTGTGAGATCTCGTTTTGTACGCAATTTGTTATTTTTTATTAAAATGGCAATTAAAAGAATACTCAAATTTATTTTTATATAGAGTAATAGAAAATGGAAATATTTGAAGTTGTGGATTATTCAGAGGGCCAAAGCAAATGCACTAAAGAGTTAAATTTAAACATATTCTAGGTTTTAATTATTAGATGACATTACTTGCTTTTCAACAACATGAACATACACTAATGACACTAATGTTTTTTGAGAACCGAAAAAGCCAGCTTGTCAAGAAAACCTTTTCGACCCTGGGTGAAATTCAAACAAATAAACCTCTTAGCGACTGTTTCGTATTTTTGTTAGTAGTAGTGTAACAACTGTCAAACTTCAGAAGTGGAGGAAATTTTGTAAATCTTACAACAACGTTAACAAACGCAAATTGACTACATTTTTGTTTAAAACAATCGATTTTATTTTAATTCATTTGAAATTATGAAAACAAATGAATTTATTTTTACAGCGGCTATTTATTCCTGGAGTGCAAACTATAACTGACAATTAATTAATTATGCTCGATTATGAATTTATTCATGTATTGTCTTTGTTTTTTTCTTCACGATCAACTTATGGTAAAGTTATACTATGAAGTAAATTTTGCAAATTTAAAAATAATGGAACTTAAAAAAACATAACAACTTTCCTTGGTCAATGAATGCAATTAAAGTTCATTTTATGGCAGTTTTGAAATTCAATTTGTCCTAAACGTAACCAATATTTTTTATTTTTTATATCAAGGTCAATATTTGTTATCACTCTCTACGCAGATCACATAAACTTACTTCATTTTCACCATTGTTTGATAATTCTTTAATTATTTCCAAAGGCGATGATTGCACAAAAGCACACACAAAAATTACAATCAAAATTAAACTTAATTGTGTTTTCATTTTCAATTAATTTATAAAACAATCCTTTCAATCAAAACAAAATAAGAAACCAGTTACTCTGAAATAAACTTTTAATATGGATGCGATTAGAATCACACACTCTCTACTTATAGCCTAGCCTTATCAAATGATTTGCTATTGAAATCTACATAAAATCTTCAATAGTTTAATTTTTTTCAATCGAATATATTAATCGCTCGTGTTCGTATGTACATATTTATATATCAGGGGGATGATTAGACTTTGTTCTTTGTGTTCCTATCTTTGGTCAATTAATAAAACTTTTACAATTGGATTTTTTACAGTGGATTTTTATGAATGGTGTTTAGAACAATGAAAAGTAAATTAAAAGAAAATCTACATTTAAAGAAAATATTATATATTTCGACATTAAACAAAAAACAAGCGAAATAGTAATCTAAGGAAAAGACCAGTTCAGAAAAAATAGATAACATATAATTTCGGTTTTGTTGACAAGCACCGACGGGCATTTGAATCCGTTTCCTCACTTTTTGACGGAGAAGATGTCTAAATTGTGTTAAAAATGTTAAATAAAATTAAAAATAATCTTCGCCCAAATACATATAAACTTGAAATATACTTTACCGCACATTTTTTGGTAATTTTATTACTTCAAACAACTCTTCTTACTAATGAAGGTTTTTAACGAGATCTTAGAAAGTGTACGTGGAACGCGCCTTTTTTTGACAGACATTATGGAATCAAACGGAACCAGAATTAAACATAAAAACGCAAAATTTTAAACACTTAAACCCTACTCTAGTTCGACTCTAACAATGAGTTTTAAAATGAGTGTCGATTTTTGATAATTTAAAACGACGAAAAGTAGGCAACTTCAACTTGGTTTTCTGAAGAAGAAGATTATAATATCCTTGAAGATTTCGAGCTTTTTAGAAAGCCATAAATATATAAAGTTCGTACAAATCCATTCCAAAAACTTGATGACCTTGAATTTTATTCAAGATAAACGATTTAAATAAACAGCGGTCGATTATTAATTGAAAAATGTAAGTGAAAGCCGATTGGTAATATGTACAGCCAATTATTTTGTTGAATAATTTGTTCATTTATCTGAATCGAATTATACACTTCTCGTCAACTGAATACGCACAAACATTTTTCAATATACTTTATTGATTTTTTTCAAACACTTATGGTTATTGTGCCATCTGTTGATGCGAACTGTTCCCTTAAGCGCCCTACAGACGATCAATGTTACTTGACAAGTATTATTGACGTTTTCTTTTGTCAAATAACATTGATAAAAAACGCCACCACACGTTAAATGAACATTGACAAAATTGGTTGAAAAATAGACGTCTTTCTCACAATAATTCCCAATACACAATGACAAATGACAATGAACATTGATGAAAAACATTGATGAAAATCTGATCTGATTTTGGTCAATGTTTCAATTTTACTTGACAGTAAAATTGAAGAGCCTACAAATGAAAAATTTTAATTGAACAACAGCTCCTTGAAGTAATATTGTCAATTAACATTGATCGTCTGCAGGGCGCTTTAAGATGTTAAGAAAAGAATTACAAAAGACTTATTCAGAAAGAACAGCGAGGTTTTCTCCACTTGCAAAGTGTTTCATATGCAAAGTGGGACTTTTTTTTGAGTCAACTGGATAGGTACAACAACATTATCTTCGTTGTTTATGACCGTTTTGAAGTGCTTAATAGTTTAAATTAACAATTTTAGTATTTTTCAGTAAAATTCAATTCTTGATCTAAAATTTTAAGAAAAATGGGACGATGTACATCTACATGTGTTAACAGTGTTGAAAAAGCTAAAATCGATTTGCTTAGAGACCATAAGGCCTAAGCCGACGTGCAATACCTAATAAAATGGACGAAGTTTTAATGTAGCTTATTCTTACATAAAATATAAAGACTCGTACTCGTCCGAAAAATCACGAAGGGATGTAAGAAAACCGCAACAACAGCAACTGAGAGATGAGCAATTTTAAGGTGTGCATCAAAGTCTTTTGATTCTGTGGCAAAAATAAAACAAAAAGTCGGTGTAAACACAAGTCATGTTTGTGCGTATTCAGTTGACGAGGAGTGTTTATGAAAATCTTTTTCTGAATTTTAAAAATCTTACCTGAGATCTTATAAATTTATGAATATATATTTTGTTTTCTTGTGCTTATGTTTAATTTTCGTTCTGTTCCATTACTCTACCCGTCAAAATAAGTTGTGTTTAAAATAAGTTTGGTTAACGTTGCTTTAAAGATCTACTTTATTTAGAAGAGTTATTTAGTGATTTTAAAATTAAAGCAAAGTTAGACTGCTTTAACTAGAGTTGGGCTTATTCTCTAAACTAGAATTTTACACCAAACACATCAATTTCGAATTAAAATAAAATTCATTTGCATTTGCTTTCGTGTAGACTTTGAGATGAGGATTGTGAAAACGAAAAAAACTATAAGACTCTACATGTGTTCTAAACATAAAATCATGAAGAATAGAAAATCTATGCCCAACGGACAGAATTCTATGTATGTGTACTTGGCGGCGAATAATTATGTGTAGTGTGTTGAATGAACAATTCCAAAACCATTTGTTCAGTACTTACCCACATTTCTCCGTAAAATATGTAAGGTAACAAGAACTTGTAGTTCTGGCAAAATAGGAAGACCTGGATTTGTTTCAGGCTCTCTTATATTGAGGGTTTCAATTTAAAATTAACCCCTTGTTTTGCTAAATTGGTATCTTGAATAAATGTCAAGGTTCTCAAGTTCTTCAAACGGATTTGTTTGAAATTTATATATGTTTCGCTTTCTAATCTTCAATAATAATACAATCTTCTTCAGGAAACTATTTTATTTAATTTTTTGTTATGTATTGTCAAGCTTAGCTTTTACTGGATAAAGTATACTTTAAGATAAAGAAGCTGTTTGCTATTTCTTAATTTAGACGACCTCTTTAGCGTTAACTTATACTTTTTATAGTTTAAAACTATCAAAAAGCCCACTCTCACTTAAAAAAAAAAATTAACGTTGACTTCCATTTAATTTGAAAATTGATTTAGATTAGATTTTAAATGTTTAAATTTGTGCACCATTTTTATTTATTCAGTTAAGTAGATAAAATAGGTCAGTTCTTAAGAAGGAGATCTCAGCTATCTCTTTCAAATGATTGTTCAGTTAAATTTTTCAATTTTGCTGTCAAGTACTGAGGGGAAATATTGTTAGATAGTATTTTCAATTTCTGTGAAATGAAATTTGTGATATCACAGTTTTCTTAACTGGCATAGCCTTGGCAATTAAGGCCCAATTTATTAGTTTAATACAAATGTCGATATATCTTAACTTTAATGGGAAGTGAATAAATTGGAACGTGTTAAAAAAAATTCAAAATAGTCGACTTAACAAAAATAATTGTTTTGGCTATTTTTATAAATGTATGGTGGGACAAATTGAAGAAAAGTAATAACTTTTTAAAAAAGTACAGAGTGCTTTTCATGAGAAAAATTATTATCAAAACTAGTTTTTGTATCCTTTGTCTTCTACGAAGATACAATTTTTTTACAATTCGATACACGATCGAAGATTTCTTCGCAATTCTCAACATTATTTTTAAAAAATCCGTTTTAGTGTGAGTAAAATACTATTTCAATCATTACTGATTGCAGAAACAATTCATATAAAATTGAACTGGTAGATGACTATCAGCTGATAATGCTGACACAAATGCACTTGACTTGAAATAAAGCGACATATTTCTTGACTCGTTCCCTTAATTGGAAGGAAACTGACGTAAAATGACATTACAATCTGTCCTAATTGTAGTAATTCATGTGATTGTCAATGAAAAATATTGTCAATGCGTGTTGACGAGAAGGTTACGCCGCGCATTGACACCAATTTTTCAATCTAGGCATGGACAGTTTGGTGAAATATTCAAAATGAATTTAGTGGTGATGTTAGAGAGTCAACGCGATGAACGATTAGGTTAACCTTGTAATTTTAGTTCACACAATTTAAAATGTTATACTTTTGCCATATAGGGTTTAGATAGAAATAGTTTTGAAAGAGTGTTGCAAAATTTTGAATGTTATATTTTGCTGTGCCAAAAAAAAATTGCAAAAATAAATAACACTCTTGAATTATTTTTTCAAATTCTACATTTTGAATCTGTCAAAATCTAGGAAAAGTAAATATTTGTATCTGTTACGACGTGAATATACAAACATATAATAATAATTTGTTCCTTTTTTCTGTAAACTGTAAAAAAACTAATTTAATAAAATTTTACTAAGCATTTTAAATAAATAACCACTGAATCAATTGTAGCAAGAAACAATAAATAATATATGCGGTTTAATCAAAACCGCTAGTCTTGTTTTCATGAAATTTTCAAAAATCTATATCCGGTAATCGGAAAATACTCATTTCGATGCATATCTTATACAACACATCCTGTGTATGTAGTCAATTATTTTATATTTTCATTCAATTTTAATTAGATTACGTATCGAAGGAAAAAATAAAATTTATTTAATCACAAATTTAATTGGATAACTTTATGAACTTAATAAATAAATTTAAAGAGAGTCTTTATCTGATTGTAAAATAAATTAAGATAAGTGTATTGCACTGTTCTTTTTTCTAAGTAACCTTAGAGTTAATATTTATTGCTTTTTTTCCTTCCAGAAACTGATAAAAAGCTTCCTTTATCCTAATCATTTTATTTTTTTTTTAATTTTGCTTTAAAGTGCAAAAAGGGAAACCTAAAAATGTTTGGTTTCTCAAGTTCATGTAGTAGGTAAGGTACACAGTCTTGTGTTTTCCCATATTTAATTTTTTTCCATATGGGTGATTCCCAGCAATCTGATATACAAATTAATTTGTTACATTAGTTTTGAACTTTTAGTTAAATATTTTTAAAGTTAAATGTCTATAAGAAGTCTACGGATCGAATATACCAGCCTAAAAAGGATTTTTCTTCACGTTACATCTTGATGGCAAAAAAATGTGTTTCCCACAGTCAAAAAATTGATTGTAGGTCACCTCAATTTCTGTCAATAAACCCTTAATCCCAAACACATGCTTGAGAGTTGTAACTTTTATAATTATTGTAAGGACAGGTTCTGATAATTCATATCGTTAAGTTGAATTTGGCTGTCAGCGCGTTGCAGCTGACACAATTAGACTGGAGTTGGCTCCTTGTGACACAAAATGAATTCAGAAATAATCTCCCTATTTTTTTAACCATTTAAAAAAAAATGTTAGGCATTGGAGAATTATTTATATCAAGCATTCGTAGAATTCGAACACGAGAGCAGGGCAGGGCGTCTTAGTTTGTCAATTTATCGAATTTTATTATTTGGCTTACAAAATAAATAACTAATTTGTTTTCTTTTTTTATATAGACGAGCCTACTAAGTTCCCTGCCGATTCTTCTAGACCAATCACATCTTACAGATGTTACACTTTCGGCTGAGGGACGAACATTGCGTGCACATCGTGTTGTTCTAAGTGCATGCAGTACATTCTTTTTGGAACTATTTCGAGCATTAGACTCATCAAATCATCCGGTCATCATTATCCCGGGAGCATCATTTGCAGCTATAGTTGCACTTTTAACGTTTATGTATTCAGGCGAAGTAAATGTTTTCGAAGAACAAATACCCACACTTCTTAATCTAGCAGAGACTCTAGGAATCAAAGGACTAGCAGATGTTCAGAGTAATGTGAGTCTTGCGGTCAATATTTGTACACATGAGATGATTATGAAGACAAAACCATTTTCTATTTCTTCCAGATGAACAATTCAAATGCAGCGAAAAAGCGACAAGATTTCACGCCGCAGACACCTCCAGTGCAACCGCAAATACCACCCCAAGCACTAAAAGACGAAGAAATACCATCACCCACACTACCAACATTATTGCCCCCATCATCACCACTGATATCGAATAAACTACCGACTCCCTTGGAGAATTTCTTCCTGAAGTCGCTGCAGTTTTACCCAAACCTAATTCCACAACCATTAAATTTTTCACAATCCGCTCTCAATAAGACATCGGAGTTCTTGGCGAAATACCAACAACAATGTGGCATGTACCGTTCAGCAGTTAAGGAGACTGACAATTTCACAGCCCAACCAAGTCACCAGCAGTCCCTTAACGATGACAGTAGTGGCTACAATAAACGAACGAATAGTGGAGAAAAAAAATCAAAAGACGTTAAACGAATCGACAAGATTGTGGAGAATTTACGCTGCGCTTCTCAATCACTGAAACTTCCTGATACTGCGGCAGCTCAAGTCGCTCGAAGCTATCCTGATATTGTGACAAGATCTCCAACATCACCCTTAACACAAGCAGCACCTTCATTTCCAACCAAAGCGATGCCTAATTTTTCTGCAGCTCTAGGTGCATCGAACATTTCAAATAGTTCAATGACGGCACCATCAGTAAAATTAGATGAACATGAAAAATCATCAATGGCCTCCGACCAAGCAGGCAATTCAACTCCAAACAGTTCAACAACACCAAATTCTGTATGTCCCTCCATAGGTGGAAGCTCTCTGCAAGAGAGTATAACGGATAAGCCTGCTTCGAGTCCGCAACCAAAAGTTTCGAATTCGAAGCTTTATGCAACGTGTTTTATTTGCCACAAGCAACTTAGCAATCAATACAACTTACGGGTGCATTTAGAAACCCATCAGAATGTCAGGTTGGTATCATCAAAAAAACTACCCTAAATAAAATTTAAAATATTATATAAATTCTTAAGATTATTTGAATTTTTTTTTTAAATATTTTAAATATTCCTAGCTAGCTAAACATATCCCAAAAACAGTCTTTAAATTTAAAAAAGCCAAATTATTTTCAGATATCCAATGTGGTTTTCTATTGGTAAATCTAGATTTTGATTTTTTTCGAGCCCAATAGAACATTATTTTAGATTAGATTTTTTTCGTTATTGGGAACGTTCATTCAGTTATTCTCAGAAATCTGGAATAATACTTTCTGTTGTTGTAAAGAGTGCAATGACGCAGCTGATGAAAAAACAGCTGTTCTCATGAAAGTTATCTTGAGTTATCCCAACAATTTTGGAATAACTATAGCTCTCCGAGAACAAATGTATAGAACAGCTGACTGCAAACTTCAGGTGATATGAGTTTTGTACTTGTTTTTTCACGGCTTTTAGCTAACCTGTCTGATTCGTTCACAGATATACTCCGATAGCTTGGTATCCGAGATAACATATCTAATAAGCGAGTGAACGCCCGCATTGTAATTGTGTAATGTCGTGTCGAGCCGTGAAGCTCGTTTAAATTTGTTTATTTTCGCTCAATATTTTATAATAAGTGAGCAAAAGATTTAAAAATATTTAATTTTTCAAAAAAGTAAACATATAAAATGATATAAAGGATGTGTTTTTGTTCGATACAACATGATACTTTCGGAAAACACTTATGTCCTTCTCGATTGGTAATTCGGAAGAACTTTCCAATTTACGAGTAGTATTCCGATCGAACAAGTAAACACTAGATTTTAGATTCTGTATGTGAGTGTATGTGTAAGACGGGAAATGTCAAACGCACATTTGTGATTATTTTATATTGTAAACATCGCTGATATAAATGTAGATTTCAAAGTTATTCCTGATGTAAAATAGCTTTTAACGGCCTTTAGTCGTACAAAAATTGGCGTTTCGTTATGGCGATCTCACATGAACTCATCAGTTGACTATACATAGTGAGAACCTCTGTCAATACGCAATTTTTGCCAAGTTCAATTCATCTTACGTTCACCTTATATTCATCTTCGTGAAGAACATCTAGAGTGAACTAATATCCAACAAGACTAGAATTCCTAATCATTAAATAGGAAGTTTTTGATTTTGCCCATGACCTGGCATTGTTTATATAATTATTATTATTATTCCTGATGAAAATGCGAAATTACAATTGAAACTACAAAATTTCAGACAAACCAAAACAAAACAATGACATGAATAAATTAATTTGAATTTGACATTTAGTGGATGTGAGTGTGTGCTTCTGGTTCTGATTCTGACTTCAAATTCAGAAGGAAATTTCTCTTCTATCCAGCAGAAGAACTGTCAACATTTGCAGAAGCATTCGGAAGCCTTCCGCACGACCTGTCGAAAAGGCCATTAGTGAGCAACACATTAATTTGTCAAGCTAATGGCTGAAAATTGTGTTGGTATTAGTATAAAGAAGTATAAATGGCAAAATCTATGTCTCCTTAAAATGATCTAGATTCAAAAATAAATCAGTTTATTATGCCCAATGGAATGTAGAATAGGAAAGTCGGTGCTTTTGACAGATCTAGGTCAAAAATAAATTGATTTATTTTACCAATGGAAAACAACATCATTTTACATCCGTTAGTGGCTCAGCCATTCTTACTAATTTGTACTATATTTTTGTAAAATATATTGAGATCCAAACTTGCCATATTGTTCATCCTATTTTCTTTACTTTCAACAGATACGCTTGTAACGTTTGTTCGCACGTCTCCCGAAGTAAGGACGCACTTCGCAAACATGTTTCGTATCGACATCCTGGTGCCCCAAGTCCCTGTGAAACAGAAGCACGAAGAAAACGAGCAAAAGGTCTAAGTTCAGCATTTACCCTAGCTGCAACAACTGAACAAGAACAATTAGCAGCGCAACTCAATCCATCGGCCTTCATGTTTATGCCAAACCAATACCACCTAACCTCAGCTTCAAATGTACAGATCCCTGCTTCTCATCCAACTGCTGCGACAACGTCAACAGGAAATGGTTCCCCTATGATCAAACGAGAAAGTTCCCCCACTTCACCGGCAAGCGATCATCAACAAAACTCCACCAATCCCTTTCCCACGACCGACACTGCTGCAAAGCCATAGAGGAATAACCTTCTTCCTAAATTGATCCCCGTCCATTAATTTTGAGGCCAAAAAATCCTTCATTGATTAGTATTTCATCCCCGGCTGTGATAGTACAGAAGATCTGATTTATTTCACTTTAAAACAAAACAAACAAAAACATATGCGATCACCCACCATTATCGATAAAGTTTATTTTAAAAAAAAATTAACCGTTCATTTGTTATTTATGTGTAACCAAAGAACATAACCTTATCTATTGTAGATGACATCTGTCAACCTACTTAAGACAATTCTGTAAATGTAAGCCTTATGACGAGGCTTTAATTGAAATCTTTAAAAAGGCAGACCTTTATTTATATTTTGTTAAATATTATTTTTTGTTAATAATTTTATGTTGTTTGATTGATCCTTTTGGGTCCTTAAATTCTTTATACCTTTACACCAAAAAAACACTATACACTAAAAAAAATTGACTTTGTATAGTTACAAATACTAGGTATACGAAATATTGTAACATTATATAAGTTGAGAGCACACAAAAAAGACAATTGTTTACCTGTTTAATTTATTTTGTTATGTTAAAAATTTAAGTATTGCTTATTGATGTCACATTTATATTTTTAACAATAAAATAAAATAATATAGAATATATAAAAAAAAAAAAACAAGTGAAAAAAAATAAAAAGTTGGAAGAAAAAGAGCTGGTTTTAAATATCGCCATACTAACGGTAAATTTTCAAATGGAATTTATTAGGTTATTCATTGGACTCATTCAAAAATCGGACTATATCTATCCGGATAGGTTGGTGTTTTTGTAATCCCATGTTAAAACACAACTGATGACAAAACAGCTGCTGCCAGAATTAAAATCTCAATCTATCCGAAAAAAGTTTGGTATACTTTTGTATCCCATGAGAAATGTCAAAAAATATGCACAAGCCCATACAAATTTAGCCTATCCGATGATGATTGTTTAGGGACTTTAGTTGATACTAAAGTACTCGTATCTTAAGCTATCGTACCGACATTTGAATATACCCATAAAAGGTAACCTAGGTTTTAAATAAAATATTAAAGTGACATTGGGCTGAAGCATAAATGTGTTTGTTGTGGATTCGCATTTTGGAAGTAGTTTGGAATGTTTGAAATTAAAACTAAAGAATGCTCAAATGTAATCTAATAAAATGGAAATTGTAATGATTTGCCGCCCAATATACCAATATGGAATGCATAACCTATTTTCTTTCCCATATTCAATTTCAGAACTTTAGAACTGACTTGATCTTTTTAAGGATAGGCAAAACCCCCTTAGTGTGCTCATAAGTTTATATTAAATAAAATGCGCGACTGGATCGCACGTACTTGCTCCTTTGTTCGATCACATTATATGCAAAAGATTCTTAATAAAACGGCAAAATATATTTTTAATGTTTTTCACTTAATTTTTTATATGTAAAAAATCTTAAACTTTTCTAAAAAAAATTGGTATGAATATTTTTAATATTTAATAATATAAATTCAAAAACAAAATTTCAGAAAAAATTGTCCACCCGTTTTCAAAATATTGAATTTTCAAAAAAAAAATACTTTAATATATTAATATCAGAAATCCAAAAAAAAACTATTTTTCGAAAATTTTGAAATGCAATACTATTCAGAATTTGAAGGAGCTCCTGTATAAAATTTTTTATCGAAATCCGTTAAGCCGTTTATGAGAATGTCGAAAATCAGTAAAATGGTTGTATGGCAGGTACCGTTAATAACAAAATATTTTAAGAACTTTTTGGTCGAATTGTAGACCATACCCAAAGTAGTACACACACCAATTTGTATCAAAATCGTTAGAGCCGTTTTTGGGATAATAAGATGGTAGAAAAATTTGTATGGCAAGTACCGTTATTTTTGGGTACAAAAAAAAATATTTTAAAATCTTAAAAAATCACCTAAAACGCTAAAGTACCAATTTTGAAAAACATCGCTTGAGCGGATTAGGCTGTACATCACCCTACAACAGACATACAAACAGACAGCAAGCAATACTGTCTGTCTGTCTGACTGTATGTCTGTCTTTAGGGCGATCTACAGCCTTCATAATTTTGCAATGAACATTATTTTTGATTATGATTTATATATGGGTGGCAATGGCGCAGTGGATAAAGTGCTTGATTGCTAACTAGGATGTGTGGGTTGGATCCCCACGCTACGCGCATTCTTTTCTATACCTCCAATTTTAATTTAATGCCGCCCATGGGTTAAAATGAGGCAGTCAATCAATACCTGGTTCTCAAATCAACTGTGCCAAACTAATGCAGTGCAATTCAGGTTGCATTTAAAAGACCTTAGGTCTTACAGACGTATAGTTAAATTAAAAAAAAAAAAAAATATACAATCATATTAAACTTCAAAATCGTCAAAACCAAAAAAATGTTCAGTTAGGATCATGGATTGCAGAGAAATTCCCAATTGCCAAATAAAAACGTCATTAGTAAAAAAATATTGGAGCTACTTTTTTGCGCAAGATCAACTAAAAGTAAATTGCTTGAAGTCAAATCTCAAGTTTGATAATAGGCGTGTTTTTTTCCGCACTTTATTACAAAAAAACGCATTTTCCGCTTATCCTTAGTATATAGCAGTTATAAGAACTAAACGATATTGGTGTTGTATTTTACATGAAATATATTTTTAGGCCAACGTAAAGTAAACAAAAAAATACACCTTTATTTAGCATTTGTTCGTAACTTTAAATCATTCACGTTCCCAAGATTTGAATTGGAGACAATTTGCAGGAAAATCTTTATTCAAGATAACCCCCATAATATTTATTTATTTATATCATCCATATAAAGACCAGTAATACGAGTTACTTGTATCGTTCAAAATTCCTCGTTATCGTAACTTTCCGATTGCTATTCATCCTTATTGCGATAGTCGTTCAACGCCATACCAAAACACAACACAAGAATTTGGTATTGCGTATGGCGTTGAACACCAAATGGCGTATGTGGAATGTATTCATTTAGTGACGTTTGTCGTCATTTCGTATTACGTTAGTCGTTTTTAAAGCAAAAACGCCTGTTAAAACGCCAAATTTAGTCGTTGACAAAATTGCAAACAACAGAGCCAAAAATAGTGGTACAATGAAATTTTTTTCGTTTGTTTTATTAATTATAGGTAACAAAAAAGTTTCTTAGGGTAAAAAATAACAAATGAAAATCATGTTGAGCTAGACAAACATTTTAGAGGATGTGTCGACAGAAGTCAACAAACGAAGTTGGAGTGGGAGTCCTTGGCTAAGGAATTAAATTGTATTCGACCACCAACTTGATTATAAATACTAGTGCTTGTTCTTAGGTTTAGAACCTTCCATAGGGTCCGCCATCTAACGTTTTTTTTCAACTAGTGCTTATATCGTGAATGGTAACACTTAACTCATGTCTGATTTGACAGATAATTAGTTTTATCCTTCCGCTGAACGAATATGGTTGTGTATATGCTTGAACAACGCTGGGAAATATTGCGACATTACTTTGAAAATCATGGTAATGTTGCAGAATGTGTTTGAAAATTGCGTACGGATTTTGGAAGAAGAGAAGCACCGTCAGCTCCGTATGTTCGTTATCTTGTGAAAAAAGTGAACGAAACTGGCATCCTCATCGATAAACCAAAGCGCGAAAAGCCAAAAACAGTTCGTTCACCCGAGAATATTGCTGCTGTGGCAGAAAGTGTGCGTGAAGCGCCATCAACATCAATTCACCGTCGTTCTCAACAATTGAACATTTCGGAGACATCATTGAGACGAATTTTGCATAAAGACCTTGGTATGACGCCATACAAAGTCCAATTGGTTCAGGAGTTGAAGCCAACTGACCATCCAATGCGTTTTCGCTTCGCTAAGTGGGCCTGCGATCGACTTAGAGAAGACGCCGATTTTGCCAAAAAATCATCTTTTCAGATGAAGCTCATTTTGATCTTGGCGGGTATGTAGTATGTAAACAAGCAAAATTGTCGCATTTGGGCCACAGAAAACCCGCACGCATACATTGAAAAGTCGATACACCCAAAAAGAGTCACTGTTTGGTGCGGATTTTGGTCCAGAGGCATAATTGGGCCATTTTTCTTCGAAAATGAGCAAGGAGTGGCCGTTACAGTAATGGCGATCGTTATCGGGCCATGTTGAACGAATTTTTGTTCACAAAAATTGAAGAGGAGGATATTGGCAATATTTGGTTTCAACAGGACGGCGCTACGTGCCACACAGCCGAAGGTACACTCGATGTTTTGCGCCCTATTTTTGAAGATCGCATTATCAGCCGCAAAGCTGATGTCGTTTGGCCACCTCGGAGCTGCGATTTGACACCGTTGGACTATTATTTGTGGGGTGCCGTAAAAGATAAGTGTTACGCCGACAAGCCGGAGACAATTGACGCTTTAAAGGACAATATTCGTGAAGCCATTGGTGAAATACAGCTGCACACAATCGATAATGTACTTAAAAATTGGACGAATCGTGTAGGCTACTGCATGGCCAGCCGAGGCAGCCATTTGAATGAAATTATTTTCCATTATTAACCGGAAGGATTGTACTTTCAAATAAAAAAAGAAATTTGAGAAAATATTCAGTAGTTTTTTTATCGCATTTTCAAAAAAAAAAAAAGTTATTTGGCGGACCCTTTATTAAGGTTAAATAGAAGTTGATATACTACTACCTCAACATCATTTAAACATTTTTTTTAGGAACCGCCTCCACCTGTGGCTTTAATTTATTTTTATTTTTATTTAGTCGGTATACACATTTTGTGAGCATAAATCCATTAGATCTGTTTTGGATTGAATCCATCGCCTCTGCAGAACTAAATCTTTTTTCCTAGCTAGGCACAGATACCTACATTTTGTACATTTTTTCAAACATTTGTATTGTGGTAAACAAATTTTCACAAAATAGTTAAGAACAAATTTTATGGAACCAAAACAACGGTCCGGTCGTTAATTTAATTACGAATTGATGCAAAAGTAAGAATACTTAGGAAAAAACTTGAAACTTTTAGATTTATCTGTCATATATCTACATTAATAAATTGGATCAAATCTAAATACATTTAAAAACTAAACTATGCTTACAAACACCGAACTGCATTTCACTGATTTCAATTGCAAGTAAAATTTATTTGTCAAAATATCAGCTGTTGTAGTGGATCTCATGTAGAATCTAAGAGCGGCGAAGAGGCTGGCGTTAAAGTTACGCAATACCGATTTAAAAGCGACACGACTACAAAAACGACAATTGTCGATGAAGTGAAACGACTATGGAAATAAGGGTGATTAACAATTGCCGTTTTTTTTAACGGTACCAATTTTTTTAACGGGTTTCTTTTATTTTATTTTACAATTCCGGATTTACACGAGTGACAAATGACATTATTTCTTCCATTTTGTTGACATTACTGACAAAATCGTGTAAATGGTTTGAAAATTTGTAACAAAAAGTGTAACAAAATATACTGAATGTCAAAATCTTACACTTTTACAATACCCGAACCCTATTAGGGGCATTCACGATCCGGTGTATCTGGTCTTGTATCATTGTAAAAGTGTAGCATTTTTTTGCACTACAACAACAAAATATACTGAATGTCAAAATCTTACACTTTTACACTTTTACAATACCCGACACTATTGTAACAGAAAAATACAAGGGTGTAAGATTTTTTTAACACAAACTTAAGCCTTCTTCAGAACAAATGTGAAACAGATTTTGACATTTGCTTCAGTGTTGCTACAGATTAGTAAAGGTGTGTTCACAGTCTGTTGTAAAAAAATAAAAATTTACACTTTTACAAGACTTGGTACACCAGATCGTGAATACCCCTATTGATTTGATTTTACCATTATTTTGCCAGTTAAATGGCATGAATTAATGGTAATTTGTCACTCATGTAAATCCGGCATTATGATCATGTAAAACTGTCGTATATTTATTACGTTTGTTGTTTGGGTTTCGTTTATTCAGTGAAAGATTTCCGATCGCAGGAAAATTTTCGAAGGAATAAATTATTCCGTGGGAAATGAAATCCCCGTCAGAGATTCCCGATAGAGCAATGATATCTATAATTCATTGGATAGTATATTCTCTATAAGTATAACAGTTTTCTTTAGGCAATTTGAAGATTGGCATAAGATGCGCTGGTACCATTCTCGACGAATTGAAAACATTAACTATGTGACACGATTTTCTGTGTACACTGAAAAAACCCACAAATGCAAAATTGAGATACGATGGTGTAGTTTAAAAATTTTCGGCATAAAACTTTATTCCAGTTGAAAAATTTCTTAATTGTACCATAGACGAGACGATATAGTGATTGACCTACGTGAATAATAACTAATGACCACGTTGAAGATAATAATCGTTTCGACAATTATTATACTTTTAAAAATGGAATGGCTCCCATCTATTTTAATTAAATATAAATTATTTAAACAAATTGGTATTTTTCCACTTTTTTTATTTACGAAATCATTACAAAATAAGTTGAAAAAAAAATACAATATAAATTTCAGCCCAAGGCTACACATAAATATTTAAACGAGAAACGACAAAATCAAATATGTAATACAAATTTGGTAGTAATACAATAAATAAATTTAAAATAAAAATGCATTATAACAGTTTTTTGATTGTTTAAATAGAATACTTTTTTTCTTAGAGAATATTTAAGGGTTTTTACATATTAGCTTAATATGAGAAGTTTTATTTTCATTTAATGTTTAAATTAATTAAAAACAAACCCAATTCGCATAACTTCAAATATAATATGCTAGAAAAATAAATATTATTATCATGTTATTTGGTTATGAAAGTATAAATTTGTTTGTTTTCCAAAAAACTGTGTATATTTTTACTCATTTGATAATAAATTATAGTGTGCATAACTAACTCTGTTTAAAAAACTTCGTTGTTACACGTTTTATTATTATATATTAAATGGATTCAACTTCCCAGATTTTTGTATTACAATCCTGACCGGTTGAGATCACAGTGTTGTTGTCCAACCACACTAAGCGAGTAATTTGTGACTGTGGGTGGGCATCTAAACACAAAAAAAAAAAATAATACATACAATTGTACAATAAACAAAAACGTGTTGATATTAATTACTTACTTTTAATAATAGTATGTTTTGATGGGTTTGCTACAGACCAAATGATGATGGTTGTATCTAATGATCCACTGGCGACTAGAAGTGAGTTTGGCGAAAACGCCACTGTATTGACGCGAGCATTATGGAAACCCCATTCTTTGTTGTGAGCAGGCTGAAAAAATTCAAAAAAATAAAAAATTAAAATATTAAAATCTTAACAAGAAAGGATTTTCCTTTTTTTCTTAAAAACTTCAACTAGCTCACCGTCTACTCATTTTTCCAATGAAAAGCATTTTGAAAAATAGCGATAAAACAAAAGCATTACTTATAGCGATTTGTATTATAGAAACAAATTACCAGCTAAGACATACCTTATATTCAGGAACAGAATACAGCACAACCTTTCGATGGGCATCACATGCCACAAGTAGTTTATTATCAGGAGAATATACACAGTCGGTTACAGCGCCTAAATGTTCGAGTTCGGTTTTTAACTCCAATGAACTGCCGCCATTCAATGTGTATATTCTCAATTTTTGATCGTCTCCTCCAACAGCTAGTTCCATTGTCTCTGAATTGGCACTGATTGAGCTAGCTTCGTACTTAATTGGAAGCGATAATAGTTTTTTATTATCTTGAACTAATATTATTTCTTTGACGCATGCAATAGCAATGATGTTCTCCTTTCGGAAAATTGTTAGAGCTCGAGGTTGGCAGTTTAGTTTTACTACAAAATCCGTATAGGCGTTCCCTTCGACACTTATTTTTCTCAAAGAATCATCAATACCGCAGGTGTAAACAAAGTCTTCCCATGCAGCAATGCCATTGATCTAAAGAATAAAAATTCATTAAAACGAAAACAAAAAACAGTTTTCAAGAGAAACAGATTTACCTGATTGCCGTGTCCAGTACCGCCGATGCGATCATTGACGCCGCTTCCAGAATTCCAGTTTGTGACTACGCCATCGTGACTACCGGTGTAGATAGTGCTACGGTCATCACTCAATCCCAATACGGTTATTGGCTTGTTGTGTCCCTTAATTACCCGCAGTGGCTTCGTTGGATCATTGACATCCAAATAGCTTATATTTCCCGACAACGAAACAGTTAACAGATGCTCTCCTTGCCACAGACAAGAAACTTGTTGATCATCGACAGTTGTTCCCATGACAAATTCTGTGATTAGTTCACGTGTTTCTACATTCCATAAACGGCACGTTTTATCACCGGAACAAGTTAGCAACTGGGTTCCGTCAGGGTTCCATGCAACGGCATACACACCTCCTTTGTGAGCTGGACTGCCAACCTCACCAACCAATTCTGAAGTAGCGCCATCATAAATAAACACCTTACCATCAAATCCTGCAGAAGCAAACAAATGACCGCTCGGCGAGTAACGGACAGCTTGCACAAATCTTGAATGATCTGTCTTGGTCATTTTAAACTTAAATGGTGGTCCTTCAAAAATACCAATTGTATTATCTTCACTTCCTGTAACAATTCTGAATGGCCTCGCCGGACGAAAATCACATGAATTGATCGGTTTCGACTGTCCACTGATTTCACCAACTGATGTTCCAGTTTCAGTCATAAAAACATGGCCAAAACGTTCACGACCCTCACCAACAATGACAATTCTTTGACTGTCGGGTGACCATGCAATGTCTTTGATTGGTCCACCAATTGGCTGAAACTCATTTTTCAAAATATGTTCCTTATTGACGGTGTCCCAGATACGAATCTTTCCCGATTGATCTGAATATGAAAAAAAAAATTTAAAAATTACTTTTTGGTTCCACGATTGAATTGCATGAATGTATAAGATAAATCAAACAAAATAAATAATTTATTGAAGAAAACCTTCAATGATCCGTAATTTTGTGTAATAGACCTGATAATTATACACCAAAATCTGTGCTTTGATTTGCATATCTTGAATTTTGCCTTTGGGGGGGATACGTGAAGTCGCTAGTTAACGCAGATAAAAACCAACAAAAGTCGACACATAATGGTTATTTGACACGATTTCGTATTTTTTGACTTGTAACATCTTTCCTCTCGTTTTCCTGCAATCTGTGGGAGTGATTTCGTAAAAGTATACGAAAAATGTGAGCCCCGCTTATCCATCTGTCTGTAGGTCAATCTACAGCCTAAGCGGCTGAAGTGATTTTCTTCAAACATGGTACCTAACACCCAAATAAATAAACATGGGCTTAGGGAAGGTTTAGGACTTATTCTGTCAAATGAAACACAAAAAAACAATAACAATACATAAGCTGTCAGTTGACAAGCGTATCGTTACAAAAGTTGAAAATAATGGAGTTTATAGTCTGGTCGGGCTTATCCGTGCAATAAATTAAAATTTGTGATATCAAATTGGTTATTTTAAGAAATAATTTCACGTAAATCATTAATAGACATTTATGTTGACGTTTAAAAAAATGGCACAAATTGTTGTGCAAAGCGTTCCCGTACTTTATTGAAAATTTGTTGTGCTCTGAGAGATTTTTAACCCCACTCTTGCAAAAGTGACAGTCTTCACATTTTTGTGCACAAATTACGGCAACACACTTACAGTATACACAGTCATAGAACATACAAACACAGTGCCCACAAAAGCAATGCATTATGAAATGAATTTGTAAAAATCCACAGAATTCGGCAATTCCCCTAAAAAATCGACTTATCGAAGTTGGCGCAAGATAATAATATCTTCGAGTTATAGACATTCGGGTTATAGAAGTTTGAGTTATCAAACAAAAATTACATGTAAACTTCAGGCTTCGCGATATTGCGAACCAATTTCATTCGAGTTATGAAATATTCGAGTTATCGAAGTTCGACTGTATTGTAATTGTTTAGTTTTCTCAGATCAGCTGGTAGGGAATACCAAAGACTAGCCGCATATACGTACAAAAAATTGTTGCTTAAAGTTAAAAAAGGAGGCACAATTAGAACTTCAATTAAGTATTCAGCATTTTTAGTATACATGAGTTTAAAAAAGTCAGAACTAAAAAATCTGGATGCTTGTTCAAGGGCAGTTGGAAGACAACCACCAGTCAGGTATGTTATATCCGTAGGGTAGCTAAGTTCTTGTTTGATTAAAATTTAAGCCCAAGTTTTTCAATGTTTTTTTTTCGTAATTCAACATTGAACCATCTAGTTCAACGCCAGGTAAGCTTGCCGTGTCAAGAACAGTATTACAACAATGGCCTGGCATTTATTTCTTCGAGTTGATCTTCAGAAGATTTGATTGTGACCATTGTACTTACTATACGGATCAGATTTTCGTTAATTAGGGCAGTTGCATCTTCATCCATTTCGATACCGTAGATCATTTGAACACGTCAGCGTACATGTGAATTTGGCAATTTCTAAGAAACTTAGGTAAATCATTAATGAACAGCGTGAAAAGAAAATAGCCTAAGATTAATCCTTGGGGTACACCAGTGTGAGTGAAAAGAAACTCCGATGACTTAGAATTTGCTGAAACCGCCTGAGATCTTTCGGTTAGATAATCCTTAGTAAGAGATAAGGCTGAGGTTTCAAAAAAGAAGAAATGTTGTAACTTCCTTAATAGTATTCTATGAGACACAGTGTCAAACGCCTTCAAAAAGTCGTAAAGAATCAAAGTCGTTGTTAGTTTCTTATCTATTTGCAGAAGTATGTCGTCTACAATTTTAAAGAGCGCTCTTGTACATCTATGATGTGGCGTAAAACCTGATTGGATAGGTTAGGGATGCAAACATCGTTAACAAATATTGATAATTCGATTTGTTAAATGTTTCCAAAAAAAACACTATCGGTGTCAAAAACATTGATGTTTCGAAACATCGATGTTAAAAAAAAATAAAGCACTTATTTCTCTTTTCTTCAGTTTTTTAGAGAATCATCTAATGTTCCTACCAAAAAGAAAAGAAGTAAGCAGTCATTTATATACACGGAAATATGTATTTCTTTATTTTTTGTTCAAAACAGAATGTAAAAATAACTATTTGGACAAACTTTTGCCTGTCAAACGGTTTCCTTGTTGGGTAAAAGTTGTTCCAGCTTTAGAAAAAAGTGGTTCCCTTGGAACCGACGTAGCCACAATGGGCAATGGGTAGCCTGTTTATAAAGTCCTGGAAACACATTTTTCATATCATTAAACATTTTTGCCGGATTTTGAGTTATTGTTGTTATTTTGGGTAAGAATGAATGATCGTGTTCAATGCAAAAGTAAGTTTTTGGCTATAATCACAAAAACAAGCAACACAAACTCCGCGTGCAATAGAAGGCTATTTAAAAAATTCATAAGAACATCGTCGTTTGCATCTCTAAGTAGGTGTAGGCAGTTGATGTGTGTCTAGGAAAGTGGTTATTTGCTGACTTACTATTTTTTCAAACGCTTTCGAGAGAAACGCAAAACAGAAGACTTAAGAAATTGGAATAATTTTAGAATCTATCCTTAGCTTTGCGAAACAGGAACTGATAGTTAAGATAGTGTTGAAGATATGAGTAACGAAAGGATATAAATGAAGATTTTTCTTAATATCTCCATAAGTAACTTTCTCATTTTTCGAGATATTTATTAAGAAAATCCTATTACCTCATTTTAATTATCTTACAATAATTTATAAATGAATTTTAGAGATGTTAAATGTTAAACATCATATGCGACTACTGAGAGGCTCTTAAACTGTAAAAATAGAACTGCCTTTTAAAAAATTTCAATGCAAACGAGTCTAGTCTATAGTTTCAGTGTTTATTTAAACGGTACATATCGAGATCGTCTCTCGCTATCTACTATCGTTTATGAAATCAATCTCGACATGCTCACTTGCTTACACATAAACCGTGTGATTCATAGTCATTCTCTTTTGAGATTTTCTAATTTGTTTAACCATAACCAACCAACTGTTTTGAAATGTTTCAGGTCACAAGTACATTTATATTAAGAGTATGTTCTTTGTTTAACATCATAGCAATCGCCTTTTATCGGTTTCAAGTTTATTATTCCACAGTCAACAGTATTTTTGATTGTTTTTGTACTTTATCTTTTCCACCATATTATGTATGTATGTATGTATATCAAAACAATTTGCAATTTGATAACACAAAAAGGTTTCTTTAATGATATTCATTCCATTTAAAAGTAAGCAAGTTCATGAGTCATTTAACTAATTTCTCTTTTCATTTAACAAATTTATATTTATTTAATATCTAAGATTATCACTTACCGCCAGACGCAATGTAAAATCCACTTGGCGAATACTTGGCAACATTAACGGCACAAGAGTGTTCAGTATAAACATCGGCAATCGCTGGATTCTAATTGGGAGACAAAAATAAAGAAAAATTATAAAACCCCAAAAATAGATTATTGCGTGGGACTTTACATTAAAATCTAAATTAAATATTGAATTATATCTTTAGAAGAGGAAGTTCATAAAAAAAATTTGCTCCAAGTGCAATACAAATCAAAAGTTATAATTATTAACATTGCTCACCTCAATATTACGGATAATCACAGAATTACCATTTGTGTAGAGGAAATTCTTTCCCTTGGGATCGGCGCCCAAGACAATCGGTTGCCCCCTTTGGGTCCTTGGCAATGATGCATAGATAAATTCTACAAAAAAGGCATTTTAACTTAGCAATTTGAATAATTATGGAAATGGGAGTGGTTTAGTTTAGCACGAAACACTAAATTTTGTGATTTATATTGCAATGTTAGCCGGCACACACGGTTTCAATGGCAAATGGAAAGGAATGCATTTAACACTTTATTGCACTTACTATTAGAATAGGCCATTTTTATGTCAGGGAGATTGTTTTTGGTTCAAATCTAATGATGATTTTATATAATAGAGAAAACTTTCTTTTTTATTTACTTGTTTTCAAGGATGAAGTTATAATTTTTCAGCCGAGAAATTCTGATTCTGGGGAATATACTTTTTGTCTAGCAGCTGTCTTATCTACTTGCCATTTGTGAACTTCCATATATGGATATATAGGCAATTAGACGAATCGTTTTGAACGACCGTTAAGTTGTTTAGACGAATTGAGAAACGTCATTTTGGTTGCCTTTGTTGAACGCTGCCGAATGAAACGACAAAACTTTAAGCATTTACCACAAGAAGACGCAATATTTACTAGGTTGACAATTGACTTATTTAAATTTATATTCTCCCCTTAAAACTTTGGTGAAGAATTCTTGAGATTGCTAAAATATCTTAAGTTTGCCATTTTCCAAAAGGGGGCCAGTTGTTCAAACATGATTCAGCCTTGGTTTAAGATTTGAACTCGGTTAAGCCCATACATGTAGTAATTGTATGATCCATTCAGCAGGAATCTTTCGGGATTGTTCACGCCACCAAAACCACAATTTCGTCCCTTAAAAGACTAAGAATTAATCCTTGTAATTCATCAACCTAATAATTAGGCCTATTCGGTGAGGTCTTTTATTTTGTTATTCTGATATTCTGTTATGAATTTGAATACAAAAGTTTAAGCTGTCAAAAAATCGTTTATGAATTATAATTTTGGTATTCAGCATGCTAAATCTGCTATAAGATCTGTTAAGAAATCAGGTTATGAGCTGTCAAGACTTCGAAATTCTTAAAAAGTCTTTTACGTTTTACGAACTCAGCATGCCACAATCTGTTATGGAATCTTTTATGAATCATAAAAGAATAAAAGACATATTTTTGTTACTTTTATCATAAAAGATTTCAATATATAAAGTAAAAACTTTTATTTTGTAATGAATTGTTCTCAAAAGGACAGACATAAAAAAATATTATTAAAATATGAAAGTAATTTCAAACTGTTTATTTCAATACACGAAAGCACACAACACATTTCGATGGCTGAAACGTTAAAGAAAGTGTGGCTTATCTTGCCGGAGTTCGTTTTTGTACAACTTTTTATATTGGATATATTAAATTCAGAAACTGATATTGACAAATTACAAAGATTGATTATTATTTATCTGAGCGAAACAAAACACGATAATTCCGCAAGTTAATTTTATTTTGTCATTAGTCAGTGCCGACTGTCGAGAGTTTTTATTTACCTACTATAGCTTATAATTTGATAGCAGATTTTAGGTCTGTTTGTATAAATGTTTCTTTTTCGAAGTTACATAACAGACTTTTATAAAAGATCGAACTCCTGAATACCAATTATAAAATATCTCTTATGGTGAATATCTGTTATGCATCATAACAGAAAATTCATAGCAGAATAACAGATGTGGCAGAATGAAAATTTTGCATATTCAATAGAAAAACGATGCTAAAAAAAACTCCGAACAACCATTTGAAAACGACATTACAAATCTTAACGTGCACGCATTCCTCGTGTTCACATTAATAGTTTTCAGCAATCCGGAATAACTTTCTATTTATGTAACCCGTTCATTAAAAATACAGCTGATTGAAAAAGTTGTGTTGAGTTATGTCACAAATATTTTCGAATAACTGTAGCTATTCGACTAAAAATGTATAGAACAGTAGGTTCAAATTTCAAACTTTATATTGGGTATGAGTTTTCTTGTACTGCTTTCCTAATGGGGTTTTCCATTTGTAAATCCAGAATTTGATGAGGAATTTGGTATTTTTCGCGACAAATGGGACGTGATTTGAACTTCATTTTCTTTAATTTATTTATTTATTTAGCTTTATACAAGCAATAACATATATCTTGAATCTAAACTTAATATATTCATATTGACGTGTATTCGTTTCTGTGAAACTGGTGCCCCAACTACTATCTCTACTCTCTAATTCGAAAACTGTGGTTGCTACTTTTCTATACGGTACAATACAACTTTCGAACAGGTGCGAAAGTAAAATGAAGGGCAATTGTCAAAACTGAATACTTCCAATTTTAATAGAGGTTACTATAAGGAGCAGAAGAATCTATGAAAATTACGGATCTGCGAATTTGATTAAAATGAAAAAAATTAATTTTTATTGCCCAATGGAAGGATTTAATTGTAGAAATCCGTGTTTTGGAGGATTTGTTTAAAAAGAGATATAAATTGATGTATCAATGGAAAACCACTTTAGTGTCACATAGAATTCACTAATGACTCATTGAACGTGTCCATTATTAATGATGACTGGACATTGCCCTTGACTGCTGATTTTGACAGTTCATAAACCTATCGGAAGCAGATAAAAACAATCCTACTTTTCTTTCCATAATTTCCATATTTTTGCTAATCACTCTATCCTTGTGCATGTATTTAATTCTTAAAAATATAAGATGCTAGATAAAGTCAAACACGTTATTCTGGTTCTCTCCGGAAAAGGTGGTGTAGGAAAATCAACAGTCAGCACACAGCTAGCTCTTGCTCTTAAGGAACACGGATTAAAGGTTTCCAAATTTATCTCACGACATACCTACACATTCTCTTAAGACTATTTTGATCGATAGGTAGGTTTACTAGACATCGATCTATGCGGACCTAGTGTACCTTATCTCCTTGGCTTAGAAGGCAAAGAAGTCTACCAATGTGATGAAGGATGGTTACCAATTTATACAAGTGAAGACAAAATGCTTTCGGTGATGTCCATTGGATTCCTATTGAAAAACCGAAACGATGCCGTAATTTGGCGAGGTCCTAAAAAGACAATGATGATAAAACAATTCCTTACCGATGTCAAATGGGACGACTTAGATTACTTGATTATCGATACTCCGCCAGGTATAGAGTTAATTGATACAAAATATGTGTTTTAATTCTGACCATTTATCCGACTGTAGGAACATCCGATGAACACATAACTGTAATGGAATGCATGCAAGAAGTCAAGTGCGATGGAGCAATCATTGTAACCACACCACAACAAGTTGCCTTGGACGATGTTCGAAAAGAAATCACCTTCTGTAAAAAGACAAACATAAACATTCTTGGAATAATTGAAAATATGAGTGGGTAGGTACCTACATATATATCAGAGTAGTTTGCAAAGTTTGGACTTAAATTATATTTATTTTGTATGTCATTTTAGATACATCTGTCCACATTGCACCAAATGTACGAATATATTTTCGTCAAATGGTGGTGTAGAGTTGGCAAAGTTTGCCAAGGTACCTCATCTGGGAACGTTGCCCATTGACCCAAGAATTGGGTTGTTGGCTGGAACAACTTTGTCGGTGTTAACAGAATTACCAGATTCAACTACTGCACTTACTTTCAAGAATATCGTGTCTTCGCTAATAGAAGGGGCTGCCGCGAAGTGATGATTTGTTTCCGTTTTTTTTTTAATGTATGAATAAAAAATTTATAAAAATCAACATATTTCTATACACCTATGGTTTCGTTTCAATAAACCTTTTTGGTAAAATAAGCAGTCGGTATTATTTTTTTAATTAGTTCGTTCTGCTATTAAAAGCTAATTGGATATGTTAAGATTTTTACCTTCACAAAATTGTTAATGGTTGTGTATTGAAATGTTTATCTTTAATCAAATTGTCAACATTTATATTTCATCGAAATTTATGTACTTTGTGGAACAATTCGTTTTTTTCCGTCCGATAGCAGAATACAAATATTTACGCGTGAATGTTTAACAGAATAGGGCTGTAAGTTTTTTTAAATCTCCCAGAATAATTCTAATATACAGGCTATCCCTTAATTCGTCAATAATATTTTAGGGCATGATTCTTGGGTATATTCTAAGAAAAAATCGTTTTACAGTGAAAGCCAATCTCCGATTTTTTATCACTTATTAGGAATTTAAGTAAGGCTTACTTTGAAGTACGCTTACTTTAAGTAAATTCTTACTTTGAAGGACGCGTTATGTTTATTACGTATTTATTGGAGAAAATTGTCTCCTAAGTCAAAAAATTAGCGTGGGCAGGAACAATGGAACATGCTAGACAAGGTTTCAAATACATTTGAAACCAGATACAAAGGCTGGTATTTCTTCTAAGAATAAAGGCATAAATGGAGTTTCTATTATTAATACTGACAGAGCAATTACCGTTAACATGGTTCAAGGTACATCAAAATAAGCATTTTCTTAAGCCCCGATAAATGTTATCAAAATTGGAGATATACCCAGATTGAAGAACGATTATCTTCTTTGAATTTATCCAAGAATCACGCCCTTAAATATTATTGAGAAATTAAGGGACACCCGGATACCGCGTATATAAACATACTTCGTCACTGTTTCTCGGCAAACTGATTCATCAAGAGATTTTATCGCAAAATCTATTTGCACTACAAAATATATTGAGGGTTATTGTGAATAAAAATTTCCCTCGAAATTTTTCTCCAATTCGAATCTTGGGAACGTGAATGATGGTCAAGTTTCCTTCGGAATTTATTGATAGCGGGAATAAGCTTTGCCAGGGAATTTGGCTGTCATTTCATACAATTTTTTGTTCGATGGAAATTTATTCCGTGGGAGATTCACGTTACCAGGAAAAAATTCTAGGAAATAAAATATTCCGTGGGAAACGAAATTCCGTGAGAGATTACCCATAGGACCCAAATGTATTGTGTAATGTGACCAAAATGTGATAAATATAAATTACAAACACCGGCCACCAGTACTTCCAATACGCTAAGAGCTTGCATCCGGAAATTCAAATGTAAAAATGCAATTTATATAGTATGCATAATAATCCGCAATAAAACACATCATATTTGTGCATTATTGTTTATTTCTTATAATTAAATTCATCAAAAAATCGACATATTATATTGGATCCTCAAATATAAGGGTCAATGTCTTTTTGGCTTCTATAGCTCTCCGATTGGGCACCAACTGCACACGCCATCAGAGTATTGATAGACTGCTCTTCGCCTGCTTTATAAACATATCCGTTTGCTTTGTCAATCAAATTTTTTAATCTCAATAAACTTTCATTACTCTTAATATCCAACGGTTGAAACGATACAAGACTGTAGTCCTCTACCATAGAAACTATCGCCGCATTCAATTTAGCATATTTTTTCATTATGGGCGATGTGTCTAGGGCTTCAAGCAAATATTTCAAATCTAACACGTCTGTGTAGAAATCCAAGTTGAAATGCAACTTTGATTCATTTTGTTTGAACAAGTCTGCTTTGCTCAGGACGTTGACATGAGGCAGGCCCATTTGGAGCATAGTGTTCAAAGCCATCAACAAGGTGGAAACAAATTTACTTGGCTCTGAGCAGTAATGTGAATCAATCAGATTCACTACGCACAAATGATAGCCCAATCGTTCCAGTTTACTAAAAATGTTCGACATTGATTTGTGATGTGTGTACAGTTCTACTTGACCTGGGCAGTCGAATAAAAAATAATTGCAAGTGGACTTCTTTAATTCAGCGAGGAACCAATCAAAGTTCTCTTCTAGATATTCCATGCAGTACATTAGTGCTCCATTTGGACCGAGATTCAGATTATTCATGACATCTTCGACGGTGATAAGTTTCATTACATCGATTGCAGGTGAGTAGTTCATATTTTCGTTGGCGGGATCAAGATTTACGACACAAACATTGCGGCCGAGATCTTTGTAAAAGTTGTAGGCATGTTGACAATATGTTGTTTTCCCAGATCCTGGTGGTCCAATTATAAGCTGACCGTAGAGGGGATTCAAAAATTTAACATTACCTGCCGTGGACAACATTTTTATTTCCAATGAAGCAAGTATGAAAAGAATAAACACAAAATATTACCGAAGCTGTCAATTTTAGAAGTGACAACTCCTTTGATTAAACTGACAGCTTGAAATGAGTGTGTTCAGCTCCATTATTTTTATAATACAGTGGGGCCCATTTGCGCAAGAGTGAATAATAATTCATGTAAAACTAGCTCAAGATATGCAGAATAAATTTGCCAATTTTTTTAAAAATTAATATTTGTAAGTCCGATTCACCCCAACATCACTGATACCTCACAAGTCACAAGCAGAGGTGAAATTAATTTTGTGACTTTTTCGGATTCTCCCCCAAAGTCTCAACTTGTGAGAGTCATAAAAACAATCAAAATTGTGATCTATTTCAGAGCAGGGCACAACTCACAATAAGTATGAATTTCGACATTTCGATGCAACATTCTATAAAATATTTTTTCAAACAATTTATTTTATATCCCAACATGAAGTAAACAGAAATATGAAACTTTAATTTGAGATGATAACTTCAGCAGCGACTACCAGAGAGAAGGATAGGTGTCAGAGCATCAATAGTGTGATTGCCTGTAGGTATTCTGTTCATTTTATACCATTCCAGATCAAATATAAATCCTTTTACATTTTTTCGCTTGAAAATTAATGAAACGGATTCTCTTTGATAGTTGTTTATTAGTTAAAACAAAAATAAATTCATTTATACATATTTGATTATTTTTATTATTACATCTATAATAAATAATCCGCATCAATTTCAATTTTTATATTGTTTTTAATATTCAGGTGTTCCAATAATGCCACTACGCAATCCACCCTTACCTGTGGTGAGTTTCGTTGTGAGTTTTCTTGTGACGATTGGAGGAGAATTCGATAAATGTTATCGAGTGACAATAATCCTCACAAGGAATAGTCACAAGGGCTTGTGACTTGTAATTCGTCTCAAGGGGGGAGAATCGGCCTGTTAGTTTCTATCCATGAATTGATTTGAAATTTAAGAACAGTATGTTGTGTAGTAAGACTACACACAGATGAAAAATTATCAGTTTCACAACGGTAAGCATGTAAGCAAACCAAAATAGCTAATCACTTTCCCACCAGAACGATCTTTAATCCATTGCCGAGATTCAGCCATTTCAGCGAGTGAAGTAAGATGACTCGCCTAACTCGCCGACTCATGTCACTTTCCACCAACAATTTATTCAGCTATTTAAGTGAAATGAGTATAAGTTCAAATTAATACTATGTTCCCACCGAAGCGAAATAGGATTTCGAAATCTGAGATTTCGTTCATAGTGAACGAGTCCATTTTAAACTTCACCGACTTAGGTGAAAATCTTTTTATGTTCAAATTACGATCTTCCACTCTAACGATAAGGAGATAAAAAGAGAGAGTATGCATTTTTGTTTCACAACGTGGCTTGGGTTGATGAATTAAATAAACAAAAATGGTTGTTGTTTGTGCTTCTGAGAGACGAAATCGTGGATTTGGTGGTGTGAACACCAATTGAAATCTCGAAATCTTCCTCCTGAAATCCCTAGACTTCGCTTTGGTGAGAAAATAGTATTATAGATTCGAACATTTAAATGTAATGAAGCAACAAAAAATTTAAGGAAGCTACGATGCTAGATACTACATAAGCAAAGCAAATCTAAACAAAAAAATCAAAACAAGAAAGTGCGTTCAATAAATTAAATGCAAAAAAAGTATTTATATTAGATACACATATTTATACATGCAACTTTTTTTGCACCACAACAACAACTGACTAACAGCCCTATTCTGCCGTTGTGATGCTCACAGGTCACAATTTTTTGTGAGGTTTCTTATGAGGCGGTCACAATTTCGTATTCTGTTGAGACCCTCATAAGAAACCTCACAAGAAAACTCACCATCGGAAGGTGAATTTTTTTTAGTGGTGGCGGCGAGCTGAATTGTCAAAACAAACAATATCAACATAATCTGCAAACTACAAAAGTGATGAATTACCTAAAATTTGTTCAAAAACACCTGCAATAACAATTTTTTTGATAAGAATATATAAGTAATAATTAAAATCGGTGTTATACCTTGTAGATGAACTGAGCAGATGGCCGCGGATTCTCAAGAAGAACTTTCGGAGCCAAAGCCAATTTTTTTTTTTGAAATTTTGGTATGCAGTTGTTTAGAGTTTTTTTAATATACATGTTATTAGAGAATTGAAAAAAATAAAATTCAACTATGAAAAACACAAATTAATTTAATTTTGTTGGGTTTTCCTCGATTTTCTTGAAATTCCTTGGGATGTTTTATCTTCCGATGGTGATGCAGATATTAAATATTGTACCTTCAGATTTATGCACTCGGGCATGGGTGTCGATCTAGGGCCGTGTTGCGGAGTAAAGTATTCCAGCACAGAGGACACATTCGATTTTAGAATATTCTGTGTACCTTGAAATCATGAGATTTTAATTTCAGTTCATTTGGAAAGCTGAAATAATTAAAAATTTATAGAGATTTCTAATCGCGGTTAACAAAATGTACCTTTTCCACATTGCTGCTTCGCATTACTTTCATTTAAATCATGATATTTTTATGATTGTCTCGTACACTATAAGATATAAATTTTCTCGAACAATGTTTGCACTTGAAGAAATAACTCCTTTTCTTCCTTTACGTTGCAAGTTTTCTTGGCCGATAGATAAAAGTAGTATCTTGAATGACAAACAGATCATTCATATCCCTTAATTATCTCAGAATTTTCCTGCGCTACAATCAAAGAGTTGATTTATTAAAAAATCAATTAATACAGTTTTATTTGTTCTTACTTCTTACATTTATAGATGAAACTTCTTCCAAGAGATGTATCAAAATCAAATTCAAATCCATGTACCTTTAGATTTATGCACTCGGGCATGGGTGTCGATCTAGGGCCGTGTTGCGGAGTAAAGTATTCCAGCAAAGATGACACATTCGATTTTAGAATATTCTGTGTACGTTGAAATCATGAGATTTTAATTTCAGTTCATTTGGAAAGCTGAAATAATTAAAAATTTATAGAGATTTCTAATCGCGGTTAACAAAATGTACTTTTTCACATTGCTGCCTCGCATTAGTTTCATTTAAATCATGACATTTTTATGATTGTCTCGTACACTATAAGATATAAATTTTCTCGAACAATGTTTGCGCTTGAAGAAGTAACTCCTTTTCTTCCTTTACGTTGCAAGTTTTCTTGGCCGATAGATAAAAGTTGTATCTTGAATGACAAACAGATCATTCATATCTCTTAATTATCTTAGAATTTTCCTGCGCTACAATCAAAGAGTTGATTTATTAATAAATCAATTAATACAGTTTTATTTGTTCTTACTTCTTACATTTATAGATGAAACTTCTTCCAAGAGATGTATCAAAATCAAATTCAAATCCATGTTTATTCTTATTTCGTTTTTTTAAATAGTTTTGTTTCACAGATATGTCAAGTAGGTGAGTTGTGATGTGTCAAGAAGCAGATCATTATTTTCAAGTTTTTATGATGCTCACACGTTGTGAGGTTTTTACCAGAATACCAAATAAGTCACAAAAATGAGTTCACATCAAGTTATGAGATTATTGTGACTTGTGAGGGTTTAGTGAGGTTTCCAGAATAAGGCTATAAGATTTTACAACATTTTTGGACTTTTGTTATACAACCCAAACAACAGAAAAATACAATGGTGCAAAATTTGCCTGGTGTTGTTGACAGTTTTGCTGCTGTTATTTTCTGTCAGAAATGGTTGTGTTCAAACAAATTTGGAATTTTGTTTTGAAAAGGTGTGTTCACGATTTATAGAAAACAATAAAATTTCGCAATTTTACACCTGTACGATTTTACAAAATGATTGCTCATTATATTTCCGTATATTTTTAAGGCCCTGGGTTATTGCGTTAGTAATTTTTATTTCCTGTACATGAATAGGTGTAAAATAATTTCTTTGAGGAAAGAACATTTATACCCAACCAAAAATGTGAATTCAAAAACACATAAGCCAAGTCACTGCTGAAATCTCTGGTGAGTAATCTGACATTTCATTTCACTCACCCATACTCCCTCACTTCTACTAGCCGAAACGATTTTCAATGAAAAGTGACTCATCGCACTCGCTCACTGTGGTTTAAACTTAGCTGAATTTCGATGCATGCGTTTCTATTTTGGACTCCTTTCGGTTGCAAAGATTACTATTTAATACGTATTAACCACAGATGAGTATTACCACGATTAGAAACTTTTGTACGTTTCACCCTCCAACACCCATTTGTTACTCATTAGTGATGTTAACTTTCTTCAAATATAATTACATCCGCAATCTATTTACTCCATTTAATTTATCAAAGTTCATTCAAGCTTACAAAGAAGAAAGAGCGAAAGTTCTGCAATTTTTAAACCTGATTAATTTTGTCTACAATATAGCTTGTATAAGATGACTAATCCAAGCTGTCATCTTAATTATTTCTTGTATTTTCTAAGATATACATTTATGAAAATTTTCTTAATTCGATTGTTTTATATCTCCTTCTTTTCGACAAAAAAAAATAATTTTATATGCTACATCAATTTTCTTCATAAATTATTAGATCTGGGTTCTCATAGATATTGAATGAAATTACTTTATATCTGATATGTACTTAATAAACCACTTTTTACCAACTTCGTTAACCTCAACCTACGTGGACTTTACGGACAAAGTAGCAACCCTTCCTTTGTTTCAATTCAGTGGAATTCAAAACGAACTAGGGCGAAATCTGGACCTCATTTTTTGTGATGACCCAAACGGACTTTTTGTCTGCCGAGCTGATCCGATTCTTAATAATGTTCAATATAATCTAGCTCTGGAATTTCATTTTGAAATATCTCGATTGGTTCTTGAGAACGGTCCCCCAAAATCATGTCAATATTTAGTTAAATATCAATCAACTCAACCGACTACGCTGGGCTAAACAACAGCATTTTCGAAATTAACTGGTTCGCTAAGCTTCAACACATGGATTACAACTCCATGGTAAACAATTTTTATTCAACCTTGCTTGAATGTTTCGATTTACACATTCCACGAAAACGGCTTAGCCAAAAAGTGATTCTTTCAACCAGTGGTTTGGGACCGAACTGCGGAAATTAAAAAAACTATAAAAAACATCTTCACAAAAAATTGAAAAAGAAATTTTGTATCAAGGCTTAAAACAACTTCATTGAAGCCCGGAAAGAGTTGGCTAGAAAAACATCAGTTGCCTACGATAGATACATCATGAACGTTAAATCGAATTTGAAAACCAATCCATCTTTGTTTTGGAATTTTATAAAGAGGAAACGGAAGCAACAAATGACTATGATATTTGCAATACATTTGCGAATTATTTTAAAACAGTTTATGTATCCAGTGAGGACAACGAAGGTAATGTAATCTTGACGACAATTAACTCAAACACTCTACAACTTCCATTTTTCATTGAAAGTGATGTAGAAGCTGCCTGTTCGAAAGTCAAAGAATCTGTTTTGCCAGGTTATGATGGAATTCCTGGATGCATACTCCCAAGATGCTTAAAATATTTATGTGCAGTCTTGTGCCATCTTTTCAACAAGTACATGCATGATTCAATTTATTCCGACATTTTGAAAAAATCGTATATTATACCTTTATACAAATTAGGATCTCGGTCTATTGCCTCCAATTACAGAGATATCTCCCCTTTCACACAAGGAAACTGAGTTGCTGGCAACTGGAAGTTTTTGGGCGAGAAGGGCAAGAAGTAAGGGGAATGAAAAAAATCTCCCCGGTCAACGATTTGAAGAGATTTTTTTGACGTTTTGCTTTGCATTCCAATTAGCCCAACAAAATCTTCCCAGTTTCCTCCTCAGTTTCTTGGTGGGAGTTTTTTCATGTGAAAGCTACAAGGCAATTAAAGGAAAACGTAAAAAAAATCTTCAGCAACTGGTTTCCCTGTGTGAAAGGGGACTATCGCAAAATTGAGCTCTGTTCCGAAACCTTTGAATCACTTATGGTCAACTACATGTTTTTTAATTTATAGTCTTATATTTCCATGACTTTTTTGGTGGTGGATCAAAAGAAAGTCATCTTAGACCTCTACTTTTTTTATTATACATAAATGACTTACCACACAAACTTCAACATTCTAAAATTCTCCTCTACGCCGACGATGCCAAAACATTTTTGACGTATTCAAATCCTGAAGAATCTTTATATCTTCAAAGTGATTTTGATGCTCTTCTCGAATGGACAGCTATAAACAAACTATCGCTTAATATGTCAAAATGCAGGATCATGACCTACTCTCGAAAGCTTTTGCATCATCAGTTGGATTATCAACTGAATAGATATTCTAGAAAGATGCGAACATTTTAATGATTTCGGAATACTTTTTGATCGGAAGCTTTCCTTCAATGACGATATAGACTACATAGTAAACACAGCAAAATCAAGATTGGGAATGATACGTCCAAAAACAATTTTAGCTATTTGCACTACGTGGTTTAAACTGGGAAAATCAATTTTCGCTTCCACCATACCGTCAAAGGCTATTACTGGTACAAATGAACACACTCGAGGACAGAAGGAAGGTCTTCAATTACTTAACAACATTAAAAATAATCAATAGTGAAATTTCGTCACCATATTTACTATCGTTAATTAAATTTAACGTACCTGCTCGTCGGACACGGTTCTATATACCATTACATATCAGCTTTCAGAGGAGTAATTTCTTAGCCAAAGGAGATGTTACCAGACTTTCAATGATCTCCATTTTGTTTGTGATTTTTCTGCCAATGTCTCATACATGAAATCACATTTGTTAAATTATTTTAAACAAAATTTTCATTAGTAAATCTATTATTGTAAGTTAAGTTTAATTGTTAGTTCTTAAACTGTAGTTAATTACAAATAAATAAATAAATAATACAAAGCTTTTTATTAACTTCTTTATAATTTACATATTTTCTAGTGAACTATTGTTCCATTGTTCCAGAACTTTTGCTTTCTTTGCTGTCAAATATCGGATTGAATATACACATCTGACGGCAGGCCTGTTCGATGTATGTTCTTGTTTTTCCAGCATTGCCAACAACTTAATATATAACATAAAACAAAATAAAAAATCATTTAATTCCACCATAATTCTTACATCTCAAATAACATTGATAATAGGAGTGTACTTTTCTAGTCGGATAAAAAATTGGACGTACAAAGAGTTATTTGGCTATACATGTATATTGCACCAATTGATTCTGATTCTCTTCCGAAATCTTTTTTCGTCATATTCCTTTTGCGCGCGCTTTAAAAAAAAACACTCCAATGCCAAATTTAAGTAAAGTGCTATTCTCATGTGAAGGGGGTTTAACCAATTTAGCACTACCCTACCGACTGTAATTTTATATTATACCAATCACAAACCACACACGATTCGAAGTCTATTTCGAATTTTAGAAATAATGCAACCCGTTTTCTATTATCCCAAATGGTGGTATATATTTTTGTGGTTCCTAAACCAAAATGTGAAAAAATAAAAATAAACATATTATTTATTGCAAAAATACTTAAAAAATATTCATTCAATATCAGTAGTTACAATTAAACTCAAATTCAATAAATATATTTAGGAGTAGTGTGTCAATTTCTTAGATGAAATATTTTTTCTAGAGGAATGTAGTGCTTGTGTGTGTAGTAGTGTCGCCATATTTTTTCTCCCAAAAAAAATAGATGAAAAAAAAATAGAAAAGAATTTTTTTTACTGCGTTTAAAAGAAGAAATAGGCAATTTTAATTAAAGGTTATGAAAAACAACCTTAAAACTGATAAAAAAAAACTTCCAAAACCAATTATGTACGTTTTCCACCTTCATTAAGTTATCTGAAAATTTTCTCTATACAGAGACCAAGTGGTGTAGAAAATTGAAGAAAAAAAAACAGTCCTCCGGAACTGCGCTCAATATGCGCATGATAAACTGGAAGCTTGCGGTGGAGCTCATGGAACAAAAAGAACAATTACATCTCTAGATATTCAGACATTTTAACCTGAAGGTAAGTTTCTGTGTGTTTTCTTGTGTTTATCACTTTTACCAGTTGCAGTCCTATACAATTCATTTGGAAAGTACAAGATTCTCCTTTTTTGTCTTGCTGTTACGGCCTGTGGGGCCGGACGACACACTCAAATTCAATGGGCATTGGGCGCAATGTTTTTTATTCTATGAAGCTTTGCGCTGCTCCACATATCAAAATCAACGAAATAGGTACCACTCATGTCTGTTCTGTCCGTGTCATGCCCAGGCAATCATATGGCCTTTTCGATTGGACGTACGGAACTGTTCCGAACCCCACAAAATTACAGTTGGATTTCCATTTCCATTTCACTAAACACTCACATGATTAAAATGACAAAATCATCGGGTTGACTTGTTTTATCGATGTATTTTATTGAATTTAACCAACTTTTCTGGTAAAAATAACAAACAAAAAAAAAAAACAAAAAAACACGACAATCATTGATACCAAAAATTGTGTATCTGAATTGAAACCAAGTGCTCTTTTTAGCCGATGTAATATTCTTTAATTTTTTATTTTCACAAATACAATGGTACAATTGATAATAAGTCAAATTGTGACTTCGTGTTTTATTGGGGGAACGTGTTCCGGACGACCAATCGAAAAAGGCAATATTTACCAACGCAATCCCAATTCAAAACAGTTGCGCTGAATTATCCCGGTCGATTAGGTAGACTATAAAGTCTGATGAGATTCCTAATCGCAGTCCAGTTTGAGTGAGAGCGGTCATCAAACGTGATACGTTCAAGCCGTCATTTCCTTGGGAAAATATCATCAAGTATACCTACATATTTGTATTCATTAAAAAGAAGTCGATTAGGTATAAATACTTTCATATGCATACAATTTATTAACAAAATATCTGAATAATTGTTATTTTCAAATTTGGTGCAATTGGGAATCAAATTTTAAGACCACGGTTAAATTTAGTTATTTTTGTACTTATATTGCGCTGCTTTTGATCTTGGATTCTTATCAATAAATAAGAAATGACTTTAATCTACATATTCATTTCTGAGTGAGTGAAAAAACTTTAACTGTGTGGGCGAAAAAAAACCCAACCTCTGTTAAGATTTTGTTTGGAAAACTTTAACCGGGAAAGGAAATATGCTCCTGCCGCTGACATGCGCGCTAACATAAATCAAACCACATCCTGGATAATAAACTTGCAGCAGCTAAAGGGAATCAAGATGTTTTCTATAAACAATTGTATAGGTATGTGCTGCAACTTTGTAATGCAGATCGTATGTACTATCGTTTAATTCATATCTAGTTGAACTTAATTTGCGCCTAACGGTTTCAATAAATGTTGGTAGTGTTGTCGTGGTGATTTTGGTTATTTTCAAAATTTAATTGTATTACTGGTGGTTGGATTTTCCGAATATAATTAAGTTTAGAAAGAACGTAAAAGCTATACCTGAGGTTCAATACAGTCACAATACGGTTTACATTTCATTAGATTCATTAGGGTTTGGCTGTGGCGCGATAGTTGTGTGCTCGCCTGTCAACCTCGTGGTTGCATGTTCGATTCCTGCCGTTGTCTATGTCTTCTTATATTCCATTAAAAACCAATTCTAAAAATTGTCATAAAATAAGTTGCTGCTTTGCTAATTACATGCTGTTTAGGCATAACACTAAAAACATCTGATTGAGTAAACTAGCATACCCATAAAATATGACAACGAAATAAATAAAATAATGCAAATTATAAGGGACATAAATAAATAAGACACGGTAATTCTCTCCGCATTAGTTCAGCCGCCATCCCTGGAGATAAATCTGAGACAACGACCAGCTCTAGTCTCTGAACATCGCGCTACACATCTTTCCTATCCTTCTTTCTCTTCTTCCGCGGGATGCCCACGCTGTGTCAAGAAAAACATAAATGGTATTCATAATCCCTTGAGCGCGTGCAAAGTTATAAAAAAAAAAGATTTAAATTATTTGTGTGAAAACATAATTCTTGTTTAGAATTTTACTAATTTTTCCGGCGGTCTGAAAGCAATTGTCTTATTTTCATTAGCGCGTTTTTATCCGAGCAAACAGTAGGTACCTAATATAAAAAATATGTTCGCAAAATTTTAAACCACCTATTATTAAGGCCTTAACACGATACTAGTTAGCAATTTACTATATACATAGTAGTCTACTAACTTTTCATAAATTTTAAACCTTTTTTGTTAACTAGTAAAATGCTAATTAAGCAGATGGCAAAGAATTTGTAGGGTTTGAATTTTGGTGAACACAATTATTGTGTTTATGAGTTGTAAATTGATTTGTATGTTGACAGAAACCGAACATATGCTCTAAAAATGCATTCGATATTTATATTTTCAATTTTCATCATTTTAACTGCATTATTTACAAAAATAAAAAAAATGACACCTGCAGGACTCGAACCTGGGCCTCCTGCGTGCAAAGCAGATATACTATCAGAATGACAGTACGATACTAAAAATTTAAAGTAGCCATTCGGTGATTTTAACTTTATTAAAATGTTAATAAGATTAAAATTAGCAAAATCCTCTTTTTAACCTAGTATCATATTAAAAATGATTTAACATATTACTAAATCGTTTAAAATTTTGCGCCTTTGTTATTAAAAAAGATTTTTGGTTTAGGTACGAACATATTTGAAAGAAAAAAAAAATAGATATCTACCTAATTAAAAAAAAAAATCTTGAGGAATATTAGTGGTTTGACAAAAAAATCGACTGGATCGCACATACTTCCTCCTATGTTCGATTATATACATTAGCCATGTTTTATTATATCCAATAACCCATATGGTTCACCCCGTTAAAATAAAACGATCTGGGTTATGTACTGATATGTACCCTCTGTTCGCCGAATTTAATACTAATATTTGCCAACCCAGATAAAAACCTGGATCTCGTGTTGTTTTTGTACTACGTGTTAAAAAATAACCTAGACCCAGACCCGTAGTTATAAAACGCAGCTATTATATGCAAAAGATTTTTAATAAAACCTGCTAAATGAATTTTTAAAGTCGTTTTTCACTTAATTTTTTATATATAAGAATACTTATTTTTTTCTAAAAAAAATGTATATATTTAATAAATTTAAATATTTAATAATATAAATTTAAAAACAAAATTTCAGAAAAAAATAATGCACTCGTTCATTTTTTTTTTTTTTTTTAAAGTTTGAACAAAATCGGTTTTGCTCTTTAGGCTGTAGATCGTTCTACAGACAGACAGACAGATAGACGGAATTGCGGGACACACTTTTTTGGAGTTCTCTATCATCGTAATGTCAACTTTTATTAAAATCTCGAGTTCGATTTTTTTTTGTTCAAATGCACAACTTTCCCTATAGTACCTACATATGTATATCGCAAGTAAAAAGAGTATGTGGGCTTAAGTACACGCACCAGAAGAAAACTTTCCTAATTTGAAACAATTTTTTCTTTCATGGAACCAGTCAAAGAACAACGAAGTTGACATTTTTGAATACCAAAAATCTAACTTCGAAAAATACATCCCATGTAAGGACCCCATCTTCCAATTTTACAAACGTCACAGGCGTTTAAACTTTCATTCATGGTTCAACAATAATAGATTTCATTACACATTATACTACTCGGTAGTATGTACATAAATCTACGAAGTAGATACACTGAATCGCTGGCAACGAGACAATCGACTTAAACAATACACACATTAATACAACAGAGAAAGAAATAATAATATTGTGGGTGCACATTTCTTTTTAAAAGCGTATTGTGACCAGCGTTGCCTTCTAATATAATTGTTGTGTTTTTGCTACACTTTCTTGTCACAAGCACAAACTTAGCGTGCTCCAAACACTACACTTCTTTACATCAGACATTTTTTTATTCTTAAAAATGAATAGTGTGTTTGTAATTTTAAATCTTAACCAATACTTTTTGTGTAAACCCAGAACACAACATCGTTAATGTTAAATGACGAATTTCGTTCCGTTGTAAGTTCACAAGAAATGTTAGAAGAATATTTTACTGAATACATTGTTAAATTTTGGGTTAATTAATTGAGTGCCAAAAATTTTCTTGAAAATCCAGCTTTTGAAAATGATGCAGTTATGTACATACATGCTTACTTTGTGCAGCTTGCCCCATAGTAGTGCAACTGCAGAGTTAAATATAATAAAGGATGATTTTAGAAACAATTTGAATATTTTAACTGTTGATGCAATTATGCAATCAAAAAACTCTTGAAATACGTAGAGCGAATTTTTGAGAACCCAGTAATTGAATTAGCAAACAAATTCAATTACCACAAGGCAAGTCGTTATAAAAAAATGAATCCTTAATTGTATATTTTTGGTTTGTAAAGATGTAAATAGTATACATATTTATTATTATATAATAATTGTTTTATGAGTTATATGCAACTCATAAAACAATTCTTATATAATATAGTTTGTTATACCTACATATGTATTTATATTTGAAATTGAAAGAAGGGATTAAAAAAAATTTAAATTAATTTGTTTGTTTTTAGCACGTTTTTACTACACTTTTTTTTATAAGCACTACACTTTCAACCATTTGGGGCGGCAACACTGGTCGTGACGTCCGTTTCGAGGCAGACTACAGTTATAAGACCCATTTCTTCAAAATAAATATCAATGCAAATGATTTGAAAGTGCGACAGATATACACCAATATCTTTTGTTTGAGTCCAGTTCAAGGACTCAATGTCAATCGAAGTCTATTTTTGTGCGCAACGATACCTATTTGTGTACAAAATCAAAAATGGAATGTCCAGCATATCTCAAATAAATCTTCAGAAACAACCATGATTTCATAATTCAGCGAGCAAATGGTACAACAAGAGGAGAGTGCACAATATGTACAGTATATAGGTTTTCAAACATTCAACAGCATTCCTCTTAGAAATAATATTATTTATATTTGAATTATAAATGCATATACATTATGTAAAAGATAAAATATATTCTTCTTCATGGAAAATAGTAAAAAAAGGGTAAAGTTGTACAGTATCAGCTTCAGAGATACATACAAATAGTGAAACTAAGTATTATTTTAGACTGTTTACGGATGATACCTTATTATATGTTTCTGCAAAATTTTGCGGAGGAATGTATCGATCAACTAAATGCTAAATTAAACAAAAAAACATTGAGTATTTTTTGAATAAACTAAAGTTTAATATTTACTTCTACATCAAAATCAAATATAAATAATGGAGAATCTTCCCTTAATATTGTATATGGCCTCAAATTGAAAAAGTTGAAGAAATAAAGTATAGGGTGTTTTTTTAGAAGTGTTGTTTTCAATCTGGCAATACTTTTTTTCGGAATTGGTCTTTTTGACAGCTGTCACTAGATTTATGCCCAGTTTGGTTTGCTATTTCAAAAATTGAAGCCGAACGACCACTAAGCGCGTCGCACGTTCTTTGGATGTGTCCAAAACAAGATGGCCACCGATCCCGATTTTCACAAGAATATTTTGTTCAGCGATGCAGCTCACTTTTAATGGGTACGTTAATAAGCAAAATTGTCGTATTTGAAGTGATCATAATCCACAAGCTATTATTGAGACGCCGTTACATCCTCAAAAAGTCACTGTTTGGTGTGCAGAGAGAATCATTGCTCCATATTTCTTCAAAAAAGAAGCCGGCCATAATGCTACATTCAATGGGGAACGCTAAAGAGTCATGATTAATGACGTCGTGGACCTGTGGCGTGGCCTCCAAGATGGTGATATTTAACACCGCTGGACTATTTTTTGTGGAGTGATGTTAAGTCTCTTGTTTGCGCAGATAATCCCGAGACGATTGACGACTTGGAAGAGAATATTGCAGCAATTGGACATTCGGTCCCAAGTGCTGCAAAAAGCGGTCGAAAATTTGGGCCTCTCGACTTGAATTTATTCGAGCCAGCCAGTTGCCCGAAATCATTTTTAAAACATAACGGCATACCCTTATCTTTATAATAAAGCTAAATTCTTGGGCATAACAGAAAATTATATGTTTTGTTTCTTCTTGAAAACCACACGTCTAAAAAAGCACCCTTTATTCCAGAGTAATTATAGATACAAAGATTAAGATTCGAAACACACAAAAACAATGGGCCCTATTGCGGTTGTCGATCGTCGTTCGAAATTCGATAACGAGCGATCAACGATCGACAAAATAAGAAAAACTATCCATAATCTCATTGTCGACCGCATTTTTGTAATCGACGCGGTCTATTGAACAAGTTAAAAATTGTATCGGGAACAAAATGTAAGTGTTTTTAAGAATATGGTTGCTGGAATATGGTTTTAATTATTTATTTTTAATGCATGGCGAAACAAGTTTCAACAAAAAAACAAATGAAGCTTTCGTGAATAAAAAAAGGATATCGCCGGGTATAATAAGCATGTTATATATTTTTGTTTCTTGATTTAAAATTTTGCTGTAGGTGCCATTAATGCAATAACTCCTGGAAATCCAATTTGAAGAAATACATTTCGTACAATACGTATTTCACTTTCGCCGGAAAAAAATTGTATCCATTTTGGACATACATATGTGTGTTTCTATTACATTACGCACTTCCTTTAAGACTAAGGATACAGTCGATTGATCAATTCCAACGGAAAAATCATTTTCAAGACTTAGTTGGTATGATCCTTGGGCGTAAATTGTTATTTCAAGTTATATTTTTATAAAAATAAACAATATTAAACAAACGTTACGAAACGAAATAAATAAATAAACAATCCAGTCAGCGGACAGCTCCAGTAAGCAGACAATTCCCTTAAACGTACATATTTTTGGGAACAAACTTTTTTTTTCAATTTCTCATAATAAGCTACTTTCCTATAAACGGACACTCAAATACTTGTTCTTGTGCATTTTAAATAGAAAACCTCCCATACGCGGAGATATAATTTGATTATATTTTATCAACAAAGTCCGTTTTCAGTATCGTTTCTGTTTTATTTTTAATGCATAAACAAAACCAAAAAAAAAATATCCGACAAATGAACTCGAATTTCTGATAACTAGACAGGCCGATGTTATGTTAAATCTTTTTGCCCGAGTAACTAAGTTGCTGTAAAATTAAAGGACCATGAGTGTCAGCTTCTTAGAGCTTTTATTGTACTAGCAAATACCGGTGCGTTACTATGGCGTTTCTATCCCATGAGATAAGGGAAATGCTAAGTACAAGAACGGCGCGCGGTCATAGTGTGCGGAATTGAATATCTAAATGTGCAAGGCATATGATGTATCTGGGCCCTGTGAATCATACAACACATACAATGTATGATTTCTGGTTCACAGAATTGTTGTATCATTTACTGCCACACAATAATTTATGAACGAAAACTTGACTGGAAGTATTTGAATATTGTATGAAACTATTTCATAGATTTTATTTAAATATACATCATACAACCGTTTAAAGTGAAATTTTTCATACATTTTATTGATTCTTTATTTAGCTTCAGCTTTTAGTAACAATTTTTAACTTAAAACTAGTAAAAAAGAAACCTGTAAAAAGATAATTAAATTGTAATTAGTTTTATCATATGAAAAATTAATTTCTTTTTAAATGCTATAACATTATTTTCAGACATTAAGTCATTTGACAAGTTATTAAATAGTACGAAAAATGTATGGAACAATATATTTTGTGATCTGCTTTTTGTAAAGAATGGTAGTCGAAAATCACTTCCATTTCTTAAATTATATGTTTGAACATCTGACACGTAAACTATTTCTTTAAGATTTTTAATATAAAAATAGGTACATTCATAACTGTTCTTTGATTAATGGTAAGCCGTTTTAAGGTATATAACATAAATTTAATGTGTGTTAACCTATTTTACATCAAAATACATCTCATTCCCCGACTTTGCAGTTCTTGCAACCTCTCTGACGTTCTGTTAGATCCCAAAAATAATATTGTTGAGTAGTATTCAAAATGAGGTTTGATCATTACATTATATATTTGTATTGCACAGTTAAATGATATCTTATTTCTTATTCATTGAATTTTCTTAGCAATTTTATTTCATATGTAATGTAGTTAATGTGCGCTGCGAAACTTCATTTAGGGCCAATCTTTCAATAACAGCATGTGATTGAGTAAACTAGTATACCAATAAATATGACATCGAAATAAATAAAATAATGCGAATTATAAGAGACATAAATAAATAACACACAGTAATTTTCTCCGCATTAGTTCAGCCGCCATCCCTGGAGATAAATCTGAGACAACAACCAGCTCTAATCTCAGAACATCGCGCCACACATCTTTCCTATACTTCTTTCTCTTCTTTCACCGGATGCCCGCGCTGTGTTAAACACGTATAAAGTGTATTCATAATCCCTTGATCGTGTGCAAAATTATAAAACAAAATTTCATACATATTCTCGAGCAAAAATAAGTTTTTCAACAGTCAGATACAGCTTAATCTAGGAATAAAGTTATCTGCTCATTTTAGAACGGAATAAGGAGTTATCTGAGGCGCCAGTTATAGCTTTCATTGAAACTCATCATTGAAAACTTTGACTATCCATTCTGAGGCACTTAAACAAACAAAACTGATATCGTTTTGGTACTAAAATGAAGGTAATAAGATATATAATATTTTTTGTGAAAAAAGTATCTTAATTGCTCTACCACTTTCTTGTAAATTCACTTTTGATTTTTCAATGATGAAAAGCGTTTTCAATGATCATTGAATGATCATTGTAAAATCAAAAGTGAATTTACAAGAAAGTGGTAGAGCAAATAAAATATTTGTTTGACAAAAAATATTATATATCTTATAACCTTCATTTTGGTACCAAAACGATATCAGTTTTGTTTGTTTAAGTGCCTCAGAATTGATAGTCAAAGTTTTCAATGATGAGTTTCAATGAAAGCTATAACTGGCGCCTGAGGAATAAAATAAATAACTATTTTCGAAGTCAAACACACTTGACATTATTGAATTATTTCACTGAAAAATTATGGCTTTGAAATAAACGTTAAACAAAAATTAATTTCTATGAAAAGTTCTATACTCGAAATAAAAGTGACGTTCAAATTAAATTATTCTATAGATTATTTTGTCTTGATTGAAAAGTTCGATGTTGTTTACCGGTTGTTTAATATTCAAGTAAGTTTATTCCTCTGGCAACTAACTAGATGTTTGTCTGGAGGTTGAAAAATCGCCTCTTATTATCGATAATAACTCCTAGTCCACTTTTTGAATTATTTCATCATTTATTATAATAATTTCAATAGAGTCTATATTAATTTCCATGGCTTTGGTTTTAGTAGTGTTAAGCTTAAGTTTATTTATTTTGAAATAGATTTCTATATTCTTTAGATCATCACTGAGTCGATCGATACACTCCTCTGTCGAACTTCCAGAAACATAGAGCAATGTATCATCCGCAACTAGGCGAGCATTTGCATATCTCAGGACCTTCTCCACATCATTGATGTAAATTATGAAAAGTAGTGTTCCCAATACCGCGCCTTGTGGTACTACCAGAGTTACGTCTAGTGCTTCCGAAAATTCGTTGGCCACTTTGGTTCGCTGTGTTCTGTTTGATAGGTAGGCTTTGAACCATTTGAGTTCTTTTTGAACACCATATCTGCTCAGTTTCTGCACCAGTATATCCATGTCAATTGTTTCGAATGCCCTTTGTGAGTCCAGGAAAACCGCAACAATAACCTTTTTTTCATGGACTTCTGTCTTCCATTGCGTAATTACTAGATTCAGTAATACTTCACAGCTTTGAAGTTGTTTAGCTGTTGTTGCTGCTGAATAATGTATGTCTTTTTAAAAAGTTACAAATAAGCAAAAATATTTCAAAGTAAGTAATTTTTTAACTATTTTATTTACTTAATATTTTCTTGTTATTAAAGGAAGCCAAGAAGCAGCAAATTCTTGTTTTTCAAAAAATTGTACTAGAATAAAGTGTTGCATTTGGGAAGTTTTGCGGTTCCCACGGGTATTAAAGTGGCTATTTTCCGCTGCTGATATATGTATAATGTACTTGTACTTGTGTGCATATATGTACATAAATACCTAAATTGAATAAGGTATTTATTTTAAATAAACTGTAATTGCAGTATTGGAACGAAAATAAACATTTATGTTTCTGCATTGCGTTAGTCCTTTTATTTTTTGTATTTATTTCTGGTCTGACTTTCTTTATGGACTCTACCAATACCAAATACAAAATTAATTAATTAAAATAGTGATTCCACTGTATTTCGGTTATCAATAAACATTTTCGATTTCAGTATCTCCAGCACGAGAAAAATGCTTAATTGCAAGTTCTTAAATGCGCTGTTTTTTATGCCCCCAAATGTTTTAATAGTCTGCCCTATCGAGGTAACCGTGCGTCGGAGCGGAACATTTTCCCCTTTGTCGGAGAAATGTTCCGCACAGCTGTTGGGAAGATTACCCCGAAATATTCTCCTATTCGGACAATTTCGGAGAATTCTCCGCTCCGACGGTTACCTCACTAGGGCCTATTATTTCAACACACATTCTAGGCATTATGAATTTTTGTAATATAAAAGTGATCTTCCAAATTAAAATTCGCATGCTCTAAACTTATCCTAAGGTGTCTTTCCATTAAATCCAAAAAATCTTCACCATCAAATAGCAAATTCAATGTCTCTTGATGTAAAATTACACAAATATTTGGTCTTACAATTATGACTAATAATGACTAATAATATCAAATTGAAAAACAACTAAATCATACATTTCATACAACAAAACAAAAATCATACAACACTGATTTCCAATGATGATATTGTTAAAACTGCTTTGGCGTAGTTTGAGGCAGCTCTTTGCGATATAATCTGAAGAGAACTGGAAATGGTGTCTCTCAGTGGGATCCACTAAGACAATGATAGTTTAGTGCCATTCACCAGAACTGGTTTCTGCCACGTATGAAACCTATCAAGATAGCAGGGGAAGTAATCGAGTAACAGGAGGAAAAATATTTAGAAATTCGACTAGTAAACTCCTCTGGAATGAACACTGAGATAATCCAGGCCCTCATAATGTTCAGAAGACTTGCCAAGTAAAACATGGGGCTATAAACCAAGTATCCTGAAATAGATGTACACCATGAGTTATGACCCATTATCACTTATTAGGCGGTGGCATAGCATAAAAAAAAACAACATAATCACAACTAGAAAATCCCTAGGAAAAGGCTCGCATGCTTATGGGTAACTGGGTAAGAACACCAATGTAATACTCCATTGGGTACCAGGTCATGTCCAGAGCCCTATTGAGGATTGATTTAAAATAAAATTAAAACAGTAGATGAGTCCAAAAGACTAAAAATATGGAAAGAACTCCCAAAGCTGTGACATGTCAAACTACTACACGTTAACTACAACCAGGAACAGCCTGTACTAGCTTAAGAAGCAATAAAAAACGTAAGAACAATAACGGGTATCCTCACAGGCCACTGTAAACTAAGAAAACACTAGTATTCTTGGCTTAATTAACAGCCCTTCTTGTAGATTTTGCAACACCGAATGGGAAACACAGGACCACATTTTAGATATCTGGGACGTCACCAGATAGAAGAGAGTGAATTATTTTCTCTAAAAATACTCCAAATACTAAGTTTACTCAAGGCAATAAAATTGGAGGAAGAGCTATAAATGAGCAGTGCCAGTTTTGTCTCTGAATTAGGGCACATAATAGATCTTAAGGTAGCAATTAATTATTTATTCATTAATCATCCCACGGCAGTATCTACTTACAAAATGTCATTAAAGTGTAATAATAGTAGGCTAAAAAAATTAGGTGCATATATATATTTCCTTCAAACTTAGGAGATATTAGGGCAAAATTTTAAAGAGCCTGATTTTAAGGGCTTAGCATGATACTACTTAACAGTTTGCTAATACTAAAGCACTTTACTAATATCTTCCTAATTTTAAACACTTTTTAACTAGCCACATACTAAATCTATTTTCTTAATAAACTACAACTAAACACGCCTAAAATAGTGCAAAAAAGTAAGCGAACAAAACTTTTTGACGTTTGTAAATGTCAAAGTGGCATATGGGTTTATTACGATACTAAACAAAATAAAGTAGCCATTGTTGATTTTAACTTTAGTAAAATGTTAAGAAAATAGTACGACACTAAACTGGTTTAAAATTAGCAAAATTCTCTTTAGCCTAGTATCATACTAACAATAATTTAACATATTACTAAATCGACTAAACTTTTGCGCCATTGTTTTTTTAGTAATATACCCACATTTTTTTTATTTTTTTAAGACCAAAAATAACAGTACTTGTCATGTACATATGTATTTTAGTTGGCTAAAAAGGAAATTCTTCTCTCAAAAACGGCGAGAAGAATGGAAAAGGTACTTTTTGGTAATTTTTTTCATTGAACAAAAAATGTTAAAAAAGAGATTTTTGTAGTTAGTGAGTTTAGTGAAGTTTTACTACTACTACATGTCATTTCGTGGAGGTTGTACAAAGTGAGAAATAACTATACATACAATAAAATAAAAAAAAAAAAACAAAATCTTAGAAATGGATTAACTTCTCAAAATTTTAACAGGTACGTCTAACTAAGTGCACTGATTTATTTGAGCTTATTTTTACAATAGTAGTGGGAAGAAAGAGATCAAAACAACAGCTAAGTGTCTCTCACTAATCTTGAATTTAGGTTTTTTTTTATCTCAGAGGGTTTAATATTCTTTCAAATAACTGCATTATTCGGTAGTTCATGAAAAAAATAAACAGAAAAAAAACATTGTATTGAGAGAACAATGTTGTGACTAACCATAAGAACCGCACTGTAAGTTCCCGTACGCTTTTTGTCGTATACATGTGTATGTAGGTATGTTCGAAAATAAATACAGACATATTTAGTATGTATTTTATCAATTGTCTCTTTTACTTAGTTACTCGAAGTCTTGATAACTCCAATTGTTTTTGTGACAAGTTATGGTTTGAGTTATCGAAGTTCGACTGTACACGCATGTTAATCCGGATCAGATCATGTGGAAAATAAAATGGGGTTAATGTTGGCGGCCCGTTAACAATATTTCCAGTGTAATCTCTGGTCATAAATTTACCATTTTTGAAAAACAAAACAAAAAATTGAAAATCAATTAAAGTGCACACAATTCTATATTTGTATATGATAATATTACAAGGCGAGATCTTTGTAGGTTTTATTTTAATATTTATCAGTTAAAAAGATAGAATGTGAAAATTAATTCTCACCTTGATTTTTATGATTTTTTTCTATCTTTTGATTGTTTTGCGTTATACATTTTTTTAAATATCTATATCTTTTTCTTTTCATTAAAGTTTCACATGTAAAATAAGGATATTACTTTTCAAGAAGAACACAAAATGGAAGGCGAAATTATATTAATCAGTGATAGTGATGAAGAGGCTGTGCCTTCTTCACAAGTATCAACATCGATAGTTCCATCGTCAGCTTCAGTACTCGGATTATCAACCTTATCAATTAAAGATATAAAAACTATTTCAAGTTTTGAGACACCAACTGGAATGGCAATGTACAAACCTTTGGGTGCTGATTTGATGGCCGCACGACAATTAGAAGCAATGAAGAAAAAGAAGTTGTCCATAATGCAACCATTTCCAGTTGTTAGAGATGTTGTTAACAAAATGAGATCAACGTTAGGTACTAACAATTCACAGCTAAATGTGCTAGGACTTGCTCAACAATATATCACGTAAGTTAAATTTTAACTTTGATTTACATTAATTATGTAATACGTACATATATCTTCTTTTCTATTATATAAAAGTTGTACGTTGTATATTGTTTAAAAAAAATTGTTGACTTTTTATAAAAATATTTGGGATCATTTGAATACACAAAAAGTATTGGCAAAATGTATATTCCTCGAACGAACCCAATCCGAACTAATTATTAATTTTTATCATTCCTTTATTATGCGAATTAAAACAATTCAATATTTTCTCCCTACGTTTCGTTGATTTTTGTCAACATCTTCAGGGGTTACGATTTATAGGATCTTTATAAATTATAAATAATATAATTTAGAAATACATACAGTGGCGACAAAATAATTAGCACAGCTTTGTTAAGTAATTTGAAAAAGCCTTAAATAATTCATTTTTTTTTTTTTTTTAACTATACTCATTTCCAATGCCAATATTGTAAGAACTTTTTTGTTATGGCGTTTGAGTGTAAAGTAACGGGATATTAATGTTTTTCCTTTTTTTAAATAAATTAAGTCAAATGTAAGCCAGAAGCTAAGCAAGGTGCATTCAAGTGAAGAAAATTTAAATAGCACGCACATATTGTTTTCGGTGTAAACATAATGCATTTTTGGTAAATATTTTAAATATTTTGGAGTTTTTTTTATAAGTTTTTTAATAGAATGGGTAAAATTTTAATTGTTAATATGTAGTATGGGTTGTGGCAAATATTCCACAGAGGCATTTATGCTACGAGTTCTCAATTTTAAAAATGAAGGTCACCCAAATTCTTCAATAAATCGAAAATTAACATGTTGGAGGAAGAAGGTTGTTAATGCTGTTCACCATTGTTAAAAAGCAGGAAGTGTTCAAAACAAAATACACATGAACCGAATTGATGTTGCCATCGCCCGCATGATAAAACCAGGTCCGTTCATGACTGCTCTAAAAATTAAACAAGCAATAGAGAGATATTGGCGTGAACGTGTCTGTTAGCACTATTAAAAACCAGTCGATCTCGTACTGTGGAAGTGTTAAGACGTTTTCGGCTTCCCAGTTTTTCCATTTAAAATTCGTGTGTGAGCTTAAGTTCTAAATTAAATCAAGATTTCATAAGTGGTGCAGTAGCACAGTGATAGAGTGGCCGACCGAGAATCCGAGGGTCGCCAGTTCGATTCCCAGGAGGGCATCAGAACTTTATCAGCTTTTTTTCACAACCGTGAAGTAGTTAACTTTATTGGTTGGGAAAACGACCAAAGGAGGAGGAGTTTAAGCACCGGGGCATCGAAAGGTGTCCTAGGGCCAATGAGGCCAGCGATGGCATCAGCAGAGGGAACATCGAAAGATGTTCCAATTACAAACAATGATACTGCAGCAACAACATCATCAGCAATAACAACAACGGCAACATCATCCGATGCTAATCAAAAGCGCAGAAAGAGGATCAAGTGCGCACCAAATTTAGTAAAAAGGAGATCCACGGCCACCTCAGCAAAGCTGCCAGCTGGGGTGCATACGTCCGATATAGACGAGACGTCAGAGGCAGCAAGACAAACCGAGCTAGACACTTCACCCGAAGAGGGTATAGCATATATGTCTGAAGAAGGAGAAGGGCACTTCACGACGGGCGATAGTACTGCCCTCGTGAACCTCTCCACATCAGAGGCGTCATCTGAGGAGGACGAGGAACAAAGAATGTTCGCCCAAATTGATGCTTTGGAGGCAGAAATAGAAAAGATAAAAAGTAAAGTTAAGGTCAGCCAAGAAGCGCGCCGAGCGAGGCAACTAAAAGAACTCGACGAAAAAGAACAACAGCAGAAAAAAGAACAATTACAAAAACAACAGCCACAGCAGCAGCCAAAACAACAACGGCCAAAACAACAACAACAGCAACAGCAGCAGACACAAGTCCAGAAACAAACGCAAGAAAAACAGCAGCAGCAGATTCAAAAGCAGCAGAATCAACAGCCGCAGAAAAGTCAGTCTCAGCAGCAGCAGCCACAGCCGCCGATTATGAAAAAAGAAAAGGTGCCACCCATTAATACTTATAAAATGGAGTTACAGGATACCATAAATCTATGTAAGTTGACCATAGGTCAAAATTTTACTATTAAACGATTAAATAACGATAGGCATGCTATCCAGTGCTTCACACTGGAACAGCACAAAAAAATTAAAGAGTTGCTAAAAGAAACTACTACCGAATTCTTTAGTTTCACCCCTAAAACCGAAAAATTTCAAACGGTCCTTTTGAAGGGCATAGATTCCTACACGGAACCACAGGTGCTCTTAAATGAACTCCGCCAAAAAGCGAATGACGATCTCGACTTTATCGGGGTCAAGCCGTTCGCTACAGTTAGAGCTAGGCGGGAGACTTCCTTTCTTCCTTGTTCAACTCTCACCCAGCAGCAAACTGGATAGTTTGAGGAGTATATCCGTCCTCAACTATCAGGTTGTAACTTGGGACAAATTAAAAAGGCGCGGCGACATGCTTCAATGCATGCGCTGCCAAAGGTTCGGCCACGCCGCAGCAAACTGCGAAATGCAGTCACGCTGCGTTAAGTGTGGAGAGAACCACAATGCAGATGAATGCAAATTAGGAAAGGAACGGGTCGAAGATTGGACCCAGCTTAAATGTGCACTCTGCCGAGGCGCCGGACACCCCGCTAATTATCGGGGATGCCCGACGTTTCAGCTTATAAAAAACAATAAAGCAGCAAAGCAAACAGTGGTAGAAAAGCGTCCAACAGTGCGCCCTCCTACAACAACGCCCGTCAACCCCCAAATTTCTTACGCCCAAATGGCGTCAGGAAGGGGAAGCACGGTACAGCCTACACCAAAGGTCGCCCAACAGGCCCCCGTGCCTAAGGCGCCGGCGGCACAGGCGGACATTATGGGCGTTCTACTGGCCATTCAGGGCCAGTTGAACGGCCTCCAAAACCAGATCAGGGAGCAGGCGACTAGGGTGGATTATATCTACTCTGTTTTGCCGAGCTTAACGCAACTTAGAGGTTAAGGGCGCGCTGCCGGAGAGGCCCTTTAAGATCCTAGCTGTGAATGTAAATTCACTGATTAGGACCGAACGTAGAGCGAATTTATTCCAATTGCTTAAAGACATAAGTCCAGATGTGTTTATGGCTAGCGAAACTAAGCTTAACCAGAAACATAAATTGACTAACAACAATTACAATATCGTAAGGAGAGACCGACCCAACTCCACTCAAGGAGGGGGCGTCGCAATCTTTATACGTAAAGGCATTAGTCATAAGGTAATATATAATAGTGATGTGCGTAAATTTCGGACGTTAGAGGCATGCATCATATGCATTCATCTCCAACAGGGGAAGCGAATGTATGTGATCGCTGCCTATGCACCGGAAACACCTCAGCCCACACAGTTTATAACAGAGCTTGAAAAGCTTTTTGAATGCTTAAGATTGAGCTCGGAAGAAAACTACTACATATTGGCTGGTGATTTGAATGCCAAACATATAGATTGGGGAAATCAAATACAAAATCCTCGTGGTAACCATCTGTATAATTGGATGGGTCGATACAACCTGGAGTATCGCATTGAACTTCTCGCTACAGACAGGCCATCGTTTCCAAGAAGCGGTGCCTATCTGGATCTATTGTTGAAAGACGCAAGACTAACAATTACTGATACTGTGGGCCATCGGTCTAAAAATTGTTTAAGAACGATCGAGTACGACAGTGACCACTGCGGACTCGCCACCGTAATACAACTTCCGAACTCGCTTATGGAGTTGGAGGAGTATGTACCGGTGCATACTTACAATTACAGTAAGGTGCGCTGGCCACGCTTCTCGAACGTCTTATTGAGCGAATTACGATCAAATGGTATATCCCCACCAAATGACAGGAACATGACAAATACTGAAATTGACAGATACTTAGAACAAATGGACGAAACAATTCAACGAACAATGAACAGGACAATACCGATATACAAAGAACGTAACGCAACTGACATGTACCGTAACGCGACAATTGATGCATTACACAGACAAAAAAGTGGCTTACTGACAAGACTAAAACGCTTGTACAGACGGTTTACTGACACACGAGATCTGGAGATAAGGACACTGAAGTCGTCCATCAAAAACATCAACCAATTGATCAAAGAAAATTATAGGTTGTCCATTAATTTGTTTTGGGACAACAAAATTCGGGCCGTGAACGCTACCGACCCGAGTATGTTCCCACAAATTAATAAGATATTCAGAAGAAAAGATCAAAACGACCTTCCGTGTCTTAAGCTCCAGAGGACGACACAAAACAGAGACGTACTTCTGACAGCAGGCATAGACCCAGATGACGCCGTCTTGGACGATGACCTCTTCATAATCGAAGATCCGCAGGAGAAGGTGGATGCTGTGGGGGCTGCTTTCCAGCAAGTGTACAAGGTGAATGCTAGCATTCGCCCGAATCATGACCTGGAGAACAGAGCTCTGCTTCATCACTTATGGCTCCGAAACGATATAAGCGAATGGCGATCTGAGAACCTTGGTTTTACCGGGTTTAATGATGAAGATTTGGCAAACGCCATAATCGCCGACCGAAATGGGCCCAGTCCCCTGTTAATTTCGAAGAATGAGCTCCAGCTCATCTTCGAGTCATTAAAGAAAAAGAAGTCTGCAGGAGTCGATGGTATATCCAACGTTGTACTACGACATTTGCCTCAAGAAGCAGTTGACATTTATACCACACTGTTTAACAACGCGCTGAATAATGCATATTATCCAGTGCGGTGGAAGACAGCTGTGGTGCACCCTCTCCCAAACAAGGGAAAGGACAACTCCAATCCGGCGAATCTCCGGTCGATAAGTCTTCTTCCGAGTATCAGCAAAGTATTTGAAAAGGTTATTAATAGAGCCCTGTTCAAGTGGGCGGAGGACAAAAATATCATCCCGGATAATCAGTTCGGTTTTAAGGCGGGACATGACACAATTAATGCCGCGTCTAAACTAGTTTCTGATATCCAATGGAACAAAACTAAAAAGCAGTGTACGGGTGCCTGTCTGGTTGATTTGGAGAAGGCCTTCGACACCGTATGGTTAGAAGGTCTCTATCTAAAGCTAACCAGACTAGGTATAAGTAAACCTCTATTGTATATGCTTTATGACATGCTAAATGGTAGAAAGTTTGTTGTCAAGAGTGGCAATGTAACTTCTACCGCAATTTTTAATATTAATAATGGTCTTCAGCAGGGAGCGGTTAACTCGCCGATTCTATTCAGCATTTACACCAGCGATCTGATAGGTAGTCTAACTCAGGCAATTGCGTACGCCGACGATCTAATTGCGTACAGAACAGCTAATACAGTTGAGGTCATCAAAAGTCTCTTGCAGAGTGACTTCGACAAGATTCAGCGATATTGTGATGACTGGAAGTTGAAAATCAACTTCCAGAAATCAGAAACTATTTTGTTTAGGACTCCGTTGTCTAGCGCCTCAAGGGATACGAGAAAGAACTGGCGCAAGCTGGTGATCGTAGGGCCACATGGACATCCACTGGCGAGTAAAAGTGTAGTAAAGTACCTTGGCATCTGGTTGGATCAGTACCTGTATTTCGACAGACATATTGGTGCTGCTTTGGCCAGGGCTAGGGGAGCCTTTGCCTTGACAAAACGACTGTTTTATAGCAGCCGTCTTGACAGCAGGGTGAAGGTGATTTGCTATATGGCCCTCATCAGGCCGATGATTGCCTACGGATGCCCGGTGTGGTTCAACGTTGCCCCATCTCAAATGGAAAAGATTCGGGTGTTTGAGAGGCAATGTCTTAGACGTTGCCTTGGATTACACAGAACACCAGAGTCGGAGTACACAAGATATTATTCCAACCAGGTTCTATACAACGGAGCCAACATAAACAGAATAGATAATTTTTTGTTCAAGCTGATTCGGGGTCACGTTGCAAGAGCGATGTCCTCAACTAACAGCTCAATTTTTGGGGCGTATTACCCCAATAACGAATATTTTGAGAGTGCGCGGTTAAGTGGTTACATCCCTCCCGAGGCATTCCTCTATTTAGACAGTCGAGGGCTGATACAGGATGGAGGGGCGGTTCCGCTCATCTACCACGTCAGCCGGAAAACTGTGGATAGGCGACTCCTGTATGGTCGAGACGTCATCGCTCAAGGTGGAGAAGAGCGCCTTCGGTTCAGTAGGACTGTGTCCGATCGGGACCGGAGGGATAGGGCGAAACAGGAGAACCAGTTCTGGTGGCTCTCTGAACAGCATTGTGATATATAAAGTCGATGAAGATGATATATCTTGGTCGACTTACGTAGATTTAGGGCATTAGGTATAGGGAACAGTCAGGGTGGCACCAAAAAAAAAATTAAAAACATGTATGTATGCGGGGGCATACGTGCATGTATCTGCGTGTCTGTACATGTATGTGCGTACGTATATGTATGTGCGTATGTACATGTGTGGGTGGCTTGCATGCTGGTGTGTGTCTGCATGCATATAAAAAATAAACAAAAAAAAATTAAAAAACGAAAAAAATGCTGCGTGGCGTTCTAGTTTTTAAGTAGTTATAAGTATTATTAGGTATTTTAAGTAGTTTAAGTTATTTTTAGTAAGTATAAGTTAGTTTTATTTAGTTTTAATTATTTTTAATATATATTTAGGTTTAGTTTATAGGTAAAAAAAAAAAAAAAAAAAAAAAAAAATGATCAGATATCAAGTTTTTTGTATATAAGTTTCTTGAAATATAAAATAAATTAAAAAAAAATTTGATTTAATTAAAATAGTTTTTAGGTCGAAAGACATTAGTTGTAAGAGTTATTGTTTAATTTAGAGCGCCCGTAAAGGGCCAGTAAATTAGTTGTAAGTTATTGATAATTAGGCTAGTTTTAATCATTTTTGTCTAGCTTTAAGATAGTTATAAGTTAAAATGAAATAAAAATGAATTTAAAAAAAAAAAAAAAAAACCGCATCCGTGAAAAAAATAGTTTAGAAGAATTGCCAGAAGATGCAAAAGAGCATATTTTAAAAGATCAATGATCAAATATGGGGGTCAATGGCGCAGTGGATAAAGTGCTTGATTGCTAACTTAGACGTGTGGGTTCAATCCCCACGCTAGGCGCATTCTTTCTATACATCCAATTTTAATTTAATGCCGCCCATGGGTTAAAATGAGACAGTCAATACCTGGTTCTCAAACCCACTGTGCCAACAAAAAATTCTTTCCTATCATTCTTTTTCTTCTAACTATTGCCGTGCAATTCAGGTTGCATTTAAAAGACCTTAGGTCTTACAGGCATAAAGTTAAATTAAAAAAAAATTTGTTGGAAAAATATCTTGTGGACATATAAGTTAATTTTGGATTGCAAAAAATATGTGCGACTCGGAAAAAATCAGGAATATTATCCAAATTATACCATCAAAAGTGTTAAGCATGGCGGAGGTGGCATTCTTGTTTGGGGATGTTTTCCTGGTATGGTGTGGGAGCGCATAGAAGGTATTATGGATCAGATAAAATATAGAGAAATCCTGAGGAATACAATGGTACTGTGTGCTGATAAAGAAATGCCCCTGAAGTGAAAATTATAACAGGCCAAGACCCAATGTAAAACAGATAGGTCTGTGCACCAATGGTTAACCATCCAAAAAATCGCGGTCATGGAATGACAAGTTCAATCCCCAGATCTCAATCCTATTGAAAACTTGTGGAATGATGTGGATAAAGCAATTAATAGATCCGCTAGTTCAAATTTGGAGGGAGCTTAGCTAACCTGGTACCGGTAACTGCTGAACGATTTGATAGTCTTGTTTTATCTATGAAACGTTTGTCTGCCGCTGTGATTAAAAATAAAGGTAATCTCAATAAATACTAACACGTAAATTTCTTTGTATCACGATCAAATGTTATGTTATTTTACTTGTTTTTCTTTTTCTAATGAAGTGTGCTATTTGTTTGGTCCTAGAATAACTTAACTTGTTTCCATAATTTTGTTTATATTTCTTTGTTTCAATTCAATATTAATTATTTTTTTCTTAATAAATCCAACATATTGTTGTTCTTACTACTTCATAAGTCAAACAGTAGTGTAACAAAGTACGAAAAACTTTGGTTACAGGAATCATAGGATACATGTGCTATTTATTTTGTCGCCACTGTACATATAATAAAAGGTGTTTTTTGAACATTTTTTCTAAAATCAAGTGAATAAAATTAAAATTAAACTTCCTGTTTTTGTCAAATTTACATTTAGTTTGTTGTGTTAAACAAATATTTTAAGCAAATAAATAAAGATTTTTATGAACAAAATTAAACTAAAAACACTACAAACAGAAAAAAACACTTATATCACATTTGAGTTACTTTATCACATTAGTGTAAATTGTGCACAGCTTGTCTTTGCTTTTTTTGTGTTCATGGTTCGTTTAATTTTTTGTTGGATGCGTAAGCTCTCCAGTGTATATGGGGTGTTTTCTCTCTTCTCTTTATCTAGTATTCGCACATTGTTAAAGGCAGCTGTGTTACCATTATCCATTATAATATGCTGTGCGAGAGCGGTCCATGTGCATTACGAATTAGTTTTTTTTTGTCTCATTAATTGAAATTCAATAAAGGCAATAATTTATCATTTCGTTGGAATTTTTTTTCCGTAACAAATAGAATGTACAGATTTGAAAAATTAGTTAATACACCTCCCAAACAAAATTCAATTCAATATGATCTGGTAATAGACCGTCACATAGACTTTCAAGATGTAAAAAAAGTTCTTGATCGATGTGGTCCCAATAAAAATTTTTCCACTTCTCCATCTTGGTAAAATAAAGAACATCTATCTCGTCGTAAGAAGAAATAAATTGTGGAAGAAATACTTGAAATCCAAATCTCTTTAAGATTACCATCCTTTTTCAAATGCTTCAACAGAATTTTCTATCCTCTGCGACTGTCTATACAATGATTACATTGCTCGTATGCAATCCTCGATCAAACTGTATCCTAAATGTTTCTTTGAATTCATTAATATTAAAGGGAAATCCTATGGCTACCCATCCTCCCTAACATAATGGGAATTCTTCTTCTGATCCGACCGAAATAACCATTTTATTTGCTAACTTTTTCAAACAATCGTTTACTGATTGTGACATAGAACATGAAGCCCAATATTTCCACTACTTAAAGAATTTTCCTTAAACCACATTCACAATTCCGAACATTTATCCCAGCTATGGTAAAAGACAAAATTGAAAAACTTAAGGATGATTACTCCACAGGACCAGATGGTGAACTTTTTAAAACGATATATCTTGCAAGGCACCTTTTCTCAATCATGGAAAGTTTCTTACATAGTTCCTATCCACAAAAAGGGACCAAAAACTAATGTGTCAAATTATCGCCCTATATCGCCCTATATCTAGAATATCATGCATTCCTAAAATGTTTCAAAGCATTTTATACGAAACCCTTTCTTTCCACTGCAAATCAATTCTTTCCCACGTTCAACATAGTTTCGTATCCGATAGATCAAAACGAACCGAGTTGAATTTGTTGTGGTTGAATTCATATTTGACCGATAGAAAATATGTCGTCCGTTTTAGATCATCTCTTTCCCTCCCTTTCAACGCGTCTTTAGGAGTACCATAGGACAGCCATCTTGCACCAATGCTTTTCATCTTAGCAATCAACGATATTGCTCAAGTACTTGACTGTGGCTTATCAATTTATGCGGATGATATGAAAATATTTAAACGGATTTCAACTGCTGCTAATATTTGTTTCTTACAACACAATATTAACAAATTTTGCCTATGGTGCCAAAAAAACCTACTAGACCTCAATGTTAGCAAATGCCACTGCTTGACTTTCTCACGTAAACGGCTAACGGTAATTGGAAAAACGTTTTGTGCAAAAACTTTATTGCTCCAAGTGTAAAATTTAAAATCTTTGAAACGGTTTGGGGTGTTTCTGAATTCGAAGAAGCTAGTTCGCCAACATACATGTTGGGTATGTAAACAGGTCTACCACCACTCTACATCCACATACTTCGACTGCAATTCTCAATAGTTAAGATTATGGGACAACATAGCCATCGTCTAACAAATAAAATAGTTTTATTTCTCAAAGAAAGAAACATCTAACTCTTCATTGAATGAACGAGGTTGTCAGCTGAGCACGGAATTCCACTTGTTCAACAAAAAAATAATTTGTTTGGCGGAAACCTTCAGATACTTTTAATGAAAACGAGGATATCACTGAATGTACTTCGTGCAATCTACAAAGCTGAAGACATACTTCATTTTATTTAAATCTCCCCTATCCTAAACTCAATCCGAAGATCAATTTGGGGTAAAATCAGGCTGTCATGTGATAAAATTATTCGCGCTCCGAACGGAGAAAATTGGAAATTTCTAAATGACTCATGATAAGCTGCATACATAAATATGAATGGGTTTTACTATTGCATGGTTTTCTTAAAGAGCATTTCGCTTTACGCATCATATGTAAACAATTACTACTTTTTTTTAATCAATTACATTTAATAGCCCGTGATTAAAAAGAATTAATTTTTGACGTTTGTGAACTTACACATTACCTTTATGCGAGTACACTTTCTTGAAAGGAGTTTTGGAAACTAATCGAACAATACTTTAGTTTCGTACCCCTACTATAAAAACTCACCGCCTGCGAATTTTTTCGCAAAAATTGTTTATTTCATAAATAATTTACCTAAATTGTATCTGGTTTATTTCCAGTATTCTAAAATAAAATACTTTCCGAAACAATTTTTGTTGTTGTTCTGTAGTGGATTCTCATTTTATGGCTAAAGGGAACAATTTGGGATTTTTTTGTATTGCTTAGTATTTTTTTTTTTAATCTTTGTTGCGAGTCTAAGTTAGGCCACAGGGGAGTCTGGTGCTGAAAAGATCGGCTGCACGCTTCTTCCACGGGCGGTTCTTGCCCTTTTTCAAACACCAAAGACTCCCATGTGGCTTAACTTAGACTCGCACCAAGAGCACCCATCGTTGCGAACGGCTTTCGATATCAATTGAGACTCCAAGGCGATCATTTTTATTTTAAGGTCATCTCCTTGGACTCACGATCATCTCATTTAATTTCATCCCAGTTTTTTTTACATTCCAATCATCCTTCGTAGCCCAAGCTTAGAGATATCATACGCTCCTTGCTAAGTGAATGATGAAGTTCTACTGTCCAATCTGACAGGTCTAGTACCAGTAGATCACGAGAGGTAGAACGGATTATTCCACTAAGCGAGCGAAGCGGAATACAGTGGAGGTGAAAATCACTTACTGCTAACCATCCCGGTCAGGCTAATCCAACTGTTTATAGTAGCGTAAGTGAGATGTTTCGAAATTCTTTTCGTGTGGAGGATTGTCTCTTATACTTAGAACGTATAAGTAACTAGGGAGAGCTTAATCGAAGGCTTAAGCTAGAACGAGAACATTTCTTACTAGCACATAGAACGGATTCAACAAGAAAGGAAGAAACGATGCAAAATGCGATAACTTTCGCAGTTTCGCGGTCTATCTCTGAAACGCAAGACAATGGCTCTACTAGCAGAGCAAGCCCAAAATGAAAAGCGAGGCATACGATGGTCCAGACAGTAACTAGTTACATGACTACCATGAATGAAAGGCTAGGTTTAGTAGACTACCTTTGCGCTATATGCTAAACAAGATCGAAAGGCAAAATAACGAAGACCGCAGGGGAGTTCCTCTTCGCAAGCTGATAAAAGAATCTGTCACAAAGAGCCGTCTTGTAAAAACCATGGGAAGCGAATAGATATTTACAATTGGGGGGTTAATTTGACGGATTTGAGACTGCATAAGAAGAACGATAGGATTATTGTTCTGTTTTATTAATGTTATAAGTTGCTAAAATCCTTTTATGCAAACTGAATTGTATCAATCATAGTCCAACAAAAATAGAAATGAAGATAGTTAGGTAAATTTTAATTTTTAATTCATAACACTCATTCCCTTTTCACTTGTTTTAATTCAAATGTGTTGAACATCTTGTTTACGAGTATATAAAAAAATGTCCAATACAAAATACTCCTGTGTATTCAGTAATATTCTTAAAATTATTTTTGTACGCATGAAAGGAGTAACCAATAGCAACTGTTGCCGACCTTTTTTTTCAAAGCGCAATAAAGAGAAAACAATATCTTAACGTGGGGAGGGGGGATTTAATATTAACTCCCACTTTGTAATATTTGAGACTTTTCCACGAATTTGAAAGTATCCCGGGTGCTAACAGCAACTGAGCAAGGACATTTTGGGGAGTTTAATTTTGTGTACGTGTATGCAACCAGTAGCAAATATTTTTTTTGCCGTAATAAAGACTAATTGAATCTATTATAATTGGGAGGAGAAGGCGGCAGCTTTTAATCAGATTTTCATTTAACAAGTTGGTTTATTTGCGATACAGATAGCGAAATACAGGACAACGAATTGATAGGCATTTCAATTTTTGTTGTTCTTTCTTACTAAAAACTGAAACCATATAAAGTTTCAGTGCAGAATAAATTATTGTAGATATATTTCATACATCCAAATATTTGAGTTAGCATGGTGTTTGATTTTTCAATTCTCACGTCCTCATAAGTTGTATTCTACCACTGTTTAAGTCCTTTCGTTTTTAGATAAATAACTAGTATATGTATTGGTTTTAATTTAAATAACTAGCTAGCAAGTATTGTACGCTTAAATTCAGTGGACCAAATTTTTGCACGACCAACAATTAAGGGAAAAATACTACAATGTCTTAAAGGTAGTAAACATTTTAATGATTTTGAATGACCAACAACAACCTGAGTGTGCTACCAACAAGTTTTTCTCATATTATTTTTTACACGATAAAAGCAGAGGAAGTAATGATCGACCTTGGCAAGTCGTGAAATAGCTCAGGTTGCTGTTGATCATTCAAAATCATTTAAATGATACAAAAAGTGCTTTAAAATCAAGTACAAATATTGAACATAAGGTTAGTAAACATTGTTGGTCATTTGTAAAAAAAAAACGTTCGAAATACAACTTTATCTTCGGTTCCAACGCTCATCTTTAATGACACCCTTTTTGTCAGCTCACGTAAAAAAGCCAATTTGAAAAAGCTTTCAGTCCTTGGTTTGTACATCAAAAGCTTGAAAAAGAAAACCCGTTGGTAAAAAAAAAACTGAAAAATTTTTTTGTATTGCTCTAATAGGGTATTGGTAACTCTGTTGGAATGTATATTTTTTTCAACTTACAGTACACAGCGCAAGTAGAAACGAGTAGATGATCAGTATGCCTTGGGCATGCAATGCGGACGGTCAAAGTGGGGTGTACGATATTTTACAGGAAATTACCATAACAATTTGTGCAAGTTGGTCAGTGGGTAGAATCTTTTTCGGTGGTAGTTTTTTCAATTCCGTGTGGTGACAGTATACACAGGCACCACTGGTTTGAAAAAAGCTCACCCATAAACCCTGTACTGACTGACTGTTGGACAGAGTATAATTCCCCGGCGGCGGAACCAGTATAAAAACGATATAATATGAATTAACAAATTGAAGATTTAATCACACTCACATAAAGCGATTCGATCCGTATCCGTTCGTTATAAATTAAAAATGTATTGGTTGTAGCAGCCAATTCTATTTTTGAAACGAAATCGCCAAAAGGAGACGTTCTGAAGCTCAATCCACGACTTTACAAGCTTACATGTGTTGATAGGAGAGTTATCCTGCTGAATCTTTGATTCCAAAGGCCAAAAATATCTTCGATTGTACACAGTTGCATGCAGTGGCGTTCATAAGATGACTAAGAAATTGTAATTCACTAGTGCCATAATATGTAATAGCATCCCATATTATGACACCACTAGCACGGCTGTACAGTCGATCTAAAGTATGCACTTCCTTTCGAAGATCATAAGAGTAGTAAGCATAACCATCGGGACTTTCCAAATTAATATTTTTCCTCTGAAAAACAACACGCTGCCATTCCTTTGTCTAGGTTGTATTCGTTTTGCAGAAATCGAGGCTTTGTGTCTTTCGAAATTGGTTAGGAGGTGGTTTTTTTTTTAAATTTTTAGACGTTTTAATTCGAAATAATTGTTTGCATATTCCGCAGGCATACTTTTACACCGTTTTTTCCTTAATTTTGGCTGCAGAGTGGTGCGAATTGGACGCGTGCCTAAAAATAATTCGCTTATCAGATGTTCTTATCACGGCCCTTCATATTTGTTTTCATAGTTATGCTTATTTCGTAACGAGGAATGAGAAAATGACTTTACACGGTTGATTGATTGATTGTTCACACTAGGTATAAGCCTTTATTTCGGTCTGACGCTTTTGCTTTTCCTCTATGTATTTACTAAATTTAATTCAAAATAATTCAAATTAAACTAATGATAACTTTAATAAAAAAAATATGACTACAAAACAAATGGAGGAGTGTGACTTTTTGAAAGTTTGAAAATCATTTTTTCCCTTTCATCTTTCATCAGATGAGTGCAGTTTTTTCTTAAAAATTTACTTTAAATCGACATACATATATTTTTCTTTCACAACTGCACTTAGAAGTGTATAAAGAAATCTGAAACAATGATGGTGTTTTTACACCATTCTGAAGTGTTTCATGGGTGGAGACATTAAGTACCACCAGTCTAATGTATTTGTACATACGGTGTGTATATTATTATTTTTTTTGGTATGTAATATCAAGAACAATTAAATTGTTGCCAGACAAGCCTTAACTCTCAAATTGTTCCTCAAGCACATTGCCCTTGACTTATAAGGTAAATCCTTATCTACCCAGGCTCATGTTCACCTTACATAAAATATCTTAAATAGGAAAGAAAAAAAAGTGTAGTTCATAATTTTTTTGCGATGTATCTTTTAACGCTAATAATTTAAATGTTCTTAGGTACTTGCTCTATAGGTCAGAGCAAGTATCAGTGTCGTTGAAAAAAGAAAAATTGTTGGTTATAATAACGATTTTCATTTTACAGTTCGTAAGTGATAATTCCTCTAAAAGTGATTTTTGAGAATTAAAAGTTGCAAGTACCACTGAGCTTTAATAAGAGGAGGAGGCATCATTCAAATTATGAAGAGGATTTTGTCTCTCAAAATGCTGTCAAAATTATTAATCTATGTACATATGTGCACACAAATTAAAAAAATAATTGCTCTCGTCAGCAAAACATTATTATGGACGGATAAGTAATACCAAAATAGGACTCCACGAATACGAAAGATTCCCATATTGGTGTAACTCACCAGTGGAATATAGATTCAGATAAAATATTTGGAAAACTACAGTTATTTTCTCTTTCATATACACAAGGTCTATAAGAAATATATTTTTGAATTGAAGTTTTAAAATAATGTTGCTGGAAAAATTATTACTAATTTATATTAATTTTATTTATTTTAGATCCTTAAAGTACTATCAAGCCTCGATAGTTAATTGTCCAAATAGGTGCCGTTTGCTGGCCAGACATATAATACAAACCATGTGTTTAATAAGAGACCTTAGCAGGCATTTTTTCGATGTAAGTAACTCAAAGAAAATACCCTGTAAAACAATTTGTTTAGACCTTAATGCTTTTTTTTTCAAATTACAGAGTCCGCATTATTCTCAAAAAATATCTGAACTTCTTTCTATATACATATACTTTGAACTTCAATGCGCCGGAGATTTCAAAGACTCGAAAGGAAAAATTGCCGAAAGAATAGTCCATAATATTCATCTACATCTAGAGGTAAATTATTTTATTGGTTCAGTTGTATTTTTTTGTTATTATGTAATATTACTTACTTAACACATGGAGCGATCAACGAATTAACGAATATTCGTATATTTTGACATTTCGTTCACATGCCTCTTTTTTATTCGTCACGACTATAAGTTGATAATCCGACAGTCACCGACTAACCTCCGAACAGTTCGCATCGTTCGTAGTCTATTTTGTGCTTTCTCTTTTGCTGCCTAGCGCAACAACCGGTATCTCCCGTTATACCTTTCTTTTCAACACATATTCCGTTTGAGAATTTGTCTACTCCTTCAACTACAGATAAGTGCGTGTGTTTCTTAGGAATTAAAATGCCCCACGGGCAAGGGGGGTCCCGTTTCAGGCAACTACCGCTTGACGTGGATTCCGCATCTATTATCCAACCGAACAAAAAACATAAATCAAACCCGACTCCTTTGTGCAATTACCCTGAACTCCCTACAATAACCAGTGCTAAAAATCCCAAATTTATTGTTATTTCACCAAAATCCAATGAAAAGCCCATTTCTTCCCTCAGTCCCTTCCTTCTAAAAAAATCCATCGACAACATTAGCAAAGATTATGAACAAATTTCTCAATTGAGAGACGGTAATCTTCTCATTTTAGTAAAGTCGCAAAAAGTTGCAGACATCTTTCTTAGAGTTAATAGTCTTGCCAACACGTGCCCCGTCATTGTAAAACTCCACGAAAAATTGAATGAAACTAAAGGAATTGCATACGCTCCTTGTTTGATTAACGTCACTGAGACAGAAATCGTCACAGAGATGAAATCCCAAGGAGTAACGGAAATATACAAATTTACTAAAAATGAAGAGGGAAAGCAAAAACCAACCGGGTTAATGCTTTTTACCTTCAATCTGTATCAACTTCCAAAGACTGTCGACATTGGATTCTACAATGCTAAAATCACGGAATACATACCCAACCCGATGCGTTGTCGCAATTGCCAACGTCTAGGTCATACAAGCAAACGATGCAACAGTGAGTCTAGGTGCGAATCGTGCAGCCTCCTGCCTCATAAACCAGACCCATGCAATAATATAATATGTGCAAACTGTTCACTTGCTCATTCCTCTGACTCCAAAAATTGCCCCGCTTATAAACAAGCCAAGGAAATTCTAACCATTAAAACCCATAAAAAATGTTCCATGGCCGAGGCCAAGAGAATTCACAAAGAGCAAAGCCCTATTTACTCTTATAGCTCTATTACATCAGAATCCTTCGCTGATAAAGTCAAACACACACCACACACACAACCACTAATTGCTCAACTCCCGAAAACCACCAACGATAAAACCAAAGCTCCCAGCCCTATCCCCAACGCACTCCAACCAAATACTGAATCAATAAACAACAATAGACCAATCAACTCCACAACAACAGGACCTATCCCTGCCATAACCAAACCAACTAATACATCAACAAAAACTAACTCAATCAGCACTACCAAACCCATTCAATCAATCCGTTCCCCTAACGAAGCGTCATCTAATATCAAAAATACCTCCGACAAACCAACAAACTCACTCTCACTAAAATTGCAATCTCTTTTAAATAATCAACCTTCTTCTTCAAAACAACCAGAATCCAATCAAACTCAACCTTCAATAACCACCGATCCAATCAATAAACCAACGCACTCACCTATATCAAAGGTAACACAAACGTTGCTAGAGAAAAATGACTACTTTGTAGCAAACACTCCTTCAGAGCCAAACGATGTCGAAATGCAATGAAAATAACAATATCCAAACTTTTGACTCCGTTGCTCGAGCGTTGAATCATCCGGGCTCTTCTGAGAGCCCGGATGCTTCACCGCCCGCGCCGCGGAGTCGAAGCCCTAAACACCATAACATCGACAACCCAAATCTACCCAAACAAAAATCTTTAAAGACAATAACACACCTATCAAAAGAATCCTCCCAAATCCTTCAATGGAATATGAAAGGTTTTATTAATAACTACAACGAGCTAAGTATACTTATAAAAGAATTTTCTCCATCTGTAATTTCTCTCCAAGAAACACACTGTCCCTATCTTTTTAAGCCATATACCCCAAAATCGTATACTGGTTATTTTCAAAACCTCGATAGCAACACCTCAGCCAAACAAGGAATTGCTATACTAATTAAGAAAGACATTCCGCACAAACAAATGCATATAAACTCACACATCTTAACTCTAGCAATTGAAGTTCAACTTTCAACCAAATTCACTTTGGTATCCATATATATACATCCTGATCAATCATTTTCTACAAACGACCTCGAAAATATAGTCCACCAAATAAATACTCCAGTCATAATAGCGGGTGACGTTAATTCCTGGAGTGTGTTGTGGGGCTCTTCCAAAACTAATGCCAGAGGGGCAATCTGGGAAAGGTTTTTAAATAACTCTAACCTCATAATTCTTAATGATGGATCCCCTACTCATTTCTCCACGCACCAATCCTTTACGCATATTGATATTACCACCTGCTCCCCGGAAATATACCCAAAGATCTCTTGGAAGGTTTTAGACGACCTCTATAACAGTGATCATTTCCCGATCATCACAACCGTAATATCTAATCAAGTTGCTTCTGAATCTTGTTTTACCCCCAAATTTAAAACCGATCTAGCTAACTGGCCTAGTTTCCAAAAGCACATTTTAAATTACTTATCATGTAAACGTACCTCTCTCAACATTAATCAAGAAGCCGCTCGCCTTACTAAGGCTATTCGACTAGCTGCAAACACCGCAATACCACAAACCTCACCAAGACCTGGAAAACACACAGTATCGTGGTGGAATTCAGAGCTTAGCTCCTTGCGGAAAGATAAAAACAAGGCTTGGAAATCGTTTAAAAAATACCCTACGAAGCAAAACTTCATTTTATACAAAAAATCAAACGCAAAATTCCGAAGGGAAGTAAAAAACAGTAAAGCTAATAAATTCGGTGAAATTACTGCTACAATCAACCCCACTTCTTCCCCATCCAAGATATGGCAAGATATTCGACTTCTCACAGGTTCGTTTACTCCACAATCAATCAAGTGTATTGCAGCTAACGATCAGCAAATAACAAATCCTTACGAAATAAGCAATTATTTCGCTAGTAATTGGTCAAACCTCTCCAAAGACGAGAACTTCTCTCACGAGTTCAAAATACAAAAATTATCGTCTTTAAACTTTGCAATCAATCAGACACCTCTATTTCGCCAATCTAACCGCATTGAAGCTCCAATTTCGTTATTAGAACTCGAAAGTTGTTTGTCCAAACTAAAAGGTAAAACCCCCACTAGAGACCGCATATCATACCCGATGCTAAAAAACCTTCCTCTTCCAACCAAACACAGGCTATTGAAACTATTTAATAACATACTTGATACAGGCATTATTCCACAGAATTGGAAGCTTGCAACAATACTGCCTCTCCATAAACCAAACAAACCAAATAACACTATTAAGGGATATCGCCCAATATCACTCATTTCGTGCGCTTCCAAAGTAATGGAAAAAGTAATTGCGAAAAGACTTATGTGGTTTATAGAATCAAGAAATCTGATAAGCAAGAACCAAGTCGCTTTCAAAGCTAACAAAGGCTGCAACGATGCTTTACTTCATATCGATTTCTATATCACAAGAGCTTTATCGGCCCGTAATCACGTTACCATATTGTCCCTTGACTTCGAAAAGGCTTTTGATAGAATCGGTATCCATCAAATTTTAGAAAAAATCAAAGCTTGGGGTATCGGACCCAAAATCTTCAACTACGTCAAATCGTTCTTGACAAATAGAAAAATCTGCGTCAGGTCAAACAATTGTTTTTCTGAATCCTATTCTCTTCACAACGGCATCCCCCAAGGTTCTCCTTTATCAGTCGTGCTATTCCTGATTGCTTTCGACAACATCAGTTCTATTATAGCTAAATACTCGCAACTAGACCATTGTATCTACGCCGATGACGTATATATCATGTGTAAGCACAATAACCTCGCAGATCATCAAGCTCTTTTCTCAAATGTTCTAGCTGATATTTCAACATGGTCTGTTACCTCGGGTGCTAAATTATCAGTAGATAAATGCAAAACTTTGCATATATGTCGTAAGACATCTTGTACTGGAGTTTCCTTTAACTTTAATAATATCAGTATAGAAAATGTAACTAACCTAAGTATTTTAGGTATTATTTTCAATAATAAATTTAATTTCAAAAACCACTGTACTGAACTTAAAAAGGGCTTAGCTGCTAGAGTCAACATTGTAAATTATTTATCCAGTAAAAAATCATTTGCACAAATAAATACTTTATGTAATATAACAAGATCTTTAATCTTAAGTAAGATAGATTATGGTTTATCAATCTACGGAAACTCTCCTAAAACTACAATAAACTACATCAAGGCTCCTTACCACCAAGCTGCACGCAGAAGTTTAAATGCTTTTCCAACCACCCCGATACGCAACATAATGGCAGAAGCTGGACTTCCCCTAGTAGAAGAACGTATTCTTGAAATCAGAGCTAAGCTCTATGTTAAACTTGCTCTCAACCAAGGCTCAATTATTGATGAAGACGTCAAAACGCTTGATAAATCAAAATATCTTAAGCGCATCCCTTCAGCCATCTCTACCGCTATAACAACTGCCAAATCTATGGAACTTCCAGTTATTAAACACGAAAAATACTATCCAGGATGCCCACCATGGCGCATCGAAGATTCCTCCTTTATCATGGACATGACTAAACACGACAAGAATCACACTTCCTCATACATCTACCGATCTTTATTCAAAGATACTACTGACGCCCTAAGGTCAAAAAATTGGAAAATGATTTTCACAGACGGTTCCAAAACCCAATATAGCACATCGTTTGCCTCAACTTATGAAGATGGTTCCATTCTGTCCATTGGAATTCTAGACAACACTGCCTCTGTATTCACCGCTGAAGCTACTGCGATCTTAAAGACGGCAGAGATAATAACTAAACTACAAGGCAACTTTGTGATTTGTTCGGACAGTTTGGCAGTTCTACATGCCATACAAAATCCCAACAATAGCACCGTCATTACTAGCAAAATAAGAGAACACCTCATTAAGTCTGCCAACAAACTAAAACTAATGTGGGTTCCCGGTCATGCCGGAATTTTTGGTAACGAACAAGCTGATAAAGCAGCAAATGCTGCTCATGTCTCCCCTGTGAAAACTGTTCTTGCACTGACAAAACGTGACTTATTACGTGAAGTCAATCGTAAAATCAAAGCACATAGATTAACCGACTGGCAGAATTACCAACATTTCTACAGCTCTATCAACACTGATAAATCTAAACCAATCTACCCAACCTCAACTTCAAGACAGATGAACACCACCTTGTTAAGACTACGACTAGGGCACACTACTCTCACACATCAACACCTTCTAAAAAAAGAAAGCCCTCCAACTTGTGCAGGCTGCCAAGAAATTTTGGACGTTAATCACATTCTAGGAATGGGTACTTGCAATTACTTGACTTCTAAAACCAGCTTATACAATACAAATCTATCAACCACCGAGATCCTAGGAAACTTCGATCCGAATAACATCAGAAAAATACACAACTTTGTAAACCTACATAACTTTGAAATCTAATCATATAATTATTAAAATTTTATAAACCTAAACAACTTTAAAACATAAACATTTAATTTTCACTATTTATACTACTCACTATTTACTTCTTTTTGTTAAATAAAAAAAAAAATACACTAGCTTAGATCTTAAGAGTCAGAAGCCTCAGCAGCTAAGTCTCTAAACAATATGTATTAACATATAAATTTTAATTTATAGTTAATAAATTTTAATAATAATAATAATAATCCGATTTTGAGGTTAGTCGCTCGCGAACAAATTATTCGTTGAAGTGTGTATAGTATGTGGAACTCGTAGCAATCAGATACAATTCGCGACGACCAATATTGTTTTCTCAAATATATCTTTTGAATGTGAATATTAATATAAATTATATTTCTAAATTTTTTTTTAGAACTTATGAAAAAATTAGGTTGGTAAACTGTTTAAAATCGAATTTATTCCTTTATTCGTCTGTCGTTGGTCGCTCCTATGTGAATAGTCCTTTACTTATTTACTTAGGTGGCGCTACAGTTTGTGGCGAACCTGGGGCTCAACCAACATGCCTCTCTAGCTAGTTCGGTCCTTGGCTAGCTGCCTGCATTTTCGCACTCCAAGTTGGTTGTGGTCATCTTCTACTTGAGCGCGCCACCTAAGGCGATGTCTATCATGACCTAGCCATCTTAAACGTGATATACGTATTTTTTTGTACCGAACCTGGTTGAACCTTCTCCTCCAAAATCTGTTAACGCAGATAGGTCCGCAAATCTTTTGAGGAACATTACGCTCTAAACGACTAAGGATATCTTCATCCGCTTTCGATAGAGTCCATGTCTCCGCGGCATATAGCAGAACTGGGATGATCAGAGTCTTATAAAGAGCCTCCTTTGTTTTTCAAGAGAGGGATTCACTACTCAATTACCTCCCTAGCCCATATGAATAGCGATTGGGAAGAGTTATTCTTCGCTTTGTTTTTAACTAGATGTTATAGCGAATCCGAGGTAGGCAAATTCCCTAACTACCTCAAAATTATACCTGTCTATCGTGATGTTTTGTCCAATACGCCGGTGTTGTGTGCCCCTTTTTGAAGAAAGGCATGTATTTCGTTTTTGGCGCATTGACTGCTAGTCCCATCTTCGCCGCTTCAGCTTCAATGTTAGAAAAGGCTCCAATGACAACTCGCTGGGTTCTATGTAGTCACCGTATGCTAGCAATTGCACAGACTTGAACAAATTGTGCCGTACATTTAACTTGGGAGTTTCTTATAAATTGTTTAAGTATTAAGTTGAAGAAATCGCACGATAGCGCATCACCTTGTCGAAATCCCTATTTGACATCAAAAGCTTCTGTAAGGTCAATACCAACCTTGACGAGCAGCTAAAGTTCGGCCTTAAAATCGATTTGGAATTCTTGGGTAGTTTCTGACAAACTTTAGAGTTGGTATATATACTGTACCACCAGGTCATCTCCAGCCGCTTTAAGAAGTTCGGCGAGCAGCTTTGTTGTGTTTTTACTTTTGATTATGTAAAATTATAAATACTTTTTTTATATATTTCAGAGCGCGAAATCGAATTTTGTTCTGCGAATATTTTCCTTTCTCTCTAACATGGGCAAAGAAAGTGAAATAGCGACAAAAGTCTTTCAGTAAGTTTTTTGCACAATACTTTGTTAAATTATATAAAATATTTATTTTAAATCTCGTTGTTTTTCTTTTAATTCTTAGACGACTGATTCCTGAGGTAACATTAATGGTAAAAAATGAATTTCCGGATCGTCTGTTTGTTCAATACTTGATTGTATTTTATCATTGGAAAGAGTCAATGAATGACTATGAAGACCAACAAAAAGTGGTTGCTTTCGCAAATAAGTTTATGAAACCTATGAGCACGATTAAAACAAATAAAATCTACGCAAAGCATTTACCATGCTATGTTAAACGAGATGATGCAACTGGATATTTTCTTACAAACATGGTGTTTTTCAACGATTTAAGAAATGTAAGTACTTATTATATTACTATGATAAACACCTCGTTATAGTTACATAACGCTCATTTGCTACAAGAACTTCATAAATTAAAATTTCATGTTTCGAGATAAATGCGATTAAAAATTTCGCATTCACGAAAATGAAATGCTATACAAAAACGCCTGGAGTGCAAAAGAAAAGACGCGCATATGATATTCAGATAAGATATATATGTTTGCTGTTCTAAAAAAAATGACGAAAAACGTTTCTCCCCACTTAGCTCATAATCAGGTGTATTGAGTTTTGTCATTCTTGCAGCAAATAAGCGCTAGGTACATATGGGACCGGGAAATTTTAACCCAACGTTTGTCCCCAGATTTTCTAATTCCGCGGAACTTTTCTCCGCTGGGCCGACATCTCCCATTTAGTTTGTGCTAGATTCGCGGCGGAGCAGCAATACTTTTAGACTATTATAAAAATACTTTTGGTTACATATCTTATTTTTGGAAGTATTATTCTCAGATATTTGAATTTCTTTTAATATTTATTCTTTTCTTATATGTATGTGGTCAAACGTATTAGATAGTAGTGCTTCGGCTAAATTAAATTTGTGTTTGTAGTCGGTAGGTATGAACAGGGCATGGACATGGACTTAGGATGTGCTAAACGACCGTTGTGTGGTGAACGTTTAAAATGGATTTTTGATGTTTTAAGATTCCAAAATGAAGTGAAGTTTTTATTTTCAATAAATAATAACGTTTTTAGAACTTACAGTTTGATTAAAAAACAGAACAAAACAAAAGCAAAGTATATAATTGTAAAGTACTCAATCTTTTCCAACACTAGATTGTGATACTTTTATACCAATTAAATTGCAGAAGTGGTTATGTTTTTTTTGGTGCAAGTCCTTTGGTCATAATGTCTGCGAGCATGTTTTCTGTTTGTAGGTATTCAATCCTTAATTTTTTATCATTTACAAGATCTCTTATAAAATGATGCTTGATGTCTATATGCTTAGAGCGTGCATGGTACATATTGTCTTGTGAGAGGTTTATTGTGCTCTTGTTGTCACATCGCAATATTAATTCTTCGTTCCAATATATGAGTTCTTTCAATAATGATTGAAGCCACAGTGCTTCTTGAGATGTTGAAGCTAAAGCCATGTACTCAGCTTCTGTAGTGGAAAGAGCCACGGTTGGTTGTTTTTTCGCATTCCACGATATGGGACCTCCTTGGTATTTAAATATATAACCAGTTGTAGATTTTCTATTATCTGCATCGTTTGCCCAGTCTGCATCTGAAAATCCTTCTACATGTCCCCCATTATCACAAGTAAATTCTAGTTTGTAATTTAAAGTTCCTTTTATATAGCGGAAAAGTCTTTTAACTGCTGCCCAATGAGACCTTGATGGGTTGTTATTGAATCTGGATAACGCCCCCACTGCAAAAGATAAATCTGGACGACTTACTTGTGCTGCATATAAGATACTGCCAATTGCTTCTTGATATGGAATGTTTTCCATGTATTCAATCTCATCTCTAGGTTTTGGACATGTCTCTTTCACCAATTTTTGGTTGATATCTAAGGGTGTAGACACTGAGTTGCAGTCGTCCATGTTAAAACGTTTAAGCATTGTCTTCAAGTATGATTCTTGATCTATCCATAATTTTCCTTTCTTTCGATCGCGGGTTATCTGCATTCCAAGTACGAACTTAGCCTCCCCTAAATCTTTCATCTCAAATGATTTAGCCAAATTTTCTTTGATATGTTTTTTCTTCTCTTTGTTATTAGTGAAAATGAGAATATCGTCTACGTAAATGGCCACAAAGGTTTTGTCTTCACCTTTTGTTTCATAGTAAATGCATGGATCTGTTTGAGATTGTGAAAGTCCCATTTTCTTTAAAGTTGTATCCAATTTCTTATTCCAAACTCTACTAGCTTGCTTGAGACCATATAAAGACTTCTTCAGTTTACATACCTTTCCTTGAACATCGTCAAATCCCTCAGGTGGTTTCATGTATATCTCTTCTTCAAGTTCACTTTGTAGGAAAGCAGTCACAACATCCATTTGATCAATATCCAAATTATAAAGTACTGCTAAACTTAATAGTAATCTTATCGATGTGTACCTTACGACCGGAGAAAATGTTTCTTGATAATCAATTCCTTGCAGTTGCGAGTAGCCCTTGATGACTAATCTTGCTTTATATTTTTCTATTTTACCATTTGAATCTCTTTTTGTTTTGAATGTCCATTTGCAATTAATATATTTCTTTCCTTTTGGCAATGATACCAAATCCCAAGTATCATTCTTTTTAAGAGCATCATATTCGGCATTCATTGCTTCCTTCCAAAGTACATTGTTTGGACTATTCATTGCATCGGTGACAGTTTTCGGATCTTCATCGTTGCTGGTAGCAATATAAGAAATAAAACCGTCTCTTTTGGGTGCATGTTTTGGTCGAGTTGATCGTCTTAGTTGTTGTGGAGATGTAATTCCTTCAAAAGATTCTTCATCGTCGAAATTATTTTGAGCATCAGTGAAACTATTTTCTGTATCCGTTCCTTCATCACTTACTGTTGTAGGTGTTCTTTGATCTAATGAATTCGATGAATCTTCAATCTCGCCCGTCACTGAATCACATCCTGTAAAGATTTCATAATATGATGTTTCTTCATTTACCTTGGTATGTTTTGGAAAACTATTCTCGATAAACACCGCATCGCGACTTATGATTACTTCCTTCTTTTTCAAATCGAAAAAACGATAAGATTTGGAGTTTGTACAGTATCCAATGAAAATTACTTCTTTCCCTTTAACATCTAATTTTTTTCGTTTCTCTTTTGGAATGTGAATAACAGCTTGACATCCAAAGATCCTTAGATATCCTAGGTATATCTTTTTTCCGGACCAAACTTCTTCTGGTGATTTGTTTTGTAAACTTTTACATGGTGTTCGATTTATTAGATAAACTGCTGTATTTGCTGCTTCAGCCCAAAATCTTTTTTCCATTTCAGCACCGATGAGAAGGCAACGTGTCTTTTCGATAACAGTCCTGTTCATTCGTTCTGCTAAACCATTTTGCTGTGGTGAATATGGAACTGTCGTTTGATGTTGGATGCCACCACTTATTAGAATTTTCTTCATTTTCCAATTGCAGTATTCATTTCCATTGTCGCTTCTTAATGCTTTTATTTTCTTACCAGTTTGATTTTCCACGTAGTTTTTAAACTCAAGAAACTTTTCTGCTACTTCAGTCTTGTTTTTTATGAAATAAGGGAAGACCTTTCTTGAAAAATCGTCAATGAAAAGAAGCATGTATTGAGAACCTCCAATTGATGTTTGATTCATTGGACCACATAGATCAGTATGAACGAGATCTAAAATAGAGTCTGCTCTAGTACCAATTGTGTTGAACGGCTGACGTGCCATTTTTCCTTTTAGACACGTGATGCAATCGCTTTTATGTTTGTCCGAATCAAAGCTACAAAATTCAGAAACCATGAGTTTTGTTGTTTCGCTACTTGGATGACCTGCTCGCTTATGCCAAAGTTCTAAATTTTCTTCTTTTTTGGAGATGTATGCATAGTTGGTCGGCAATTTGTTGAGGCGAAACATGTTATTGACCAAGTTTGCAGTTGCAACAATATCACCCTTGTTATCTTTCACTTGACACCCATTCCTGTTAAAAATCATTGAGAAACCTTTTTCTACGATTTTGGACACAGACAGAAGGTTTATACACAAATCTGGGACATGAAGCACGTCCATAAATTCTATTTCATTTGTCCTTGATTTTCCTATAGATACCTTCATGTCGACTTTTCCAATACCTTTTACATCCAGTTTAGAATTATTGGCAATAATAACCTCCGACTTAATAGTTTCCATCTTTTCTGAAAAATTAGCCCTATTAGAGCACATATGAGCTGATGCTCCTGAGTCAAAGTACCATTCTTCTTTGTCAACATCCTTAACGGAAAAAGAACTAAACATCGCACTCTTTTTCTTTTCTTGACAAATCTCTTTTTTCTTTGGACATTTTGCAGAAATGTGGCCAAATTCATTACAGTTGTAACATTTAGGACCCTTGAATTGTTTCTTACCGGAATGTTTCCAATTCTTACCAACAAATGCAGTATCCTTGCTAGTTTCCGTTTTAACGTCTTGGAGTAACTTCATTTTAATGGTATCTCCAGTTATTTTAATTCCAGAGCTTTGAATTCCCATTATCATTGGCTTGTATTCATCTGGAAGTCCAGCTAAAAGCATAGAGCCTGTCCATTCTTCATCTACATTAAGACCAACAGATCTAAGCTTGTAAGATGTATTTAAAACATCGTTCACATAATCATCTACGGTGGAGAATTCGTTAAGTTTTGTAGAACAAAATTTCTGAATGAGTCCCACTCTCCTGACTAGTCCAGAATCTTGAAAAATATTTGTAAGGGTATCCCAAATTTGCTTCGCACTATCGCATTGTCTTATGTGAGGATATATAGACCGTTCCATGAGCAATATTAGTTCGGATTTTGCATTTAAGAGCTTCGTTGTATCGGTTTCAATACCAGAAACAGCCTTCCACAGTCCTTTCATTTGGAAATAAGCTTCGACTGAAAATTTCCAATCCTCGAAGTTTTCGCTTCCTCGAAGTTTTTCAATGCTGTACTTCGTTTCAGACATCTTTCTAGAATAAATTTTCTTAAAATTTTATTTGATACGTGATAAGGCCCATAACCTGATGTTTTAAGATTCCAAAATGAAGTGAAGTTTTTATTTTCAATAAATAATAACGTTTTTAGAACTTACAGTTTGATTAAAAAACAGAACAAAACAAAAGCAAAGTATATAATTGTAAAGTACTCAATCTTTTCCAACAATTTTAAGCGTAATTTCTACAAACAAAAAATTAATTTTAATTTTTTCGTTTTAATTTCCGAGAATATTTTGGTTTAAAAATACTTGAAATTGCTTTAAAGCGTTTAAAAAAATCTCACAAAAATCCCACAGTAACGGAAAATTTGCGATGTTCTTGTTCGTTTTACGAATTATGATATATTAGTGTATATTGATTTTAGTGAACCTAAATGCAAAGTTTCTTTAAGTCCAAAAAAGACTGCAGTCATCCAAACTTGACCCCGACCTAAATTCTATATTGGGCCAAGCATGAGTGTTGCAGCGGGCAGCATGCGCCGATCATTTTATACGCGCGCCGTAAACCTTATATATCTACCAATTCCCAATATTTATGCATCGCTGAAAATGTCCTTTGAGATACTGAAAATAAACCTAAGATCATCCTTAGGATTCTAGCCAGAAAGACAAAACACAATAAAAAGAATGCAATTTTATATCCAATATTTTTATTAGTTCTTAAACCAACCATTTACAAATTTTTCAGAAGCGTTTTAAAGACAGTCAAAAGTGGGCGTGGCAGTAGGCGGAATTTAGTAGAACAAATTTCTTAATATTTTTCGTTCATACAAACAAAATTCATTTGAGTCGTTTTCTTAAAACTGAGCAATAAGAAAAGCATTAGGCAGATCTCACTTAAATAATTTTTTTTTCGCTCATAAAAACAAAACTGATATTTTCATCCAAATCGTTACGAGTCGTTTCCGAAAAACCAATAAATAATAAAAGTGGGCGGATTTAACTTTAATTTTTTTTTAAATTTTCTCTTGTACAAAAGAACAAACTGAAAATATCATACAAATAATTTTAGTCGTCTCCAAAAAAAGCTATTTCCCAGAACCCATAAAACAAAAAGTGGGCGTGACAATGGGTGGGCTAACTAAATCTATTTTTATTTGCGATACATGTATGTAGGGCAAGTTTTGCATTGAAAAAAAAAATCAAACTCGAGATTTTAATCAAACTTGTCTTGCCATTCCGTCTGTCTCTCTGTAGGTCTACAGCCTAAATACTAAAGCGATTTTCTTGCAACTTGCCAATTAACGGTCTTAGGCGATTGGCTCGATTCCTTTTTCTAATATTTTTTTTAGCCCCAAAAATACCGGCACCTCCCAGACAAACACCAAAAATGGTGAAACGTAATTATCTCGCAAACGACTCTAACAATATTGACAACATTTTGCTTACATACAATTTTATTAACGGCACCTACCATGGAACCTTTTTTTTATTTTAGACTTTCTCATTAACGACTCAACGGATTTCGATCAAAATCCAAAAAATAACTATAAAGTTTTAATATATGATCAACTAATATAACACAAAAAAAATATATTTATTTTATAGAAAGATTTCTGATAATTTTCTTCATTTTAAATTAATAGTTCAATTCATAAAAATGTGCATTTTTTTCTTCTATCTTGTTCTAGGCATCAATATTGGATGGGATTCAAGAAAATGGTCCTGCCTTGGTTGTAAGTATAAATAAGTTTAAAATTTTGTTTTGAGTCTTGTTATGCCATTTATGACAGTTCTATACAAGTAAAATTTAGTATACGTCAAGAACTTAGTTTTTTTTTTACCTCCACAGAATCTCGAAAAGCGGTTAATATTTAATAATTTTAAATCGAACAATAGTTATAAAACGGTTATAAATTGGCATTTCTCTAGTCTCGTTTGTCTTGTTTTAAACACATACAGTCAATGATGATTGTGTAAAAGGTTTGATTTTTAAGTTGAGCCGGTGCCTGGTGGTTACTGAAGGACCTGTGTACTAGAGTTCCTTTTAAAAATGAAAACAAATTAATCAGAGACATATTTTATATAGAATTACTTTGATTTTAGTAAAACAATGTATAGATAATATTTATTCTGATGGTTTATTCCGGTTTAATATTTCAGGACCTAAGTGAGGACGAGAAAGTGTATCCGATCATCGATTTATCACAATACACAATGGAAAAAATCTATCCGCTTATTAACATTAAAGTCGAACGAAGAGAGAATGATGAAACTGTTGATTTAACCAATGATGATGAAGATTCGTGGCTTAAAAGATTAGTACATCGAGCAGTGGCACTCGAAGTAATACTTCCGGCACGATTGACGACTAGAAGTGAACATCAAGACCCCGCAGTAATTGAATTGAACGATTCCGATAGTGAAAATGCAAACGAAAATAATGTCGAAAATGAGAATGAAGATCATCAAAATGAAAACGATAATGAAGATGATGATTCCTGGGCGTTTGGACCCGGAAGTGAAAAACAACAACAACAACAAGAACGGCCGCTAGAAAGTTTTGATCCAGCAGCTAATGGTGAATCAAATTCTATGGACGAAATTTATAATGAATTGAATTCATCAATAGATTTTGCTGATGATTCTACCACTGAATCGGAAATTGCAAAGAAAAATGAGCAAAAAGAGAGATTTGAGGTTGCTTCTAAACTTACTGATGCACAAGCTCGTATTACATTTGATGGCGTTGTTGAAAAAGAACTTAAGGCTATGTTTCTTCAAAGCACTTCTAGTTCATCTAAAGCACCAGCAGATGCAACCACTGATAAAAAAATTTCATGTAAACCAGTGGCAGATACTTCTTCAAATGCAGTTGAACTTAATAACCAACCCACGATACCTATAATAGTCTCAGTTTGTGGAGACACCACTTTGTCGAAGGCAGCTGTAGCTAGTGAAATAACAGCTTCCATTGAGACAGATGCATTTTCAACCAAAAATTCTACTTCGGCGAAAACAAAAGAAGATTGTGCAAAACTAAATTCTTTGAAGACAGATGCAGCTGGTGAAGATCAACTAAACTTATTTGAAGCTGCACCATTAATAAAACCCATAGTGATTGAAAAATCGTCTGTTCTTATCTCAGAAGCCGTTCAGGCAGTGCAAAAGAACATTATTGAAAAAGCTATGCCAACGGATACAGCTATAGTGGTAGTTGGACAAAATGCTGGAACTTTAAATGTTGATAAAACATTAAATAACTCTGTCAATAATAAGCCAGTAGGCCCTATACTACTACAAGGAGCACAAGCTCCAAAAGAAGATGTGACTTTTACCATGGATGACAAATTATTATCTTCATTTGATTCTAGCGATGAAAGCGATGAAGATTTTCTTGGGCGCTTTCAACAACCTCCATTTAAGACGTATCTCCGCAGAGCACACAGAAAATCTTCAAAAAAGACCACTAAGATCAATACAAGTTCCTCTGAAGACGATGTAAATGCTACTATAGCTGAAAAGATGTCACTGAACGAAAGTGAAAACAACAAACCGTCTACGTCCCAAACATTGCCATCAAACGATGCAACCAATGACAACGCCAATGTATTGTTTAGTGGCAAAGTTATATCTTTGCGGGAAGATGAAAGCTCAAATGGAGCTGGTGGAGCTACCCCAAATTACTTAAATATATCAGAATTGGTTGAAGTGTCCAAACATGGATCGAATGTAGTTTTCAGCATGCAAGGACGTAGGTTGTCTTCTTTTCCTCCACTTAATGTAACAAATGATCAAGGGTTGGCCGATTTTGATGCGGAAATTTCTATGACTGGCAAGGAAGACAGCAACAGCAGGAAAAAGAAATCACCCAAAAGGAAAACTGTCAAAAAATCAAATATTGTCAAAAACCAAATCTCTTTAAATGGCAGTGACGTGAGTACAGTTGTCAGAAAAATAATTTTATAACATCACTTTTTTAAGTAAACGCGATATTCCATTAGCATATAATACATACATATGTATTTATGTATGTACATACATGGCTAATGATGTCATATCAAAAATGGCACAATATTATATGACAAGTTGTATTAAATTCATATAATTGTTGTTATATAAATATGTCGATCATACTTATTTGAGTCTTTTTAGCCATATTTATATGTGGAGTTTTCAATATTTATATGCTAGTGTAATACCACCTTAAGGCTAACCTGCGGCTGAGATCGAGTGCCGATGCAATATAAATCACTACCGACGTTACGTCATTAGCTGGATCCAAATAAAGACTTTATTGTTTATCAATTGTATCGATCTGAACCATGAATTGATTACCAGTCCTTACAAGCATTTGCATTTGTACATAAATATTGTTGTTCATTTGTATTATTCCTTTTTGATTTATAAGTAATACTGTGGATCTACAAATAGATATGTAGTTAAATAGGAAGTTTTGACACTGGCAAACATTAATTTCAATTAAGTTTTTTTTTGTCATTTTAATGATAAATTCAAATCAGAAAAAAGAATACCACCTAATATTCAAAATTGAAGTTTTAGCTTCATTTCAGTTAAGGAAAAATTCACATAAAATTTGTATTTCAATTTGTCTTAATTCCATCTCTTACTTTGTTCTCTTTCTATTTTCTTTAGAAACATCAAGCAAAAGCCAAAAGTGTTTGGTTTGCAGAAAGGGCCCAGATTCGAGAAATCGAGCGACGGATCTCGACAACTTCTCAACAAAATTCATCTCCAATCAACACAATAAATTCAACAATCAACAAAATCAGTGCCACCAAACAACATTTTGCATCGAAAATTTTCTCATCACAGTCAACAACTTCAGCATCAACTAAAACATCAGCGAAAACAAAATCTAAATTTAAAACATGTGAATCAAATAAAATTTCAAAATCAAATCACTCAATAAAACGTCGTTTACCAACAACCGAAACATCAACCACCACCGCAGCATTAAAATCAGCCCAAGAAAAAGGTATGCAAAATTTTGATTCATTATCTAAGAATAATTATATTTCTTCTATACCAAACAATAATTTGTCAGTTTTTAATGATAATAAAAAGAATAATGAAAAACAGTTACCAAATAGCAGTAGTAGGGAAAATATTTCATTGCGCCACCCAAATCTAAATAAAACAAAAATTATTATAGAAAGTGAAAATGAAAATCAAATTGAAAAACAAGTTCAACCCAATTATATTGATAATATCATCTCAGAGATGGATAAAAATAATACTGCAGATAATTGTATTGATGATACAAGTCTCCTATCCCTTTATACAAGCCCATTTTCTATATTAGAGTTCGAAAAACAAATGGTTGTTTTTGATGATGACAACCGTACAGATGATGTATTGGCAGCTGCTGAAATCCTAGCCAATGGTATCGGATTTCCTACAACCACGCCGAAAATTAATACCACGGTAGATCTAAAAGCACCCGAAACACTAGGAACCCCGGCTGCACCAACCGAATCATCACATGAAATAGTTGAAAGCTCTAAATCATCAGATTTATCTGCAAATCCCGAAACAATAACTCTACCAAAAACAACAAATTCAGAACCAGTAAAAGAGAAACACTTATTAAATGAAGTTATTGCTGAACTTGAAATATTAACTGACTTCCACCCTAATGAAATAGCTGAGGTGATGACATCTGAAGGCAAAACTGCGGACATTTTAAAAAAAACAGTGCTTACTAATGATTTAATAAATGAAAACAGTCCCAAAATAAAAAATTTAGTTCAAAGCTTGGACGAAAAGAAAGCTGTAAGTCCAATTGAAACTGAGGTTCTACCTGATATCCCACACAAAAACACAAGGATTCAAAATCCTATGCAAAATATAGCTGAAGTTCCAATTGAAGTTCCAAACACTGAACCTGTAGTAAATCAGATCGAAATCAGAATTAAAGACCCAATAACCGCTGAGAATCCAATCGGAACAAACTTATCAATTATCAAAAAGTGTACCGAAACTCCAAAGGAAATCAATTTTAAAAGAGAAATCCCCAAACGGAAAACATCTATCCCTGGCACAACAACAAACATCGAAATTGAACACAAAAATAGCGTCGAAATGCCAAAAGAAAACGATTGTCAAATAAATATCCCAAAGACAAGAAATCCTAGCCCTGTTCAAAAAAAAAATGAAACTCCGGTTGAAATTGAGTTTGTTAACACAAATTCTCCAATAGTAAGCCTTGACGAAAAAACACTTGAAAATGAAATCCCAATTGCGTTACCAAAAAATGATAAAACTTCTTTCTCAGGGTCAAATGAGAACAATGTTGTTAACCCAATTGAAATCGTATCGATTAATTTCCTAAATAAAGAAAGAACTCCTAACCCAAGTCCAGGTGAAAACAGATGTGAAACACCAATAGAATTTGAAGTGCCTAATGAGTTTTGCACAATTAAAAACCCCATGTTAAGCCATGGGCAAAAATCAACACTCAAAAATCCCATAGAAATTGATGTCCCAAATGAGTTTTGCAAAAAACGAACTTCAATGTTGAGCCCTGGTGACTCAGATTGTTCCTTATCTTTGCTTGAGCAAATTGATAAATTACTTACGCCCATGCAACGTTCTGATTCGGTAGATGAATTTGAATTATTCCGAGCGTTTTCACCAAGCAATGCCAAACGAATATTTGGTGAAGCCGGGCAAATTCCCTTGCCATTGAAAAAACGTCGCAAACTCTCTGAATATAGTGAAGAAAACATTCAGTACAAGGAAGAGGATGATTGCAGCGAAACAATTGATCTAGATGGAGTTCTGAATTTGAAAATTTTACCAAAGACAAAGCCACCCCCAACGTTGGTTTTACCTAGCACTTTAGTTAAGAGTAGCATTCTGCCAGATACAGAACAGAAAGAAATTTCATATCCTTCGGAGCCAATGTTGAGCATTGCACATTTTGAAGAGGACGAGTACAAAGAAATATCGAATGAACTTAGCTTCAATAAAAGACAATATCCTTCAGCTGCACCACCCAAATATTCAGAGGTTATGCGAGATTTCCAACCCATTGAAGCTCATCAACATACTCAGTTCCGTCCGCCAGAGCTGCAACAACAACTTGTACAAGTACCGCAAGTGCGACCAGCACCTCTGCCACTACAAGCTACATCGCAAATTCCAACGGTGCAAACTATTAACATTGGTTATCCTATGCAGAATCCATATATTGACACAAATAACCCAAACAAACCTCCTGCATATCCGACCACAACTATTCGAATTGATTCGGTTCCTAGTGGCAGTACGAATAATATATATCCTGGCAACCAACCAGTTAAATTGGACTACACCAGCCATACACATCCTATTCAGATTACTCAGACAATGTGCACGCCACAAAATTGCATGTACAACCAAAGACCTCCACCAACCCCTACACCGGAGCATGTGACCAAAGATTTTGACATACACAGTTTACTTAATTTACAAAACTATGATCTAAATCAAACATATTTGAATAATTTCCTACATAACCGACAATTTAATTATCAGGCCGGCAAGTCTATTATGAATAACAGCTTTTGCTACCAATCTGGAAACTTTCAGCAAAGTGAAAGCATGCATATGCTAAAAAACCATTCATTGTCCGGATCACATCAGTGTAGTGGTCATAATACTCGCCGTTCGATCATACCCAAATGTGGACTCTGTCCGGCATGCAAAGAGCTTGTTGCCGAAATGATAGTAACATACAATACGGAATTACCTCACGTTAGTTCTAATTCTGCCCAGGGGCAACAAGAACACAAACAACAACAGGAGTTGCAGCAAATGCGCAGATACTTTTCTAATTCATCACCGATCCCGCAGCAGCCACTTCAGCAGCAACCAATTCTTCCAAAAAAACGAGGCCGTCCTCGAAAAACAATGCTAAATCCCCCTTTACCAACTAACAGGGTCACTCGAAGTACCAATCGCGCCTATCAGAAAAAGAAGGAGGAACCTCAAAACGATTATTACACATTTAACGTTTGTGAAACTACCAAAATAAGCCCGCCAGCGGCGAAAAAACGTAAATACAATTCGAAACCAAAGTAAAGTAGGCAAAATTAAGGAAAAAATCTTTAAACAAAATGTATATCCTTTAATGAAGATCAAATACAAACATACAAAAAATATTGCTTTAGATATATTATCATGAATTTCTCCCACAATATTTGTCAAAGTTTTAAAGTTAAGTTAAAATATTTTTCCGTAATTTTTTTTTTTGAATAACTTTAAATTAAATTAAAATGCAAAAAACAAAAGAACAACAATCAACATATTTCTTCAATCAACATTACATCACATCAACATACTACGTTTTATAACATCAGAAGGAGAGTTTTAAAATTAAAAAATGATCACCTACATTCTAAAAAAAATCTTTCAAATCGCATAAAGCTAATAATTTAACGTCGTATAAATTCATATTAAATTAAATATAGGTGTGGGATTTGAAAATTAAAAAAAAAACAAATTTAAAAACAAAAATAATTAATAATTCAATATTTAAAAGCTGACAAAGATTTCATTATTTTATTCGATTTGATTTTAGTTGATAACAAAAATTATGAAAAACATTTTTTTCTAACTCTCCAAATTATTTATATGCAATGGGTAATTTAAAATTGAATATTTTTTTTATGAAAACAATTGTAAAATATAAGTATTTATGTATTTCGTTGTATTTTTGATTAACGCGTAAACACAAAGCAATACACAACAAGAATAACGCAAACAAACAAAATATCATTGGGTCGGTAAATGAAATATCTCTCCTATTGTTTATTTATTTTGTTTTATTGGACACAAATTGTTTTAAAGATTTCAAACAAATATTTTTCGGCAACAAAGAGATAAACTGGTATTGTTTTTTAAAGTAAAATACTCAATCTGATAGTAGGTTTTGTTGAAATATACTGATACTAGCGAAAATCCGCTACGTCTGACCTAATGGATATAGAGTGGATATAAAATATCTAGCACTAATACATAAAATGAAATATCATATGTCCTTATCATTATTATTACGAACAACTTGGGAAAAAAACGCAAGTGAATTAATTGCCTAATCTGGGAGTTCTTTAAAAATAAACAAATTATTAACTATGCTCTGTGTGTGTATACATTTGTTGACATTGCATTTTGAAATTTTTCAACTTTCTCTGTTATCTATTTTATTTGAAAAATGGATACTTTGATTAACCCACCGTTACGCGTTTCGGTGGCTACAATATTGCTTCAACATTTTCAATTTGCATTAATATTTTTTTATTATTATCATGTCTGTTTGTTTGAATCTGATTTTGTTGTTGAAATATCAAATTGAATCTCTTTGTTGATTTGAAAAATATAATTTGAACCTAGAAGAAATGAATGCATGCATGCAAAAAAAATGCAATGCAAAAAAACTTTAGTCTTAAATAATTGTGATAATATTTCTTGTAAATTAATGCTACAAATTAATAATAAAAAAAAAACTTGCTTTCCAATGCTCTAAGCAACGGATTTAAGATTTTTTTTAATAGCATAAAAACACAGTTTTTTGTTAATGCACAATTTTTTGTTTGTAATTTTCTAGTAAATAAGTTTATTAAATCAAAAATCCGTTTTTTAAAGCCTTGAATTTAGTACAAATATGTGGTTGTCAGAGTCTAATTAAGTAAAGTTTTACCAAATAGAACAAAATAATATTTGCGCTTTATTATCCACATAATCTTATCACGATTTATTTTTAACACTTAAATTGAAAAAAAAAACATAATCCTGCTTTATATATATGTATTATTAGTTCTTTTTTGCGCGAGTATATACAACTCTTATTTTACCAATGATGTCGGTAGTGTAGGAAAATATGAAAAATATATACTCGTTAACAAAAAAAAAAAAACAGATCACGTGGAAAATAAAACGCAGCTAACTTTACTACCAATTTTGTTTCCATAACTTTAACCTTCAGTTTTAGTTAACATTCAATTTTGTTGTGTTAATTGTTTTGTCCAGAATATTTCATAAATATTTAACTACTACATAATTAGAATCATAACTTTGTCTAAGCCTTTAATTTTAATAACAGTTTAATATTTACATTATTTTAGTTTGTCAAATCCGCATTTATTTTCAAGATATTTTAAAATTATTATTGCATTTAAAAGCCAAAGGTATTTAAATGTAAATTTGTATTTATAATACAAACAATTAAGTTAGTTTATTTAGAATTCAAACAAAAAATGTGCAGGTAAGTCTTAGCTTAGCATAATCCGTAAGGGTCATGTTTAATTCAGGGATTTGTTTTCAGCGTTCATAAATCACGTTTGATTAAAAAAGGCAACAATCCGTTATCAATTATTGCGTATTTTTAGACATATGTCAAAAATTGTTCCGCATTTTTATTTAAAATGTTTGTATGCGACAGAAAACCAAATAGATATGTACATATAAAAAAAGAGTAAGAGTAGCCAGAAGTAAAACTTCCCTAATTTGAAACAATTTTTTTTTCGTAATTCTAAGTCAGCTAAAACATACGAGATATGAGATTGATATCGTATATCAATTTCATGGAAACCGGTCAAAGAACAACGAATTTGACATTTTTTTATACCGTCCTCGAACCAGCATAAATACATTCCCCATAACCACCCCTTCTTCCAATTGTACAAACGTCACCGTCGTCGTTCAATATTCTGTTTATTGCTCACCAATAATACATTACATTACATATTATACCTATAAATCTACGAAGTAGATACACTGAAGCACTGGCAGACAAGACCATCGACTCAAACATTATAACAGAGAAAGACATATGTAGCTAGAAATAAGAATATTGTGGGTATACATTTTTTTGAGAGCGTGTCGTCTCGTCGGTTTGCAAATGTGTAGCCCCAACGCCACTAAAGAAGTTTTACTTCAAAAAGTGTGAGTGGCACGGTTAAGAACCGTACATACAATATTGTAATTGTGCAATATTTATAATGTAAACTGGATCTTAAATGCAATCTTTGATAAGCAACGTGTTACACGGAACGTGTAACCGTAACGGGCTGCAAATAACTTATAGACCCACGTTTTTGGTTTACCCTACCGCTGACATAGATGTTCACACATCAACAAAATATTTTACTACCTTGGCAATTGTAAAGACATTTCCACTTGTTAGACTAATGTCGTTTTTATTTGGTAATTCGTAAGCCTTCTGGACTATCTGAAAGTTTTCATTTGGAAAAAATGACAATTCTGATTCTGAAAGAGAAATTTGCGTCAGAAAATTATTTAGTTGGGGATCCATGTCCCTATTACGAATTACGATTATCGTTCAAAATCCCCCTCCTGTATTGTTTTGACACATAATTATTACCGTTTTTACACGCCACGTCGATTTATCATGTCGACGAAGTAATTATTGCATTGGCGTTCACATGTACATACGCCGACGTATAATGTTTTGTCAAAACTAGCTGGCAAACAGTATAATTGTCAAATTTATATTAAAAAATAAATTAGTGAAGTGATAATGTTTGTACGCCATATTATTTTCAAGAAGTATTTAAGCAGTTGTTTTAATATATATGTATATATAAAAGAAGAATGCAAATAAGATAACTGTAAATTATCAACATCTGCAGACAACGATGTAGTGATATAAAATACATATCAACGTAAGTCGATAAGTAAAAAATGTAATGATGTGGTCGGAAAGTGAAAAAGCGATTCGAACAACAAAAAAACTGTTCCGGTGAACTAGTTCGTTTCTTTTTACACGCCATGTCGATGTACCACTTCGATCTCCAGAAATCGAACTGCTGTGTCAACATAGTTTAATTTCATAACTATAGATCAACGAAGTAGTTCGCGGCGTGTGAAAGCGGTATATGTAGCTTGTAGCCGTAGCATTGCAGGTCTATAGTTGGATGCGCTTAAGTTATTTTCTGGCAGTTATTTTCATGCATCAGTTATCGTAAACCATAACCGGTCCATGTCATGCCTATCGTTTTCTTGTATTTGTAATACGGGCCCAGGACCGGAGAGAGATTCCGATTGATTGTCAAATATAAATGCAATTATGTAGACGCTTCAATGTCTACACTTCGCTCCCAATTAATTTTGATGTGGTTTTCCATTCCATGTTTGGCAAAAATAAATCAATTTATTTTGGATCTAGATTTGACAAAACATTGAATTTCTCCTTTATTTCGTTTCGTTGGGCATATTAAATTTATTCATTTTTCATTTTCATTCTAGATAATTTTTGCAGATCTAGATTTTTCGACAGATTTACCCATCTTTGCACGAATACCAATACAAATAATTTTCAGCTTGACAAATTTATGTGTTGCACTGGAACTTACTAAATCGATTCTCAGAAAGTATCATGTTTTCAACAAAAACACATTCTTTATCATTAGTGACAATATTTTATATACGTAATGATCCAAATTAATTTCATTAATTTTTAATGTTTCCTTTCTTGAAAAATGAAATAAATTTAAAATGTTGATCACTTGAGCGAAAATAAACAAATTTAGACAGATACGAAATTACACAAACACAATAACAAGACAAATCAAATCTGAAATCATGTTCCATTGAGGCTGGAAAAAAGTAAAAGATTGAAATATGGATTAACGAATGAGAAATATAGTATATCACTTGGTCGTATCTTTCTAATAATTAATTGAAACGAGATAACTTATACGTCAAAATACATCACCGGAGTGAGTCTAACTTCAGCAACGTTACATTTCGGTATAAAAGTGATAAGAATACATAGTTAAAATGCCAATATGAGGTGATTAAGATCAATTATAAATTTAGATTTAATTGAAAAATTGTGAACCTATACAATTCCACAACAGGGAACACTTGATTATGTATTTTAACCAACATTCTGCAAAAGACTGGCTTGTAAATTTAACTTCATAGAATTTACATATCTAGTGTACAAAAATTAGATGTGCACAAAGTAAAATATAGGAATTTTATCGGTGGCGTCTCTGGTGGCCTTTCTTCCACTAATCTCGACTATGTCTCAATTAAGAAAAGACTACCCCGCAAGTCGCTTTATGTAATATGTTGCTATATTGTGCCATCGCATCCTATTGAATCTTATAAGCTCGCCATTGAAAGGGTTGACCACATAATATTTTTATGTGACTCCAACGATGATATCCTTCTTTTCGTCGACTTTAACCTTCCCCATCTTAAATGGACTTCATCTGAAGATCAATCTTATTTTATTGCTTCAAATCCCACTTCTGCAAAGGAATGCCTTTTTCTAGATCGCCTAGCATATTCAATCCTCTGTCAAGTTATTGGTATCCCAAACTATATGAAGAAGCAACTAGACCTTATTTTCACAACCGATCCCATTAACTCTTCAGTATCACTCTCACCCCCTATCCCTATCTACTATCGACAACTATCACCCACCCCTAATTCTATCATGACTCTCCACTACCAACTACTTTACCTACAAATCAGTACTCTTATCTTTTTCATAAAGCAAATTTCCGTCATAGTAATCAATATCTCAACCGAGTTTCCTTTAATTTCGATAACATTATCGTGAAAGATGCCCCAGAAAATTTTTACAGAGAAATATTTAATTCTATTTCTCTCCATGTACCCTTTAGTCGCAATAAAACATCGGCTGCCTCCCCATCTTGGTGTAACCGCAAGCTTCGCTCTTTATTGTGGTCAATTTTCCTTCGTACCCGATCGTCCACTGACTAACTATTTTGGTTCTCATCTTCACTTTTCCGAGCTATACAACACCCTTTACCAACGCTATTTAATAAAAGCACAAACCAATCTTATAAATGATCTTAAGTCAGTTCGTCATTTTTAAATGAAAATCCGATGGTTACCCTTCTTCTCTATCCTTCAATACCGAAACTTCGAATGATCCGCAAGATATTGCCAACTTTTTTGCCACATTTTTAAGCAATCTTTTACCGACGATCCCTTTGTACCTGATTCAAATTATTTTGATTACTTGCCAAATTTCTCATTAGGCCCTTTTCTTCCTCTTATCGTCGACCCATATATCATCGAAAATAAGTTGAATCAACTTAACGATAATTATATTCCTGGCCCTGATGGTCTCCCCGCAATATTCCTAAAAAAGATGTTCTTCAGCACTCTGTTTTCCGTTCTCCAAAATGTTCAGTCTATCATTATCTCACGGAGAATTTCCTCAGGTATGGAAAACCTCTTTCATAACCCCAATATACAAAAAGGGTACTAAGAGCGATATTAAAAACTATCGTACCATTGCCAAACTTTCACATATCCCTAAAATATTTGAAAGTATTTTGTACGTCAATTAAGTTTCCTTTGTAAGTCGCTCATTTCCCCCTACGCAACACGGCTTTTTCAAATGTAGGTCTACAACAACGGATCTAGTTGAATTTGTATCGTATACAGTCTCAGCTCTAGAAAGCTGAAGATATGTAGATGTTATCTCTACTGACTTTAGTAAGGCTTTTGACAAAATTTCACATATACTAATACTTTTCAAATTGCCCACCTATTTTCTTAAAATGGATTTCTTATCTGGAAAACCGTAATTACAGTGTTCGTTTCAGATCTGGCTTCTCCAATTCTACCTCCGGGTTCCCCAAAGGAAGTCACTTAGGCCCTCTCCTTTTTATTCTTACAATTAACGATATTGACAGTTTCTTAGTCTGGTGTATCAAAAACTGCTTAGAGCTTAATAATGCTAAGTGTTAAGTAATCACTTTTTCACGCAAACGCATAAAATACTCTCCTAGGAGCTACTTTCTTCACAATCAACCTATAGCCATTGTTGAATCGTTTCGAGACCTCGGCATATTATGTGACCGAGAGCTCAATTTCATAACACACATTGATAATATTATTTCAAAAGCCAATTCAACGCTTGGTTTTGTGAAACTGGTCCAAAGAATTCTCCGACCCCTACGTCACCAGATCACTCTAAATAACAATGTCTGCCCGCTACTTGAATACGCATGCCAATTATAGTCCCCATATCAACAAATTCATATCTCTAGAATCGAGAGCATTCAACGCCGTTTCTTAAGATTCGCCCTTAATGGAATAATCCTTTGCACCTGCCCCCCTATTAAAATCGCCTCCAACTAATTAACCTCAATACCCTGCAAAAGCGAAGAGAGATAACCGCAACCCTCTTCATTCATCGACTTCTCTCAGGTTCTGTTGACTCTGAAACCCTCTACAACTCTATCTTTCTCAACACTAACCCCCGTAACGTAAGAAACCCTCGCCTCTTCTACCTGCCTACTCACCGTACCTCTTATGGCTTCAATGAACCTATTACCCGTATGCCGTATGCTGCAAAGGGTTGATTTAAATGAAAACTGTTTCTACTTCAACCTCAGCACTCCCAGCCTAAAACTCCTTCTATCGTCCGCCCAATTCAATCCAATCTTAGCCCTAAGTTTCATAGTTTTAAGTTAGGTTAAGTTATGAAGCTTGTATTAAGCCAAATAAATGAGGTTATTGCCCCACCAAAATATGTATAATGAACGTTTTTTTTTAAAAGTCAATAAAAATACGGTGTTACGGCAGTACAAAATTGTTATAAAAATGTCAAATACACTTACAACAATTAATAATAGACCCTATAGGTATCAAATCATTTCTGGATTTATAAAAGATTCATTGTAATATTGCCGTAGTTTTATTTTAAATATATTTTTTTTTACTAATTGTATATCTTTTTTCGCTCCTGTCCCACTGGGAATGTAGAACCTCACAATCGTACCATTTTTTTTTGTTGGCATGTTAGTGAGATATATGTCTGTATGCTAAGTTCACCAGTTGCTGGAGATTTTTTTGACGTTTTCCTTTGATTGCCTTGTAGCTTTCACACGAAGAAACTGGCACCAAGAAACTGAGGAGAAAACTGGGAAGATTATGTTGGGCTTATTGGAATGCAAAGCAAAACGTCAAAAAAATCTCTTCAAATCGTTGACCGGCGAGATTTTTTTCATTCCCCTTACTTCTTGCCCTTCTCGCCATCAAATTCCCAGTTGCCGGCAACTCGGTTTCCTTGTGTGAAAGTAGTCTAAGATATATATATGCTAATATCACAAATTTAACAATTTATCTAAAGAATGTTTCGAACTCAGAATCCATTTAAATAAATGTGTCTTAAATGTCTTTAAAAGATATTTAAATATCTCAGTTAAATGTTTTTAATGTTCATATATTCGTTATTCGTACATAAAGATCATTTTTGTATATAAATGCATTTATATAAAAAAAATACCTATATATGTATTTCGTAATGTAAAATTATCGTACCTTCAGTTGGACAATAAATTTTTTTTTTTTTTTTTTTTTTACAAAAAAGTGGTATTTTAAGTAGGAAAGTTGTGGTTTAAAATGAGTATTTAAAAATAAGTGTAACAGCTGTGATGTTGAAATGTGGTAATTGCAAAATATAGGCCAAATTAGTAGACGCTAAACTTCGGCAAAATATCATAACTAAAACTTCAGGAATGCATAAATTTGAAAAAAAAAAAAAAACTAAATGCAGTAAATTATTTTGCTGGTTGTGGAACAAAAAAACGAATACAATATTAAAATTATGTTTCGCAATTCACTTGTTTTTGCGTATTCATTCTTTATATCATTGTGTTTTGAATGAGCTTTGCTTTGCAAAATTAGCGTTTCAGATTTTGATCATGTGTTTACTAAGCCTAAAGTTTATTAGGCAAATTTTTATAATAACTTTGAATACGAAATTTTTTTTTCTTAATCTACAAACGGATTGTAATAATAATTTCAATTTAATTGTGTGAAAATAATCTGTGAAAATATTACATTTATACATAAATGATTTTTATTAAATAGATTTATTTTTAAGTATACATATTTTTAAATGTTCTATATATTAAAAAATGTTCTGTACCGAATAATTCGTCATTCAGATTGTTTTATACAAATATTTTTTTATGAATATTTATAATTTAAATTTGAAATGACACTTAGCTGTCAAAAATGAAAACATATTCGCTATATTATGCTTTCTCTAAATAGAATGGCTAGTAAAAAATCATACTATATTCGATGTTAACTAAACTCCCAAAACATGATTTTTTCAGTCAATTTAGATATTGTGTTAACTCGTAACAAATTTGTAGAGTTTCGTTTCTCTATGTAGTTTTATTTTCACATTTGTATTGAAGAAATTATTTAATTAACCTAAAAAATGTTCTTTTATTTAGACATTTTTTTTCGAATTTATATCCGATTAAGTTTATATTTATGAAACTGACGGACATATGTATAAAGTTTCTTAGTTTAGCATTCAAACACTAAGGAACCTTATTTGACGGATGAAAATTTGTGAGTTCTGAGAAAGGACCAATTCTCTCTTGGTTTTCGAAAATTGTTGTTAATGTTTTACGAAAACAATATCAATATCGATTTTAAAATCAATCAAAAAACGAATTAAAAATAAAAAAAAAATAAAAAAAAAAAATTAAAAAAAATCAATACATAGATGTAAGGTTTAATGAAACGATGAAATATTCTAAATCTGAAGCAAGTTCCTTTTACAAACGAACTTCAATTTTATTTGCATGTAATCGCTTGATAGAAAAAGATTATCACATTGTATTCTAACAGATAGCAACGTTTTGGAACATTCATTTTCGAATAGCTAATTTTTGGATATATTTAACTACTCACCCCTGGATTCGCATGCGGCCAGCCTAGCTGGTGGGAATTGGTGCGCTTTACTGTGAGCGAAGTGGTAAAAAAGTAATTTTTGGATACTACGGGTCATTTTTTTTCATTATGTTCTATAACCTTTTAGAATAATCAAAATAATTTGCCAGGCGATTTTAGTGGTGCGAAACTACAGCCCGACCACTTTTTAAAAAAATCACAACACAAAATTCATTGATTTTCTCTAAAAATAAATAATATCTTCAGTTATTTTAAGAAGATCTTTTTTTAATAATGAAATGAGGCAATCACAGGCAATGGTATATCAACTAATTCCCCCCCCCCTTTTTCCTCCAAAAATCTTTTCCCTAACCCTTCCAAAAAAACATATTTTGTTATTAATAGAACCTGTATTTTTATATTTCGAAAACGGGTGGTCGATTTTTTTTTAAATTATGCATCTATGTTGTTAATTTTATATAACTTAATACTTAAAATAAACATACCAATATTGTGTTTTAGAAAAAAGTTATATAATTTTAATTTATAAAAAATTAAGTAAAAAACGACTATAGCTGTTTTTACTAAGAATCTTTTGCATACGATGGTATCGAACATAAGATCAAGTACGTGCGATCCGATATCATGCATTTTCTTTTTCTTTAATGAACAGCGATAATATCTAAAATCATTTTAAGATTATTTTTATTTATTTATTTAAATATTTATTTATTTACAAAGTAGCTTATACAATAAATCTACAAGCTCTTGAAAATGTAAGATTTCGGGCAAGTGGCCGCCGCGGCTGGTTCGAATAAATTCCAGCCGAGAGGCCCACTTTTCGACCACTTTTTGCAGCAACTGGGGCCGTATGTAAGCAATAACCCTCCGAATATTCTCTTCCATGGCGTCAATCGTCTCGGGCTTACAAGCGACTTCACATAACACCATAAAAAATAGTCCAGCGGTGTAAAATCGCACGATTTTGGAGGCCACGCAACAGGCCCACAACGCGAAATAATGCGCTCACCAAAAGTTGATTGTTTCGTCGGTTATATGGCATGTATCGCCGTCTTCTTGGAGCCAAAGGTCGTCCACACGAACATCCTCCAATTCAGGTACGAAAAAGTCATTAATCATGACTCTATAGCGTACCCCATTGACTGTAACATTATGGCCGGCTTCATTTTTGAAGAAAAATGGACCAATGATTCCCTCTGCCCATAGAGCACACCAAACAGTGACTTTTTGCTTCACGGTTGCGGAATTGGGCCCCTGGCTACAATTGTGTGTACACAATTATCATATACCTTACAATTTTACGTCATACATTTAATTGTCAGATAGAATTTCTGACAATTAATTGTAAGATTACACAGTTGTAAGACATTGTAAGCATGTTTTTCACTGACATATCTGACAATATTTTTGGATCTATCAATCGTGTACACTAATGGGGTTTTCGTTTGGTAAATTTATGTTTTGATCTATAAATTTATTTTTTTCGTGACCAATCGAATACGTTTTCAGATTGATTTTTATTTGCTATAGAAATGGTGTATATATGTATCTGCGAACCAGCTGGATGTATCAGCTGTCTTGTCAAACTGATGGCTGTCAATTATGGTGCATAGTGGTGTTAGTAAAAGAGGGGTGGATCTGCCGAAAAATCCAGATATGCAAAATTGATTTAAAATAAAAAAAAATAAATCAATTTCTTTGGTCAATCGAAGGCAAAAATTGTCAAAATCAGTTTTTTGACAGATCCAAATCAAAAATAAATTGATTTTTGTTACCAAACGATAACCCCATAACCTTAAGTCTATTAACTATGAAATGGCAAACCAAACTGAGCATAAATCAAGTAACAGTTGTCAAAAAGACCAACTCCGAAAACCAGATTGAAAACCACACGTCTAAAAAAACACCCGTTACTTAAGAATCTGAAAGATTTGAAATAATTTGCTTTACTACTTATTTATTATTTACTATTTGCCAATATATACGTTCATATAAATAAAAATTATTTTAAAATTTTCAGTCATTTGCTGTTAATTAAAGAAAAAATAGCAGTAGACATACATGTCTTTAAGAATCTAACAGTTTTTGCAAAGGTAAGTATGTATATGGTATAGTTTAGTGGAAGGGGTACAAAAGAGTTTCTTGGGAAGGGAAGGGTTGGAAGTTTAGTTTGAACTGCCTTAACCTGTGATTACATCACCACTAGAAAATGATCTTAAAATAACCGAAAATATTATTTGTCTTTTGTGATTTTTTTTTTAAATGTGGTCTGGCTGTGATTTTGCACTACCAGAACCGTCTGGCAAAATTATTTTGATTCTTCTAAAAGATAGAACAAAATATGCCGTTCGAAAATGAGTGGAAAAAGTACTTGCTTATAAACAAGCTTATAAGCCATGTTCACAAGGAAACGGGCCAATTCCCACTAGCCAGATTGTCTGCATGCGAATTTTGGTGTGAGGGGTAAAATATATCAAAAAATTAGCCATTAGAAAATGAATGTTCCTACATGTAACTATCCAATTTACAATGTTGTAAGCCCAATAAAAATGTACAATTCAAAATGTCTACTTGAAAAAAAGAAATGAGACTAATAAAAATGTGTATATGTGTGTTAAAGATAGTTTAAGATATTAAATGTTATAATTATTCATTATGTGCCATGGACAACTAAAAGAAATCACTATTATATTCCGACCAAACTACATACAAATATGTATCAACAAAAGTATTAATTTTACCTTCATCTTCAAATGTCTAGCCATCCTGAAATTAAACTAACTATATGTATGTGTGTCCTTTATACTAAAAGAAATTTATAAAATTGGATTTCTTTAATTGTGTGACATGAGTATTGTATACATATATTATGTACGTATGTAAATTGTTAGTATTTTATATTTTAGTGTTGATAATGTATTTGTCAATTAAATAAAAAATATACAGTAACTGTTCTTTTGAAGTGTAAGATGAAGAAAATGAGATTTTTTTATTGGAAAAGATTGTGGTTATTATTCTGAAGTCTGTAAGTTCTGTTATGTTAACCATAGGAATTATGATAAGAACTCATTGATTTGATTCTTTTTCTTATATATTTATAAATATTATTGTTTTTATTTAAGTTAGAATTTTATTTTTTTCTCTCACACTTCCTTTATGTATTCTTTTCATTATGTTTTGTTAGACTTTTTTTGTTTGTTTAAATTTGAATATTGTAAAACATATAAAAATCACTTTTATTCTTTTAAACAAAAACATAATACGTTTTTAATCTTACTTTTAAATATGAATATTTTTTTTTTTACTAACCTTGCCTCTTTTAGGCTACGCGTAAGAAAGTATAATCATACACATTTCATGTCCTACTTATTCCAATTACATTGACACTGACACTGACACAATATTACAAAACTCGTTTAAGGAAGAACACAATTCTAGTTTAAAAAAATGGCAATTATTTGCGAGCCCTTATTTAACTTTTTGGAAATTGTAAGCACTTTAAACAACAGTTTTATCTAATATACGTTTTTAACGCGATTTCAGATGAATGCGTATATTTTTCACAGATATAGAAATCAAACAGAACCAGTATTACACCTAAACACGTGAAACACGTCAATTTTCAATTAAAATTAAATGTATCTGCATTTGTGTTCGAGTTTACTTGGAGAATGTGTAGTATTGTGAAAATGGGAAAAAAACTAAAGACTTGGCTAGTGTCCATTTTGGATGTCAACGATGCAATATATCGTTTTATTATTTTGTCATTTAAAATGGTCCTTTCGATTAGTTTAATAATTGAAATTCTGATATGATTGCAGAATTAAAACAGAATCTTTCATAAAAAATCGAATGTTTCTTCCGGATTACCAATCGACAAAGTAACAAAACTCTTAATTCTGTCTGTAAATAGGGGTGCTTAACGAAGCAAAAAGGTTACTAAAAAAAAGTATTTCCATTTGAAGTTTTTTAATCGATGTTTAATTATAATTTAATTTTACCTTTTCTATTTAAATACCATTTTCTGATTTAAACTTCACTTTTCTACAAACAAAAAATTCTTTTTAAAATTATAGCTTTCTAATTTCAAACGAGCAGTTCGACATATTAGTTCCGTTTGTTATTTTATGAATTCGTAACAATTTGTACAAATTTTCACAAAATGCTGTTTGTTAACTCGAAAAAATTACTACAAAGAGTGTCAAAATGGAAGAGAAAAACTTCACCCACACTTGTGAATTCTTACTACACGAATTTCTGTGGGTAAGGTGCGAGTTATAGCTATCAGGAAAACGAATCAGGAAAAAGGTTATACTGGATAATTTATGATGTTTTCACGCATTTTAAAATACAAATGCTTAACTAATAAATGACGAATAACTCAGAGAACTTTTTTGGAAAAAAATATTTGCAACATAATAATTATTTTTTGTTAAAAATGTATTTAATTATTTTCCTGATGAAAACTCATTTTTCGTGCCAGCCCAATAAATTGTGTTTCAATTTTTCTCGTTCCACTGATAGAATTGTGGACGAAAAACTTGTTCGTGTATTTTTCAATCAGGAAAACTTTATGACAGGCTGGTAATGAGACTTGCCAACTGACATAATTTTCCTGTTTGCTATAAACGACCATCATGAAAAAATATTCAATTTCATACTGTTTGAACTGTTCCTGATACGTTTTCCTAATCGCTATAACTGGCCCAAATTGATGTAAAAACTGTAAAATCACCAAGATTGTTCTGCTATTTACTTGTTTTAGTGATGGGTACATTGAAAGAAATGAGAACTCTTTATTTGCGACTTCTTATTACAAAAGAAGTGCTAAACAGAGATATTTCATTCACTCATATTTTCCTAATTTGAGCTGGACCAATTCCTGGAACAGAAAATAAAAAAAAAACTAGAACAGAAACTAGTATAATATTATAACAATAATAAACATTATTCCGGTTTTCGAAATAAGTATATCACTAACATTCCCATCAAGTTTAACAGAAGCAGTGAAAATAAGTGATATATAAATGTGTTGGTTTTGGTTGTCCAAATCAGTATTAGCGCAGCGGAAACGGCAAAACGTTTCACTAGCGCACCGTTAAATAAAACAAAAAAACTGTTCCTTTACAATTCACAAGGACTGAATTCTTAAACAAAAAATGAAAAATAGAAAACGATCTGCCAATTGAAAGTCCACAAAAATAAATAAAAACAAGAACTATGCTTTACCTACAGTTTGTATTGTGTTTCATAAACGAGTTATGCTGGACTTACACAATTGATAAATTACCATAATGGATGCTATATTGTAATCTATAAGTTGCAATAATTTTGTTTTTTGATCAGTAGTGTAAATCTAGTATTAGTTTTCTTCTTCTATAGTCTGAAACCTATATATCAAGATAAAGTCTCATCAGAGTCCGTTAATCAATAGGTCTGTTTCTTTACCCCAAAATGTGTTTCTCTACTTTTTTCTGGCACGAAAATGCCAGACCTTTTGACTTCTTCATTTTTTTTTCATTTCCCCGCCAGCAAGAATCTACCCGAATATTTTAGCTACTGCACTTGCTTGTCAAACAAGAAGTCAACTGATCGAATAATGTGAATTTTGTGAAGTAGCGTAATTAAAACTCTTTTTTTTTTACAATTTTAAGAAGAAGAATACCAATACAATACGAATAATATAATAATAAATGTATCTCCTAATTCTTTTGGTAGAGCTCAAAATGATAAGTACATGCAAATTAAACTGTATTTCGTGAAAGCATTTTCATACATGTTGAGTCCACCACATCTAATTTCTGTTGTTAAATGTAGCAAGTACCCAGAAATAACCCAAATGTGTTTCTTTACTTTTAGTTTCTGGTTAAAAATTGCACCAACAACATGAAAAAGCTTAAGCCCAAACTTTGTCCCAAAATTTACCCAAAAAGTGAAGAAACAGACCTAATAAATCACATACACCCAATTCTAAAATTTTAACAAACGGAATACGCACATTTTTTCAAATTTTACATACATATGTATACATAATGTGTCTTATCAAATTAATAAAGTCATCAGATTGCGAAAATCTAAAGTCTTAACTTTCGATATTAAATTTGAAAGCCCTACACAGAATTAAAGTAGATAATCTTTAATAAATGAAAAGCTCAGTTTTCGATCATGTTATTGTTGTGTTTGCCCATGCCAAAACTTACGCGCATGCGCACTTAGTGCGTGGAATTAACATATATTTTGAATTCTATTTAAAACAAAATATCACACCAACTAAATATAGATTAATTAATTTCTTATAGCATGAAGGTATAGTTTTGCTTGGTTTTGTTGAATGATATTCCAGCAAATAAAATAAAGTCTAAACAACATATCTACCTTAAAAATAATTTCTAAAACTGTTGTCACCAAAATGATATTTCAGCAGAAAGCTTTCGGTAATTCGATTATTCCACACCAATTAGTGCATATTTTTAGATGTAGCGGTAGTTCGAAATACTCTTAAGGTTGTTCGTCTGTCCAAATACGGCAATTTTGTTTATTTACATAACCGTTGAGCCAGAAATTGCTTTCTTCACTAAACAAAATTCAATGCAAAAAGCTCGGATCTTCATTTACCTGTTGTCATTTACTGAAATTAAAGCGTAAATTCAAGTCTTGTGACTTCAATTCTTGGATTTTGTAAGCATGTAACCAAGATCCTCTTTTAAATTCCGCCAAGTTGTCCAATACGATAAGCCCATATGTTGAAATCGTCGTCAAATCGGTTGCTCAAGATACGATATATTAATATTTTTGTTTATGTGTAGCTATAAACAAAAGAGTATTGGTAAAATAAACTTAAATTTTGTTTCAAGAACCAAGTCTCATGCTTATATCAAATAATTTAAAAAATAAGACGAAACATATATTGCATATAATCTATTCCTATTCATCAGTTGTAATAAATTTTAAATTTAACAATTAAATTACACAAGCAACAAGCCAACATTTTCAAGTTGGTAGAAAATAAAATAAACAATTACATATGTACATACATACGATAAACCTAGTTCGAATTAATTTTAAGAATTATTCGTCATCGATCCATTAGATAGAAGTAATTTTAGTTATTGTATTGCAGGATATTATGTTAAGAATTAGGTAAACTTATGAATGCATTACATATTCATACACAGATATTTTATTGTTGTATATAAGTATGTTTTCTTTATTTTTATTTGTATATTAAAGCAGCGGATTTGACAAAAACTAAACTTAAATAAATGTAAAACTTTCGTTTATTGTAGATTGTAAAAGTAAACTTTATAATTCAAGTTAAAATAGTATTATAACAACAAAACATTTTTGTTTTATCTTTTCAGATTTACTTCAACTACTTTTCCCTGAGGCATTTGCAACTCCGAAAAAAGCAGATAAGCAAATTTCTAATGCTAAAGGTCCGGCTTTACTAAAAACAGCAATTTCATCTTCGCGTAATTATAAATTAAATAATAAAAATCTTTCTAATGGTATTAAGAATCGTCAAGAATCTGTCAACTCACAATATGTTCGTGATATTTTTGGCAACAAATCCAGAAAACGACGGAAATCCAGCTCAACATGTTCGGATAAACAGTCGCATAGTGATTTCGATAAATATCTACAAAGAAAGAAATTGTTGAAACCACCAAAACCATCAGCGACACCAAAAACTAAAAACAAAACTCCGAAGACTGAAAAAACTAAAACTAAACGTCCACGCAAGTCGAAAAAAAATATGGCATTAACAGCGAATGACCCCAAATTGGGCAGTCAAATGAAGCCAATTGTTGTACTAAATCGTGTTTCGGGGCCAGTTTTCATATTGAAATCCGGCATTTCAAGTGAAACATATACTGAAGTGAGACCAGATGTGTTTAAATTAGAAGAAACAACACTGCCCATGATGGCAACAGCAAAAAAGATTCATGATATAAGAAGAAAATCATTGATTGATATTTTATCGGATGCTGTTGTTCAGAAAATGACAGCTACTGTTCCAAAAGAAAAAGAAAGCTCTGTAGATAAAACAATTTCAGTTGCAATATTGGCTAATGATGGAAAAAACATTGAAAACCAACCTGCTGCAGGTGCGTTTAAATTAAAAAAAACAACATCACCCATGATGGCGGCAACCGCAAAGAAGATTCCTGAAATAAGAACAAAATCATTGAGTGACATTTTATCGGATGCTGTTGTTCAGGAAATGGCAGCTGCTGTTGCAGAAGAAAAAGAAATCCCTGAAAATAATGCAATTTCAGTTGTAATAATGGCTGATGATGCAAACGTTGATAAACAACCAAAACCAAAACAAGTTGATCCTTGCCTATTACCTGCTCCAGCTGCAGTTACTGTTTCGGAGAAGCTTCCACTTCAAGAAAGAGAGAAGGAAGAAGAAGATAAAATCGAACAGCTAGAAATAGTGCCATTGAGTAATGCTGCAGTAAAGTCTCAAGATGAGCTGGAACTAAAGCTAATTAAAAAGGAAGAGATGGAGTTAAAATCACTATTGCCAGAAATGACGGCAAACGCAAGTCCGTCCAAGACAGTTTTAGGTTCTTTTAAAAAGCCAACTAAATCAATGGTACAAAAGCGCTTAGCGTCTGCTTCATTTATCCATGGAACAACTAAATGTGTTCAAGCTCCAAAATCTTTACCTAAACTTCCAATTGGACAAGAAGAAGCATCATTTTTTTCTGAAATTGTCCCCAATCGAGATGTGCAAGAGCCAGTAACATCCACAAACAATCACCTTTTCCCGCCTCTCACAAGTGAATCCGAGTCTGACTTGTCTTGTCGCACTGAACTAACGTCTGATATAGAATCATCAGAGCAGTGCGATTCAAGCCAATTCGTTGTTTCGCCGACAAAAAGCGTAAAAGTTCGACTTCGACGGCAAACAGTCGTCCAAAAACAATCCAACTACAATAGTGTTATCGTTGAATCAAAAACGAAGGGAGCTGATGGTTCAAGGAAACGCCGAGAAAGGAAAAACTTGGGGAAAAAAGGGGAAGCGCTGCAAAGGATATTCGAACGTGGTGATTCATTGACTGCGTCGGCTTCATCTAACCAGCAATCACCGCAATCGGACTTAATAAATGGGGTATTGGTGCCAAGCATTGAAGCTATGAATACACCTCCTCCCACCCCACCCACAACGGGTGACGATAAAAGTTCTGTTACCGATGATACTTCACAGGAATCAAAATCCCAAACAGCTCCTGACTCCAGCAATATCCATCAATCTCATCCGCCCGTCAACTATAAAAATGGTGAAAACGTACATAATTTAGTAAACAAAATTGATGTTCAATCATCAAATATCCCGCCCATAAATATCCGAGAAAATTATGAAAACCTTCAAGTTCATGCGAATCAAGTGCCCAACTTCAACTCGCTTTTACTTAACGTTAGCTTGCCATCAAGGAATCGAAAGCGCCTCCGAAAAAAATCGACAACTGACGCCAGCGATAATATTACATCGAAGGGTACTTCAAGAAGCCAACTGAAAAAACGGAGAAAAACTATTTGCACAGACGTATTTAGCCCGCCAGATATATCATCCGACGAAGAAATTTATACAGCCGGACTAGCTGCGGGATCACCGACAATTCAAACGTATAGGTATGCCCGGAGCGTTAAATCATCAAAATTATTTAAAAAAATTAGACAAGAAGAATCCGCTTCTGTAAGAGTTAACAAAGAAGAGATTTCTCTGTCACTTAATGATTTGTGTGACTCTTTGCTGTCGTGCAAACATACTTCAACGACTTCGATGCCTGTCGTTGAATCAGAAAAAATCGAAAGCGAAGAAAGTCCTTGCAGCAGTAAGTCTAACAGTGATAGCCCTTCCAATACATCTCGGAATTTGGCGGTAAGTCGAACTTATTCTAAGAAAAATATGGTGCAGCAAGTATTTGTGCCCCCAGAAATTGAAATGTGCATTGAAGAACCTTCAAAGTTGGCTGTCGAAGTACCAACAACCTTCAAAATGCCCTCATCATCAAATCGAAGTGTTACACAAGGTCGACCCAGTTGCTCTAATCAAACAAAAAAAACTCGAAAAAAAATTACAAAAATTGATGAAGATGAAGCAAAAGATGATGACCCACGTGATATGGACTATCAAGTAAACAGCAGGAAAAGTTTGAAACATAAAAAAACAGGAAAAAAACGAGGCGCACGTCGTGGCAAACGTCTTCACTAGGAAAAGTTGATGTTGAAGAAATCAATTTAATATTTATGGACTAAAAAAATAGAAAAAAAATATAATAAAAAAGAGATAACTTAAAAAAACAAAAAAAATGGAAACACTTCCCCACTTTAATATATATTAATATAAGATATATAATTGTAAAAAAAAATTGTAGGTATAACTATTGAATTGTTGTAATGTGATAAGTTAATGAAACAAACAATAAAATTATAAAAATTACATATATATTTTCTGGGATTATTCATGGACATAAACACTCATCAAAGACCAACTATAATTGCTGAAGGATTTTTTTTTTAATTTATAAATTGTTTTATTTATTGCAATAATTTTACTTAAAAAATATCAAATTAATCTTAAAAAAATCGTAAAAATAAAAAAATATATAGTTTCAGTTATTGGAATACATGTTTGAAAAATGTATTTATTGTTTAAAATTTGTTTCCTTGCATGTTATAATTTTTCATTATTCTGTGTTATCAATTTTCCGAAACAAAACATCAACAAAGATTTTGTTCAGCATTTATTTGTTGCTTATATAAAGTAGTTTAATAGATTTTGATTTGATACGATAGCCGAGAGATAAATAAGAAGAACAAGAACAACGGATTAAAAATATTACAACAAAAACAAATAAAATTATGACGGTGTAAAAATAATTGTTATAAAGTCAACAACTCAGAAGTAAACAAAACAAACAAAAAAAAAAACCATGAACAAAATTGTTATTAGAAAAAGGTATATTTTTTAACATTTTCCCTTTAAATTTATTTTAAATATTATTGTATTATCGACATTTTTTATAATTCTCATTTTTTTCTGTCTCCAAAATATTCAGTGCCATTTTGGTGGTACATAAGATAGCAACCAAGGTCCTCTTCTATTTGTTTTAGCAATGAATGATGTCAAGTGTATGTATCTTTTCAAAAATCTTGAATGGAATCGATTAAACTGGTTTTTAATCGTCGATTTTGGACTATTCTAGCTGTATCTTTTATTTGCCAATTTGTTTTTACTTCCACGTAAGTTTGTCACAACAGATCAAATAGTACTTTTTTGTATGAAAAATCGTACCAAGTTTGGTCGTTTTATGTATTAGGTAAGAATTTTTATACATATTTAAATTATATGACCATTTTTAAGAGCTCATTTGTATGTATCGTCAACTGAAAAATACAAAGTCGTATGTCAAAAATGTTTTGCACAACGATTAAATCAAATCAAATAAGACCCATTTTGTGCCTTCAACTTCATTGATCCATAAAAAGCCAACATTGGCAAAAATAGTATGTTTATTTTAAAAGGCATCAAATTGTATTTAGTATTGAAATTAAGTAAATAAATAACACATGCGACCAAAATATTTACAAATGACGATATTTTTACATTAAATTACATATTATACTATTCCGTAGATTTCGTAGATATAGAATCACTGGCAACTAGACCATCGGCTTTAAATATTACATATTATTACAACAGAGAAACACAATATGTCAACAGCACGTGGTTGGTTTTGGTCAGTCCCCCATCTAAAAACCATGCGCAACGACGCTCGATTTCGCTGATCAATGGGAAGCGACATTTTTATCAGAGCCAAGGCCGTTGACCCGATATTTTTAAATGTAGCCTAATCGATACATTAAAATTTATTTTGACTTTTTACCTAAATAAGGCCAAGGACTTCTGTGGTGGATTGGACAACGCAATGATGAACAGGATAGAACATCATCTTGTTTTTTTAACGGTAAGAAATCCCAACAGTTCAAGTTTCTCACAAACAAAATTCTTAATTGCAGTGCTACAATTTTAAATACAATGAAGTCGTTTTGAATTTATAATATATTGAATTTTTAAACGATTTTTGAACGTGCTTTTTAAAAAAATGCATTAAAAAAGCATAGATTTTTCTGATTCGATAATTTCTGATGTGGATGTTGTTTTTCCGATTTTAACATACAAGTCACCCTAAAGCGTTTTTTTGAAGTCACACTGATAAAAAAATTATGTGTCTTTTGAAATCTAGGGTCGCCCTGAACTCGCCCTGGGCCCTTATTACGTATTACGATTATCGTTCAAAATCCCCCGTTAGTCGTTTTTTACAACGATACTCGTTGCATTTGGCTCTCGTAGTTTATAGTTTTGATACATTACTTTATGTATAGTTGTAGTATTGAAGGAATAAAGCTGGATGCGTTAAAAAAAATTCTGTCAAATATTTAGTATCGTAAATCATAATCGGCCGATGTCATGACTATCGCTTTCGTGGATATCGTTTTTTTTTTGCCTTTCGTTTCGTAATACGTAATAAGGGCAGTGAAGTAGATCTAGGTTTTAGCTAAGGTAAGTTGAGGTAAACGAATAAACGTCAAAGTCAGATGAGATCTGATTTGATTTGTTATTTTTAAAATGGAAATAAACGAATACTCGAATAAATTTTCAGGAAGATGCTAAATTTAACGTACTTCAAGTTTTAATTATTAAATGACATAACTTGCTTTTCTGCAACATAAAATGAAACTCTTGGGGTTGTCAAAAAAACCTAGGTCGACCCTGGGTAAAGTCCAACGAACGAACCTATTGGTATTGACATTTAATTCGAGTTTGACATTTAGTGCGTGTGTATGTGCGTGCTTCTTGTTTTAATTCTAACTTCAAATCCGGAAGGAAATTTGTCTTCTATCCAGGAGAAGAACTGTCAATTTGGTACCAATCGAAAAGGCCATAAAACAAATCAACGAACCTTACTTTTTAGGAATTGCAAATGTATGTTGATTTTAAAATTCTATGAATTTCGATTAATCTGTTAAAATGTCAAAACAAATCAAATGCAGAACTTTGAGCATTAAAGAATTTGTAACTAAAATTTTATTAAATATCAAAGTCGAGTCCTTTTTTTTTTGTTTGGCGCTGAAAAAAATATATTGGAGGAATGCCACAAAAACCGATGGTACCAGGTTCAAGACAAATTGACCTACCGTTTACACAAACTTACGAGGTTCACATTTTTTCCTATACGCCTATCTCCTCTTCAGTACCCTTTTAAAATGAATTATTTGAATTTGCGTTGAATGCGCAAAACTCAGTTAGCAGTAAAATATTGCAAGAATTTTTTGTAATTCAAATTATATTAATCTGTTTCTTTTTGTCTCTTTCTTCTTCCCAGGTACAAACAGACAAATTTCCATGGAAATATGAACGAAAGGAATTTTACTATCAACTTCTATGAAATTATTTATGCATGAAGTAGTGCATACAATTTATTCGATATTTAATGCTTGTAATAGTTAAAATTTATTGAACCTTAATTATGTTAATGCGTTATTGTGTATATAAATAAATAAATGGACGTGTCATCATAATTTATTTGTTTCATTTACACGCACATGTATGTATTTTGATTTTTTTGGGACATAACGTTAAAAGTGATTATAAATAATGGGGGTTATCGTGAATACAAATTTCCAGGAAATTTTTGTATCATTCAACCGTAAAGAACTCGAATGATGCTCAAAAGTTTACATTACAGGGAGTTTTTCTGTATTTTCATACGATTTTTTTTGTGAGAGGGAAATTTATTCCATGGTAAATTCACGATCACAAGGGGGGTACTAAACAACCAAGTTCTGGAAGTATAGCTTGAACCAAAACACTTCGTCAATGCAACGGTCGGTTGCCCAGAGAGAGGATTCAATAGAACAAAATGGTGCGAAAGTGATTTAATGCGTACAATGCCAAAGATGAAATATTTTTTTGAAAACTGCACAATAAGCTACGATCATATCAATATCCCAACGTTTTTTTTAACCAATATCGTTAGAGCCATTTTCGAGAAATTAACATCTAGATTTTTTTTCTTCAAAAAATTGTACGGCAGCTACCGTTATTTTGGGCTAACATAAGAATCAAGGCAATACCCTAAGGAGCTTAAGTATCAAGTTCAATCAATAACGACAATTGCTTCAGCGGTTTACGCTCGCTGTAGATCGACCTGCAGCTGCGGACAACTTATTAGACACATTGGGGACGTTCACTCAATTATTCTCAGCAATCTGGAATAACTTTCTGTTGTTGTAATGCGTGCAAAACCACATCTGATGAACAAACAGCTGCTCTCATGAAAGCTAACTTCAGTTATCCCAAAAAAATTGAAATAACTAGCTATCCGAGAACAAATGTATAGAACCAGCTGACTGCAAAATTCATTGGTATGCGTTTTGCTTTGATTTGTTGACAGCTTTCAGCTAACTAATCTGATTCGTCCACAGATATACTCCGATAGTTTGGTATCCGAGAATAAATGAGTGAACGCCCGCATTGCTTTGCTGATCATTCACACTTTTGGCGTTTTTCTTTTTTAGCTCCGAGTAAAGAACTCAGCTGTCAAGAAAAGATCTGTGTTTTTTTTTTTTAGCTCAGACACATTTAATCTCTCAACACGTGTTTCTTTTTTAAATCAGAGCTAAATCGGGCATGAACCCTTAGCTCAGAATAAAATGACCGATCAAACGGAGCAAAGTGCTGGGCGCGGTTAACTTTACTCATAATTTTAACAATAATCACTAAAGTAAAACCAATTAAAAATAAAAATGAATTCGGAAAACCAAAGCTTTGGATTTGCTGGTAAATTAATTTTAATAAGAACAATTAAAATAATATATGACAGTTCTGCGCTTAAGTTTATTTCAAAATTAAATCGGAGATATCTGACCATGCTCTACTCAGAACTAACTCGATTTACTTAGGCTCTGCTCGGAGATAAAAAAGAAAAGCGCCATTTGACAATGTGGAACTTTCGTACGATTCAGCCCCCAAAACCCATTTGTTTACATTGTTGTATTTGTAAATTTGGCAGTGTACTCATGAATAGATTTGAAATCCAACAATAATGGGGGTTATCGTGAATAAAAATTTTAAAATTCCCCTGGAAATTTGTCTCCAATTCGAACCTTGGAAACGTAAATGATGCTCAAAAGTTTTCCTCTGAATTTATTGGTATCGGAAATAAACTTTCCCAGGGGATTTTATGCTGTTATTTCATACGATTTTTTATTCGAGGGGAATTTATTACGTGGGAGATTCACGATCACCGGAAAAATTTTGAGGGAATAAAATATTCCTTGGGAGATTTACGAAAGGGCCCAATATGTGGTGTAGTGTAACTACACACAAATTCAAAAATATCACTTTTATGCTTCAAAAATGCAAAAATATCAGTTTCACAACGGTGTTAGCTTGTAAGCAAACCAAAAAAGCTGCCCAAATTTTGCATTGTATTAATCATCTGTGGATATTTTTATGTTGCCTCAGAATAACAGTATCCTTAACGGTGTAATAGAAGTGTTTTCTGGATATATTTTGAGATAGCACTATCTATCGAATCAATGGAAGGATGACATCTTTAAAATACATCGACATTTTAAAGGAACGACTAATGGATAAGGCCGTTGAAAATATGCCAGTCATATAAAAGTTTCAGTAAGAGAACGACACAAAACACGCCCTGGAATAACACATTTTTTAGGGACGTTTAAATTATAATACTTGAATGAGAATCGTCATAGGTGATTTCATAAATGCATGGTTGCTTTGGTTACATGCGATCAGTTGCGATCATATTAACGTCAGAAAAACTATTTTTGGATGCATTTTAATATGCATTTATGAATATTTTCCCTGATTTGCTTAAGTTTTCTGTGGACCAGAAAAATTTTTTTATTTTTTTTAGTTCAACTTTGAATTTTCTGGCGGAAATTTGGACAGATGTGAACAGTAAGGGAAGGTGTACCACCGTTTACATCATTTTGTCTCTTTCTTTAATAAAAAAATCGGAATGTATGTAAAATTTTATAGTTGCTTATTTGGTCTGCAAATATTTGCGTTTTACATTTATGAAACTCTGACATTCATCATTTGCATTTATGAATGCTATGCATCGTCGGACTTTCGCAACCATCCATTTATGAAAGCACCCCTTGTGCAGACCACAAAACATATTTGAGCGGACGTGAAGAAAAGAATTTGCATACAAAAATAGTGCTAATATTGAAGGTCTTCATTTGTATTGAAGGAGCTTCGAAGGCTATACCAGTTGAGCGCAGCAGGAGGCTTACTGAGTCTATGGAGCGAAGATTCTGAGAGGTTTTAAAGTAAAAAGGCTTTTTAACTAAATATTGAAAATGCATTTTTGGTTAATGAGATCTTAATATAAAGAAAAAAACACGAAAGGCTTCTTTTTTTCAAAAAAGAGTCATTAGAAGAAAATATGTATTAATTTTATATAAGAATGCAATTGAAAAAAAAATTCTATAAATAATTCAATGCATAAACTGCTTTCAAAGCGTATATGTGTTTCTAATTACTTGTTCATAGCTGTACATAAAGACAGATAGACGAAAAAAAGTGAAGAAAAAAATATGGAAAAATAACTGATATTGATTTTAATTATTAAATTTAGCTAACAACATTATTTTTTTTTTAATTGTGAATAGCAAAACGATCTTTTTTGTTTTGTTTTTTGTGCAGAATGTATTTTAATTAAAACATTTAATCTTTAAAAGCTTATATGACTGTTTTTGGTTTTAAATTTTAAATCAATATTTAAACAAAGAACAAAAAATTATTTTTTTTAGTCATAAACAGATTTAGTTTTCTTCCCAACTACAATTGACTATACACGACGAAATACGTTATAACAGGCAAAAACACTTACACCCATATTGCGGCTGTCAATTCGAAATTTATAGTTGATAAATACTGAAATTTAATATTAGTCTACCCAATTAATAAGAGTTTTGGTCATTGATAATGATGCAGACTGTTGAGACCTACAAGAAAATCGATAATAAATAATGAATAGTTGTGCAGTTTGTTAATAAATTGAGGTTTTAAAACCAAATTTCAGTATTTATCAATGATCAAATTGATAATTGACAATCGAATCTTCTCGAATCGGCCCATTTCTCTTGCATTCAAAAAAAAAGGCTTGATAGATTTTGAAAATACTTAATATTATTTTCTCGTTTAAATCTAATTCTACTTGAAATTCCGCTGACAAAGTTAATTTAAAGGTTTTTTATTTGTTTTTATCTCAACCATGTCTTAAATATAATCTGTAGGCTTTGCATTTGATAAATAATTTTTGTTTGCCATATTTTTCTCGTAAATAATATTTTACGATTTTTTTTGTTGTGAAATTGTTTAAAAAGTAACAAGTCAATAAATTTTGTATAGTTCATTTCTCTCTTAAAATTAAATGGATGAAGGAGGAAGGAAGGATTTTCAATTTATATCATGTTAATTCGTAAAGTTTGTTTCCTTTTTTGTTAATTTGGTTTTAAAATTCAAATATTTTTGTAAGTCATAAGATTCGATTTGGTGCAGGCCAGCTGCACACCATCAGACATAGGTGTCGAATCAATTGTTTTGTTTTTCTGGCAGTACGAATCCGCAAAAGCTCCACTTAGGTTCCACATCTGATTCCTTTATATGGTTCTTAAATAAATTCGAATATTTTTGTAATATTTCATCGAGTCGCTCTGATTGCAAATATGGATCTTTTATTATATTTTGTAGGTAGGAACAGATGTTGTGTGATGCAGCGCCCATTGGATGAACAACAAGGAAAGTGGACACTAGACTAATGATCCTGGCTTCATCTAGATCAATTTTTTCAGATTTGGCCTAAAACACACAAACAAAAAATTATTCTTTTCTCTTTATTATATTTTTTTTTCAATATCTTACCTTGTTAGAATCGTCATTTTTGGATCCCTCTTGGTCATAATTGTCTTTTATTTGACTGATTTCATCAAAATTTTTCTTATAATCGTGTTCATCTTCATCTACAATTATTACTGGCGTTGATTTCTCAATTATCTCATCACATTCAGAGCTCTTGGAAGAATGATTACTTTGTCTTGCACTAACTTCTACTATTTTAGTCTTCAACAGGAGTTGTTTTACATTAGCTTCTTTTAGCTTCTGTTCGAGATCATCGATTTTCATTAAATCTTTCTTTTCGCGTGATTTGTTTTCAAGCAATTGAGTTTGCATATTACGTATTGTTTCTTGAAGAACTTTGATTTGCTTATCACGGAAGTCAGTATCTGATCTGTTATCTGATTTAACAAGGGTAATTTCGTTTTTAAAAGCTTCCAACTGACATCGTAGGCTGTCGTTTTCTTCCTGAAGATTAATAACAATAATGAGTTTGTTGCTAACAAAATGTTGTTAATTTAGAAAATTAATTGTAAATCTGACAGTTTTGAATATACTTTTTATGAATTTCATGGGTAATTCAAATCTATCCGATTTCCTAATGGAAAACCAAATTAATTCATACCTTTAAATTGTCATTATCAAAACGAAATCTCTTGCTGCTCAAGCTTCTATAATCTCGATCTTCATCAGACATTTCCATTTCATCATCATCGATCTGCACCGATCGCATTTCCTAGACACAAAAATATACAAACAAATTAGTAAGAACAAAAAAATAATTTGAATCATCCATGGAGAATTAAATTTTCAAAAAATGGCAGGATCATTTAATTTGTGTTTATAGAAAATGCGACCTTGCCACATTTGTAGCAAAGCTTTAAAAATCTATTTAATAAAAAAGTTGTTTTATGTGGTCAATGCGTCCTCCTGCGTTTAATAATTTTCGAAGCATAATTTGTTTTCCCTAAATATTAAATGATTAGTGTATGTAAGAGTACTTACCTCGAACTACAAGTCAAATTGTTACTTAAGTTTGATGTTTTCAATTTACCCATTTTTAGCTTAAAACTATCGATTACATTAGTTGGTTGTTTTATGTTTAAGTTAAGTTTTGTTTACCAGCGTTAAAAATGAATAATTATTGCTTAATTGTTTTTTTTTTCTGATTTACATGTGTGTTAAAAAAAACACTTCCACTCCATGATTAACATCTGAATTTTTTAAATGATTTTTTTTGAATGACTTGAGCAATGTGATCAGTTTCTGTTATTGAATTACAAAACACCTTTTAAAAGCAGAATTTTTTTATGTTTCTTTTTAAAATATAAAATTAAGATCCTATCGAAATAAATAATAATTTTACTTTTTTTTATATGTAAGTCAAAGAATGAAATATACATTTTGATTATACATATGTAATTAAAAAATAATAATAATAAAATTAAAAAAAGTGCATTTTAAAAATTAAAAATGTGTGTCACTACGTGCATTAGTTAGTTTAAAACAAGTCAAAGATCACATAATCGAATATTTTAAGAAAATTAATGCAAAAATCAAACATTTACTTAAATGGAAAGAATGTATTTATTAGTTGCACTATTCAGAATATTATGTAGCCGTGGGAAATTAAGGTGTTATTGTTTTGTATTTAAAAAAATCACATTGAATTGATTTTAAATCTTGATTAGGTAATATCACACTCAAACTTTTTAATTATATTTACGAGTACATAAGGCAGACATGACTGCACACATGTTATTAAAAATGTTTTTCGTTCTTATATTACTTGCTCCCAGACCTTATTTCATATTTTATTTCAAAGAGCAAATATTAGCGAAAATAATCCTTCCAGTGGTTTTACTCTGGGAAAGCGTAGTGGGCCGTTTTTTGATGTGAAAAAAATTGTTAAGTTTTTTAATACTGAGTACGTAAAATTTTTTGGGCAGGAATACAGAGAAAGCTTTACTTGCGGACAGCTTCAATAAGCGGACAATTCTTTTAAACGACACATTTTTTTGGGAACAAACTTCTTTTTTTTTTGAATTTCTCATACAAATTACTTTCCTATAAACGGACGCGGATACTTTTTAATGATAATTTCAGAAAAAAAACCTCCCATACGTGGACACAATATTATTTAGGGATTATTTTTTATCAACAAATCAATCAATTAAAAAACGAAAGAACACTTCTCATTATAGTTTTGTTTTAATTTAATTTGTAATTCTTTTAATTTTTGTAGTCATTTTCTTTTCCTTAATCGGGCAGTTCTCATAACCAGACAAAAATTGGGTGACCATGAGTGTCCGCTTATTAGAGTGTTTAGTGTATTCAGAAAAAGCAATGTCCCTAAGCTAATAGAATTTGTAGTGGTGCAAGTTTTTGTTCCCATCTCTAATTTCGACAACAATTTACCCGTTTTATTCCGGAAGTATAAATTTGAAAGAAGTGAAAACTGTTTTTTTTTATTTGTTGTATTAGCTTTTATATCAATTAGGAATATTGGGCCCTATAATCGTAACCGATCAGAGAAAAATTTCCTCCGATTTGAACGAAATGTACAAATCTTGTATCATTGTAACATTTCCGATCCATCAATCGAACCTTCTTTCAAAACAAATTGAAGTTAAAAATTTCAAAATCACAGCAACGCATTGCAAATTCATCCGAAGACGACTGAAAGCGAGTTTCATTCAAGAAAAGATTTGCTTTTTTCTGTCGGAAAATTGGATCTTTTTGATTTTTAATAGCGAGTTTCATTCAAGAAAAGATCTGCTTTTTCCGACAAAAGATTTCATCTTTTTGAATTTTGAGAGTTTCATTCCAACAAAAAGAGCAAATCTAGATCAAATCTTAACACGAAAGATCTCGAATCTCTGATGGGTTGGCAGATTTGATCTGAATACACACATATACGACAGAAAAGACTTTTTACATGTATATGTGTGCATTGAGATCATTCAATGGTCAAATGGAAAACATTTTCTATTAATTTATTGTGAACTTGTGAACTAGTACCAATCCGTGCTAAAAAATAAAGAAATAATTAACGAAGAAGTTAATATTTTTATTTTATAAATTCAGTGGGGATTTTGATTGCTTCGTATTCGTACACGAAAGATTCGATTTCTGATGGGTTGGCAGATTTGATCTGAATGCACACATACACGTAAAAAGTCTTTTTTGCCAAACGTCAAATGGCAAATATTTTGTTATTTGTTGTATGCCAGTCCGTGTAAAAAAATAAACAAACAATGGATGAAGACGAATCAATCAAAAACTCCACTAAATTTATAAAATCTAAATTATTATCTTCTTCGTCCATTATTTGTTTATTTTTTTTAAATCTTTTAGCACGGACTGTCACAAGTTCACAACAAATTAATAACAAAATATTTTTCATTTTAAAGGTATTAAACGAAATCATATAAGTGTCGAAGGTAATTATGATTTATCGCCAGATCATACTCCAGTAATTTTATCACTGAGCGAAGCAGAAATAATAGAAAAAAGTAATCCCAACTCGTGAATAAGAGAACAAACTGGAACGAATTCAGAGATAAACTTGAAAGTTTTATAAGTCTGAGATCCCCTATGCAAATAATTGAACAAATTGATCAGGAAGTAGAACAATTTATTGCTGATGTGCAACAGGCTGCAGAAGAAAGTACTCCAACTATTTCGAACGCGAGAGTAAAAGAAATAAAATATCCTGTCGAAATAAAAGAGCTAATATTGTAAAAAAGAAGAGCTCGAAGAAAGTGGCAAACTACGAGATTCCCAGATGATAAGGCAGTTTTTAACCGTCTTAACAACGAATTGAAAAAAAGAATCAGTGAGTTCAAAAATGATTCACTTAGTATATTCCTAAAAAATCTAACGACGGATGCTTCTTCCGAATACTCTTTATGGAAAGCAGCCAAGCGCCTAAAAAGACCGCAGACATAAAACCCGCCAGTAAAATCTCAAGATGGTAAATGGATCGCAAACCCGAAAAAAAAGGCTCATCTCTTCGCTGAATATCTCGCTTATGTTTTTAAGCCATTCCCAGGAAACACAGCTCCCTTACAGTTTGTTGATAGAAACGACGAATGTGAAATACCTTTTGCCACGCTCAAAGAAGTAAGAAGCATGTGTCAACATAAGTTGTCTAACAAAAAAATCACCAGGGTACGATCATACAATCATGGCAAACGTTTTTGAAAAACTGCTACTGAAAAGGCTAAGCAAAATAATAGAAGAAAGAAGACTAATTCCGAGCCATCAGTTTGGATTTAGAAATAAACATTCCACGATAGACCAAGTGCATTGAATTACGGATGTTGTGGAAAAGGCACTTGAAGAAAAACAAGTATGCTCGGCTATATTCTTAGATGTTGCTCAAGCCTCAAGGTTTGGCACTTGTGACTTGAGTACAAACTGCATAGGGACCTTCCCAGCCAGTACTACGAAATACTGAAATCCTACGTTACGAACCGACTCTTTAGAGTACGGTACGACCCACATTACTCGGAACTAAAGAAAATTGAAGCCGGTGTACCACAAGGAAGTGTCCTAGGACCAACCCTGTATCTGTTAGATACAAGGGATATTCCAGTGGACATCAACGCTATCATGCCCATCTTTGCTGACGATACGGCACTTTTTTTTTTTTTTTTTTTTTTTTTTTTTTTTTTTTTTTATAACTTTGCACGCGCTTAACACAGAGCGGGCATCCGGTGGAAGAAGAGAAAGATGTGTGGCGCGATGTTCTGAGACTAGAGCTGGTTGCTGTCTCAGATTTATCTCCAGGGATGGCGGCTGAACTAATGCGGAGAGAATTACCGTGTCTTAAGTATTTATGTCCCTTATAATTCGTATTATTTTACTTATTTCGTTATCATATTTTATGGGTATGCTAGTTTACTCAATCACAGCTAGTTAGTGTTATGCCTAAACAGCATGTAATGAGGAAAGCACCAACTTATTTTATGACAATTTTTAGAATTGGTTTTTAATGGAATATAAGAAGACATAGACAACGGCAGGAATCGAACCCGCAACCACAAGGTTGACAGGCGAGCACACAACTATCGCGCCACGGCCACCCCCAGTGCCAGATAAATCCGTTACGAAGGCTATACAAAAATTGTAAAATGCTGTCGATAAAGTTAGTGATTGGACGCAGAAGTGGCGTATTAAATTAAACGAAACAAAATGGACGCATATAAACTTTATAAACAAAAACATAAATAATGTTCCAATATTTATAAACAGAACAGCAGTGCGAATACCGCCAAATACCTTGGAATGACTTTGGATGCAAAGCTTAAATGGAAAGAGCACTTCAAAAAGAAACGAGAAGAACTAAACTTGAAGTACAGAAAAATGTACTGGTTACTAGGAAAGAACTCTGACCTATCTATCCAGATAAGCAAGTACTGAAATCCGTTTGGACATATAACATCCAACTATGCGGCTGTACAAAGAAAACATATGCTGAACCCATCCAAAAATTCCAAAGCAAGGTCCTTCGTGGAAAAATAAATGCCCCTTGGTATATAAGAAATAGCGATCTACATCGTGACCTTCAAATTCAAATGGTTACAGAAATGGTTAAAAAAACACGCTGGATCACACAATCAGCGACTGCAAAGTCATACCAACTCCGAAATGGAGACCGTCTTAAATATACGAGGCCATGTTCGGCGATTAAGAAGAACCAAGCCTTATGAGCTAATGGTTTAAAAGCTATGGTAAAGTGTTATATCATTAAACTTTCCTCAATGCGATGTACATATAAATTAAGAAAGTAAAATCATTTGTCGATCTTTCATAGATTGGTCCTGATTCTCCGGGGGTTTTAGTGCGGTAAGAGCCCCACACTACTCGGTACCGACTCTTACCGAGTGTCTTTTGAAGATTTCCATCGGATAAAAAAAAAACAAAAAAAAAAAAGAAATTACACATGTGTGTGTATTCAGATCAGAATCTCCCAACACATCAATGATCAAATCTTTCGTGTTGAGATTTAATCTGGATTTGCTCTTTTTGTTGCAATATAACTCTCAAAATTCAAAAGGGCCAAATCTTTTGATAGAGCAAATCTTTTCTTGAATGAAACTCGCTATAAATAAATCGATAAAAATAATTTTTGTTGTATAAAGTATAAAAAACATGTTTTAAAAAAATCGTTAGAATTGCTCTTTTCTTAACAACATCCTTGACCTAATTAATTTTATAATTAGAACCGTTTATTAATTGGAATACAAACTCTTGATTCGAGAAGAATGATGTAAAGCATCATGTTCAATTATTGAATGTGAGAATTTGTTTTATTCCTACGGCGTCGTTTTAAGAACTAGAACACTTGTCAATTGATTCTCATCATACGCTATATGAACAGCATGAACCAATTACTGGAAGTTGAACTTTATTTAACAAGTTTTATTCGAATTTGGATATTAATAAAGTTATTTGTCCAGAAATTTATTTATAATTAATATAATTAAACAAATTATTATGAATTAAAATACATTTGTGTCAGATCAAGACAGTTGGAAAACAACAGCCGCGCGCCGCCTCCGTTTATAAATGATTTCATTGTCTTGTTTAAAAAACTAGTTTTATGAAATAATACTCTGAAAATGGGGACTTTTATACCTTAGTGAAAGCCTTGCAAAATAGAAAAAAGGGAACTTTAAAATTTTAAATATTTTAGAGGCAAAATAATCGTTGAAAATTTAATTTTAATTCTTGGAGCAGTAGTAAAATTGTTTAGACAAAAAACATATGTAGGTACACTAGAAAATTGAATCGAAATTCGGCCAGACTGGGTGGTTAATTGGGGCATACAAAGCTTTTTCCATGCAAAACAAAATTTTTAATGTAAATAAAATAAAATGAATATTGCATATACAAACAAATATAAAGCTAAACAAAATAAATCCATTACCATTCGTAAATAAAATAAAAAAAAAATAAAATTACTTCGACACAACAACAATAATGTGAAAAAAAATAAATTTCCTTAAGTACGTACCATTGATAGTTTCTTCCATTGGTCGATGTTTTTTCTTTGGGCCTTGGTGAAATGGTCCCAAACCTTCTTGTGACTAGCTGCACTGAACACTTTTTCAATCTGAGTGACTGATGGGAGAGGAGGGTAAATATAGATAGAGATAATAGTAACAACAACATCAACAACAACAACAAAAAAACTGAGAATCTTCTAGATTTTGCTTTTATTTTCAATTTTGGGGGGTAGTTATTTGTGTTTTGTTTAGTTTTTATTATCAAGGATGAGTTTCTAGTAAATTTTGTTTCTCCTTAAGGCAATAAGTAACTACAGCGTTAGAGAATGTTTATTTTTTTTATAAATTCAATGTCAGTATCCGTCTAAGCTTATGAATTATACTATACTTTATAGTTTATACCTAAGAAAACTTACACTTCAAATTGTATGTTCTTACTTTGATCAGGTCTAATCGTATAATGTATGGTACTTACATAATGTGCTATGAAAAAATACTTTTCAGCGGTTTGGGCTCTGTTAAATTTGGTTATAAAAAAAAGTATATCTCAAACCAACTTGAAGGTTTTAATACAAAATTAATTCAACAAATGAACTATGAAAATGAAAATACAGTAAATAGGAAACTGAAAATGTTGCTGTTTGATATAATGTTCGATTAATCATTTTTACCTTCTTTCCTTTGATCCTTTTATGTTTTAATAGCGCTGGTAATGGTAGCTTTATTTATGACTACCCTAAAAAATGTTTAAAAACAGTGCGAGCGAGCTATTAGGAAAATGCTTTTTTTATACGGTTGCGCGCACTAAAGGGGTTTTGACTACCCTCAAAATGATCAAGCACAGTGCGAGCGTTAGGAAAATAAGGAAGGATGTAAGAGGAGATGTCGATGCACACTGGTTTTGAATTTCTGAATATTAAAATGGGCCGGGTAAAGCATTCCACATTCGTGTTGTACGATGAAAAGAGTCCGAAGTTGGGCTCAAGGGTAAACTGGTGGGCTATCCTGGAAGCATTTGAATAGTTTAAGGAGAGGAATGCAACTGTCTATTTCGCTAGAACATTGTTTATAATGAGACATTATGTATAACAATTCGGCGGTGCTCTAGAGATGTATATAGCTGCGTTTTATTATATACGGGTGTGAGTCTGGGATTTCAAATATTAGTATTAAGTTTGGCGAACAGAGGGTACATTTAATTACATAACCCAAATCGTTTTATTTTCACGGGGTGAACCATAATATGCCTAATGTTTCAATTATTGTTTTATCGTCTATCATTCTTAGAGCTCTATTTTGAATTCTATCTAAAAGACTCAAATGAATTTTGGGAGCTCCTGCCCAAATTTAAGAGTTATACTATAGTTTTGGACGAATGAAAGAATTATAGATTACAGCCAGATCATAAGGGAAGAAGAATTCCTTGCATCTTCGAAGAAATCCCAAAACTTTTTGCAGCATTTTTGGCGACATTGAACATGTGATCATTCCACAAGAGGTGGTCTGTGATACATATACCAAGGACTGAAAGCTGATCGGTTTCTTCAATGCAAGTTCCGCTCATTGATAGCGACGTGGGGGTTGTTTATGATTCAATAGAAAATACCGATGCACATTAGATCTGAATATGTGTCTATCGCAATGGAAACGAAAAATAGGGGCAGGTATTCCACATTCGGCTAAGGAAAGAATTTCTATTCTCGACAGTTTGTGCCAATTTGGGTTCTAGTGTAAACTGATAGGCATTCCTAGAAGCGCGAGTATTACGGTTGAATATTTACTGTCTATAAAAATAACGAAAAACTAATGAGAGGCATTCTATATTGCTGCGTGGTATTCAAGAGAAGCAATTCAACTCAAGTGGGTTATGGGAGCATCTGACAAGATATTACAGTTCTACACAAAGTTGTTTGGCTTTCTCGATGCAAGCACCGCAACTGGACAACGGCATTGAAACCTTACTTTAAATAAAATCCAAGGCTGGATCGCACGTACTTCCTTTATGTTCGATCACATCGTATGCAAAAGATTTTTGTTCGTTTTTTACTTAATGTTTTATTAACTGCTTTAATTTGTAAAAAAAAAATGGTATGATAATTTTAAAAATTTAAACTTAAAAAACAGACTTTCAAAAAAAAATCATCCACCCGTTTTCGAAATATTGAATTTTCAAAAAAAAAAAAAAAAATAATTCTTTTCAAAAATCAAAAAAAAAAAAATATTTTTCGAAAATGTTGATATGCAGTAATATTTATAATTCAAAGAACCTCTTATGTAACCATTTTGATCGACATTCATAGACCCGTTTATGAGAAAGTCGAAAATGAAATAAGATGGTTGTATAGCAGGTAGGTACCGTATAATATAAATATTAAAAAAAATGTTTGACCAAAATGTTTACTATACCATCTAAGAACTAAGGTAGTGCACACACTTTTTTTAAATTTAAATCGTTAGTAATTTTCGAGATAAATAAGATGGTAAAAAAAATGTATGGCAAGTACCCTTATTTTTGGGGCTAAAAACCGTTTCAAAAATCTATTTGAGACAATCACCACTTAAGTACTTTAGGATGTAGATCGTTCTACAGACAGACGGAAATATGGGACCCACTTTTTTGGTGTTCTCTATCATCGTAATGTCAAGTTTGATTAAAATCTCGTGTAACGCATAACTTGCCTTAATCCCAAGTAAAAATGTAACGGTCTAAAAGCATTACAAATTATTAAAATGAATTATCGTTTGCAATTATACTTTAAAAGACATTTGTTAAAACCTTCAAGCATACGTTCTATGATTTTTATAAACTAATTTAAATAAAACAAAATAATTCTCAAAACACTGTAAAATCTAAAATCGATATGACAATTTCATCTGTGGTAGAGAACTTAAAACAAATATGTAATTTTATTCTATTTTACCGATTTTTAAATACTAATTTAGCATTTCTGAATGATTAAATTCCGCCAAAAAGATTTGTTGGTGTCTGGACTGAGTAATATTATTGTTTAAATTGCATTTAATATAACTTTATTTTTTTTTGTATCTCAACAACTTCAAAACATTATATTATTTCTACATACCTTGTATTATTTGTGGAGTTTTTTTTTCTAATATTTTTTAAATGTTTTATTCTGTTTAAAAAAAATCACTTTGAAAAAAAATGTACGTGTGTCACTGTATCCAATTAGATTTCTTTCAAAATAAAATAGTTAGTGATAAGAAAAAAACCTAATAAACAAAAATGGTCTTAAAAATAGAAAGTTGTTAAATGTCACACGATGTTTTTTCTGAGTAAAAAACGTGTATTCAATTTAAAATTATTATTTTTCCTAAACCGGCATATTTTAATTTGTTTATTTCTAAGTGCTCACCTCTTTTTTTAATGATAAGAAAATCGTGTATACAGATTTGTTGGATAAAACACTGATTAAATTAAGTCAAATAAATGAAAAATTATTTCGAAAAAAATTAACACTTTTTTGTTGGAAAAATTTTAAGCAAAAGTGTAGAGTGCAATTTGTGATTCTTTTTCCAATGGCGTACATTCCCTTATTCAGATATTATAGTTACTATCTTAATATTAAATATTTTATATAAGCAAACAAATGGTATAGTGAAAATATTGATTTATAAAAAATTGTATTTTTTATCGATTTCCCAAATATTTCAATATTTTGAATGGACTAGATTTATTTAATATTTCGAGAGTGAATGTATATGCTTTACATATTCAGCCCTATAGGCAATACACTTTCCATTGAAAAATTTCTCTTGTTCGTAAAAGTGGTATGGGCAATATTTTTTGAATGGACAAATTTCCCATAAAAAAATCCCTATCGGCAATGGAATGTTTTCCTCTAGAGTATTTCTGTTTTTGTTTTGATGGAGAACAAGTTGTTAAAAGCAAAAATGTGAGTTTTTCATTTCAAAGTATTTTGTAACAAACAAACCACGGAAACTCTGGCGGAATTACTGGACAAAATGCTTCTAGTTATTGGAAAAAGGGAGTGAACAGGGTAGGAATCGGATAAGGTGATATTTTATTGTCAATTTTTTGGTAGTCGTTTTGACGATATATGTCTATCATTTCTATAAGGAACAAACGGAGAAAAATCATCAAAACGACATGCAATCACTTTTGTCTTACGCAATTCGAAACCAGGTTTTAGCAAACTAACATTTGGCCTAAAAAAATCCTTTCCGGTTATAAAACAAGGTGTTTGTTTTGGGCAGGCACATTCGAAAGCACCTGATATGCCATGCTTTTCAAAAAAAATGCATGGTTGTGTTCCGTTCCTCCTGCGGTGTCATGTCCGCATGTAATACAAATTTATCATTACTTGGGATTCGAATATTTTCAAGACATCACTGAGAACTTCGGAAAATGAAGACTGAGCTAGGGGCACGTAATGGTCGTTTCCAACTCTCTCTAGCAAGAAAACAAACATCGACTTGTTCGCTCGATAATATTTTCTGAATCTAAAAAATACCAATTATCGAGGTAAACTTTAATACCCAAATGAATTAATATAGAATGATGAAGGCTTAGAGCTTGTTCCGTGGACAAAATATCTAATAGTTACTAAGCTAAGCCACAAGATGGTTTAGCGAAGGAATTTGTTTCGAAATTAAAAGAAAAAAACAAATTCCTGTGGATCTGCAGGTTATGGCTCCTGGGGTGGTAATGTGGTACTATTATTGACTTTAATCTTAAATCATATATGCAACTTAAAATTCGGAAAAATTAAGGCGAGTGTATTGTTACGCACGACTTTGGTCAGCATCATTTCTCCACGTATAGCAAAAGCCTTTGTTTCAAAAACTAGGCAGCTTATAAAAATGCCCCAAAACAATTTCTGAACAAATATCAACAATGCAAGCATTTAAGAACATACGTGCATTTGCAAACGTCATTGACGCGATTGACTGCACCTACATAAGATTTAAAAAAAAAACAGGGTGGTTTGGTTACAACTCTTACTATTCGACGAACATTCTGTTTTTGTTATTTTTAATTATTGCTTAACTCTTATTCCATGATTTTGTTAACTCATGAAATAAACGTGGAATAAGCGATTTTTATTAATATGACAGTAAGAATATAAACTCCTGATTTACTTTGCTTTTGGCAAATCAAGTGGATTGCCTTTTTTAAATAATACAACACATATAACATAATTTTGTTTGGTTGTAATATTAATTGATCAGTTATATTTATATTCAATATTAAGTATTTTTAATTTGGGCTTTTATGATCCTTGAATCTTTAAAGCAATTAAAAGATTAATCCATTCATTTTCCAGACGTTTCGTTTGTTTTTTTGCCAACATCTTCAGGGGTGTTTAATGTTTATTAGACCTTAAATCCAATTATGGTTTTTATAACATTGCTAGTGTTGTTTTGTTCTTCTTAAATTAATTACCTATGTACTTTTGTCGTCAAATTACAAATAAGTATAAAATTTTGATTTTAATTTTGAAAAACGGAAAAACTATGAATAAAAAATTATTATTTGAAAACCAGACAAAACAGAAAATTAAACCTATTATAACAGACTATATTTAGGGCCATTTTCTTCACTACAAGTTGAACTCAACTTGAGGATTTTTATTTTTAACCTGTGATATTGTTTTTCTTCACTCAAAGTTGACAGTTTTAACTTTAGATTTTCAACTCTCGAGTTTATCAACTTCCGGTTTTCTCAACTTCCGAAAATAGTAGAAGTTGGGAGAGCAAACTTGTGAGTTTTCTGTCAAATTTAAATGTGTAATACATTTTGTTGCACCTTTTTCAAAAATTATCCTCGATTTCATGTTGTATAATAATATTTTTTAAATTAAAATGTTCCGCGAAAATTATTATTGGGAAAATAGTCCATCGTCTGCTTCCAGAAGCGAAGATGGAGGAAGAAGAATTGTTGGCGATTGAAAGAACACAATACCAAAACATGATTTTATCTATTTCTTGGGGATAAAGTTTCCGAATCGAACATTCTGTATTGTATTTAAAATTGTATTTAAAATAGAACACACCATACTCCCTGTGATTGTAACCAATAAATAGGTCTGAAATCCCTTTCGAGCACTGACAGCCGCAGATGTTTTCAGGGTTTGGTTGCGGAGATATCACCATCCAAGGCAAGTCAAATGCAGTTGGGTGGAAAATCATGCGAATAACTTCAAATTGAAATATCTCGAGAAAGAGATGCCGCAGATACTTTTTGTTCCTCAGCTGTAGATAGGTATTGAACAGAAATTTCTTTTAATGTATATACCGATGGGTTTGGGGAACATTGTTGAAAATGTAATTTTTTTTTTGCAAGGGGTTAGCCTTGATTTTTTTCTAAAATGTCGAAAAAAGTGAAGTCAAGAATTGTTAAGCAAGTTGTACACCAATGGAAAGGTCTGTGAAATCCCTTTCAAGCACTGGTAGTCGCAGATTTTTGCGGGGTTTGGTTGCGCAGTTATTGTCATCCAAGGCAAGTCAAATGCAGTTGGGTGGAAAATCACCGAACAACTTCAAATTGAAATATCTCGAGAAAGAGATGCCGCAGATACTTTTTGTTCCTTAGCTATGGATTGGTATTGAACAGAACTTTCTTTTGATGTATATACCGATGGGTTTGGGGAACATTGTTGAAAATGTAATTTTTTTTTTGCAAGGGGTTAGCCTTGATTTTTTTCTAAAATGTCGAAAAAAGTGAAGTCAAGAATTGTAAAGCAAGTTGTACACCAATGGAAAGGTCTGTGAAAACCCTTTCAAGCACTGGCAGTCGCAGATTTTTGCGGGGTTTGGTTGCGGAGATATTGTCATCCAAGGCAAGTCAAATGCAGTTGGGTGGAAAATCACGCGAACAACTTCGAATTGAAATATCTCAAGAAAGAGATGCCGCAGATACTTTTTGTTAATCAGCTGTGGATAGGTATTGAACAGAACTTTCTTTTGATGTATATACCGATGGGTTTGGGGAACATTGTTGAAAATGTAATTTTTTTTTGCAAGGGGTTAGCTTTGATTTTTTTCTAAAATGTCGAAAAAAGTGAATTCAAGAATTGTAAAGCAAGTTGTACACCAATGGAAAGGTCTGTGAAATCCCTTTCAAGCACTGGCAGTCGCAGATTTTTGCGGGGTTTGGTTGCGGAGATAGTGTCAGCCAAGGCAAGTCAAATGCAGTTGGGTGGAAAATCACGCGAACAACTTCGAATTGAAATATCTCAAGAAAGAGATGCCGCAGATACTTTTTGACCTCAGCTGTGGATAGGTATTGAACAGACATTTCGTTTGATGTATATATGCATTTGGGGAACATTGTTGAAAATGTATTTTTTTTTTGCAAGGGGTTAGCCTTGATTTTTTTCTAAAATGTCGAAAAAAGTGAAGTCAAGAATTGTAAAGCAAGTTGTACACCAATGGAAAGGTCTGTGAAAACCCTTTCCAGCACTGGCAGCCGCAGATTTTTGCGGGGTTTGGTTGCGGAGATATTGTCATCCAAGGCAAGTCAAATGCAGTTGGGTGGAAAACCACCGAACAACTTCAAATTGAAATATCTCGAGAAAGAAATGCCGTAGATACTTTTTGTTCCTTAGCTGTGGATAGGTATTGAACAGAACTTTCTTTTGATGTATATACCGATGGGTTTGGGGAACATTGTTGAAAATGTAATTTTTTTTGCAAGGGGTTAGCCTTGATTTTTTTCTAAAATGTCGAACAAAAGTGAAGTCAAGAATTGTAAAGCAAGTTGTAAACCAATAGAAAGGTCTGTGAAATCCCTTTCAAGCACTGGCAGTCGCAGATTTTTGCGGGGTTTCGTTGCGCAGATATTGTCATCCAAGGCAAGTCAAATGCAGTTGGGTGGAAAATCACCGAACAACTTCAAATTGAAATATCTCGAGAAAGAGATGCCGCAGATACTTTTTGTTCCTCAGCTGTGGATAGGTATTGAACAGACCTTTCGTGTGATGTATATATCGATGCATTTGGGGAACATTGTTCAAAATGTAATTTTTTTTTGCAAGGGGTTAGCCTTGATTTTTTTCTAAAATGTCGAAAAAAGTGAAGTCAAGAATTGTAAAGCATGTTGTGCACCAATGGAAAGGTCTGTGAAATCCCTTTCCAGCACTGGCAGCCGCAGATTTTTGCGGGGTTTGGTTGTGGAGATATGATCATCCAAGGCAAGTCAAATGCAGTTGGGTGGAAAATCACCGAACAACTTCAAATTGAAATATCTCGAGAAAGAGTTGCCGCAGATACTTTTTATTCCTCAGTTGTGGATAGGTATTGAACAGAACTTTCTTTTGATGTATATACCGATGGGTTTGGGGAACATTGTTGAAAATGTAATTTTTTTTTGCAAGGGGTTAGCCTTGATTTTTTCTAAAATTTCGAAAAAAGTAAAGTCAAGAATTGTAAAGCAAGTTGTACAGATATTGCGGATCTATTGTCATCCAAGGCAAGTCAAATGCAGTTGGGTGGAAAATCACCGAACAACAACTTCAAATTGAAATATCTCGAGAAAGAGATGCCGCAGATACTTTTTGTTCCTCAGTCGAAAAAAGTGAAGTCAAGAATTGTAAAGCATGTTGTACACCAATGGAAAGGTCTGTGAAATCCCTTTCCAGCACTGGCAGCGCAGATTTTTGCGGGGTTTGGTTGCGGAGATATCACCATCGGAGACAAGTCAAATGCAGTTGGGTGGAAAATCACCGAACAACTTCAAATTGAAATATCTCGAGAAAGAGATGCCGCAGATACTTTTTGTGCCTCAGCTGTGGATAGGTATTGAACAGACCTTTCGTTTCATGTATATATCGATGCATTTGGGGAACATTGTTGAAAATGTAATTTTTTTTTGCAAGGGGTTAGCCTTGATTTTTTTCTAAAATGTCGAAAAAAGTGAAGTCAAGAATTCTAAAGCCTGTTGTACACCAATGGCAAAGTCTGTGAAATCCCTTTCCAGCACTGGCAGCCGCAGATTTTTGCGGGGTTTGGTTGCGGAGATATCACTATCCGAGGCAAGTCAAATGCAGTTGGGTGGAAAATCACCGAACAACAACTTCAACTTGAAATATCTCGAGAAAGAGATGCCGCAGATACTTTTTGTTCCTCAGTCGAAAAAAGTGAAGTCAAGAATTGTAAAGCATGTTGTACACCAATGGAAAGGTCTGTGAAATCCTTTTCCAGCACTGGCAGCGCAGATTTTTGCCGGGTTTGGTTGCGGAGATATCACTATCCGAGGCAAGTCAAATGCAGTTGGGTGGAAAATCACCGAACAACTTCAAATTGAAATATCTCGAGAAAGAGTTGCCGCAGATACTTTTTATTCCTCAGTTGTGGATAGGTATTGAACAGAACTTTCTTTTGATGTATATACCGATGGGTTTGGGGAACATTGTTGAAAATGTAATTTTTTTTTGCAAGGGAGCCTTGATTTTTTCTAAAATTTCGAAAAAAGTAAAGTCAAGAATTGTAAAGCAAGTTGTACAGATATTGCGGAGATATTGTCATCCAAGGCAAGTCAAATGCAGTTGGGTGGAAAATCACCGAACAACAACTTCAACTTGAAATATCTCGAGACAGAGATGCCGCAGATACTTTTTGTTCCTCAGTCGAAAAAAGTGAAGTCAAGAATTGTAAAGCATGTTGTACACCAATGGAAAGGTCTGTGAAATCCCTTTCCAGCACTTGCAGCGCAGATTTTTGCGGGGTTTGGTTGCGGAGATATCACCATCGGAGGCAAGTCAAATGCAGTTGGGTGGAAAATCACGCGAACAACTTCGAATTGAAATATCTCGAGAAAGAGATGCCGCCGATACTTTTTGTCGTCAGCTGTGGGTAGGTATTGAACAGACCTTTCGTTTGATGTATATATCGATGGGTTTGGGGAACATTGTTGAAAATGTAATTTTTTTTTGCAAGGGGTTACCCTTGATTTTTTGCTAAAATGTCGAAAAAAGTAAAGTCAAGAATTGTAAAGCAAGTTGTACAGATATTGCGGAGATATTGTCATCCAAGGCAAGTCAAATGCAGTTGGGTGGAAAATCACGCGAACAACTTCGAATTGAAATATCTCAAGAAAGAGATGCCGCAGATACTTTTTGACCTCAGATTTGGATAGGTATTGAGCAGACCTTTCGTTTGATGTAACCGATGGGTTTGGGGAACATTGTTGAAAATGTAATTTTTTTTTGCAAGGGGTTAGCCTTGATTTTTTTCTAAAATGTTGAAAAAAGTAAAGTCAAGAATTGTAAAGCAAGTTGTACAGATATTGCGGCGATATTGTCATCCAAGGCAAGTCAAATGCAGTTGGATGGAAAATCACCGAACAACTTCAAATTGAAATATCTCGAGAAAGAGATGCCGCCGATACTTTTTGTTCCTCAGCTGTGGAAAGGTATTGAACAGAACTTTCTTTTGATGTATATACCGATGGGTTTGGGAAACATTGTTGAAAATGTAATTTTTTTTGCAAGGGGTTAGCCTTGATTTTTTTCTAAAATGTCGAAAAAAGTGAAGTCAAGAATTGTAAAGCAAGTTGTACACCAATGGAAAGGTCTGTGAAATCCCTTTCGAGCACTGGCAGTCGCAGATTTTTGCTTTTGTTTGTTTATGGAGATATGATCATCCAAGGCAAGTCAAATGCAGCTGGGTGGAAAATCAGCGAACAATTTCAAATTGAAATATCTCGAGAAAGAGATGCCGCAGATACTTTTTGTTCCTCAGCTGTAGATAGGTATTGAACAGAACTTTCTTTTGATGTATATACCGATGGGTTTGGGGAACATTGTTGAAAATGTAATTTTTTTTGCAAGGGGTTAGCCTTGATTTTTTTCTAAAATGTCGAAAAAAGTGAAGTCAAGAATTGTAAAGCAAGTTGTACACAAATGGAAAGGTCTGTGAAATCCCTTTCAAGCACTGGCAGTCGCAGATTTTTGCGGGGTTTGGTTGCGGAGATATTGTCATCCAAGGCAAGTCAAATGCAGTTGGGTGGAAAATCACCGAAGAACTTCAAATTGAAATATCTCAAGAAAGAGATGCCGCAGATACTTTTTGACCTCAGCTGTGGATAGGTATTGAACGGACCTTTCGTTTGATGTATATATCGATGCGTATGGGGAACATTGTTGAAAATGTAATTTTTGTTTGCAAGGGATTAGCCTTGATTTTTTTCTAAAATGTCGAAGAAAGTGAAGTCAAGAATTGTAAAGCAAGTTGTACACCAATGGAAAGGTCTGTGAAATCCCTTTCCAGCACTGGCAGTCGCAGATTTTTGCGGGGTTTGGTTGTGGAGATATGATCATCCAAGGCAAGTCAAATGCAGTTGGGTGGAAAATCAGCGAACAACTTCAAATTGAAATATCTCGAGAAAGATATGCCGCAGATACTTTTTGTTCCTCAGCTGTGGATAGGTATTGAACAAAACTTTCTTTTGATGTATATACCGATGGTTTGGGGAATATTGTTGAAAATGTAATTTTTTTTGCAAGGGGTTAGCCTTGTTTTTTTTTCTAAAATGTCTAAAAAAAAGGAAGTCAAGAATTGTAAAGCAAGTTGTACACCAATGGAAAGGTCTGTGAAATCCCTTTCAAGCACTGGTAGTCGCAGATTTTTGCGGGGTTTGGTGGCGGAGATATTGTCATCCAAGGCAAGTCAAATGCATTTGGGTGGAAAATCACCGAACAACTTCAAATTGAAATATCTCGGAAAGAGATGCCGCAGATACTTTTTGTTCCTCAGCTGTGGATAGGTATTGAACAAAACTTTCTTTTGATGTATATACCGATGGTTTGGGGAACATTGTTGAAAATGTAATTTTTTTTGCAAGGGGTTAGCCTTGATTTTTTTCTAAAATGTCGGAAAAAGTGGAGTCAAGAATTGTAAAGCAAGTTGTACACCAATGGAAAGGTCTGTGAAATCCCTTTCCAGCACTGGCAGTCGCAGATTTTTGCGGGGTTTGGTTGCCGAGATATCATCATACAAGGCAAGTCAAATGCAGTTGGGTGGAAAATCACGCGAACAACTTCGAATTGAAATATCTCGAGAAAGATATGCCGCAGATACTTTTTGTTCCTCAGCTGTGGATATGTATTGAACAAAACTTTCTTTTGATGTATATACCGATGGTTTGGGGAACATTGTTGAAAATGTAATTTTTTTTGCAAGGGGTTAGCCTTGATTTTTTTCTAAAATGTCGGAAAAAGTGGAGTCAAGAATTGTAAAGCAAGTTGTACACCAATGGATAGGTCCGTGAAATGTTTCGGAGATATCAACATCCGAGGCAAGTCAAATGCAGTTGGGTGGAAAATCAAGCGCACAACTTCGAATTGAAATATCTCCCAGGGAAATTTTTAAATACTCAAGTAGGCAAACTTTTAAATTTCAACTCTCGAGTTGAGATATAAAATAGTGAAGAAAAGCAAATTTCAACTTGTCCCTCAACTCTCAAGTTTGTGCTAACTCTAAAGTTGGCCAACATGTGAGTTTGCGGCAAGTTGACAAATAGTGAAGAAAATGGCTCTTATTTTATCACAGTATTATAACTCGAGCTTATGTTGTCTTTATCTTCTTTGAAATTCATACCCCTTCTCAAATTTTGCTGAATTCGAAGATTTTCAAGAGTATATCAGTAAGAATATAATATACCTACAACCAAACATTTGGCATGTCACTGAGGAAAACAACAAAAGCATGCCCTACTTGGGAATGTTAATTTACAGATCAGACAACAAAACTATGTTCGATTGGTTCCAAAAAACCATAGCATCTGGAAGAATGATCAACTTTTTATCAACACAACCACAAAAATATAAAATTAATTATTATTAACAGTTAATTGTTAACAAAGTTCTAGATATTATTGACGTTAAATTTCACCCCGAAAACATTAAGAAAATAAGAACAATACTACTGATGAACAAATTTCCTCACAAAATAATAAACGAATTGATAAACGAAAAAAACAACTAAATAAAATACAACAATAACACAAAATCACAAAATTCGACAGCAGCTAGGTTAGGTTAGGTAAATGGGCTGCCAATTGATCACGTTACCGGCACACTTAGATAAAGGTAGATCCGTTGTGGTACCCCGAAGTGTTGTAACTTCGAATTGTATAACATATGAGTACTATGGATAATCATTATCGAGCCATTTAGAGGCCTTTATGAAGCTCAACAGGCTTTTGCCTGAAATATTCGAGAGCTCTTCTAAATCGTTGAAGAAATATCTGCTCAAGAATTTGTTCCTTATATGACAGGGTGCTGGACAATGACATAGGAAATGAGTGGTTTCCTCATGTTCATCCTCGTCATTGCAACCTCTACATAAGTCATCGTTACCAAGCCCCATTTTCTTTTAATGATAGCCCAGTAGATTGTGTCCGGTGAATATGCTTACAAGAGTTCGAAGGGAATTCTTGTTTAAGTGTCTAATACTTTCTGTTCTTTTCTTTTTAAAGTTAGGCCATAGTTTCCTGGTTGTAGCACAGGTGTCGAGTCCGTTCCATCTTTAATTAGCTTTTAAAACCAATGTGTCTATTTTACGACACAGAGTGGGATTTAGGGTCTATTTAGGTAATTTCCAGTGTTGAACCCTTTCTCGCAAGCTCATCAGCTCTCCCGTTGCCCGGCACATTACTGTGACCCGGGACCCGGCAGAGTCTAATGTTGTGCTTTGAGCCAAGAACCTTCAGCTCTTCGCGACAGCTAGTTACAAGCTTTGACTTTATAACTGCGGCAGCTATCGCTTTTATTGCTCTTGGCTGTCCAGCATTGATACGTGTTTAGCAGCATTTTTCACTGCCAAGACCTCAGCCTGGATCAGGTAGCCTAGCGAAGTTGGCTACTTTAAGGTTTTCTGTGAAAAAAAACCAGCACCAACTCCAGTGTCCATCTTTGAGTCGTCGCGTCGCTATAGATATTTACTGTCGACCCACCAGTATGGAGTTCGTTGTTTACCCACAATTGTCTATCGGGAAAACAGGTTTTAAAGGTCTTTTAAAATCTAGTCTATGCACACATTGTTGCCTATAATTTTCTGCAGAATCTGAGCATGTCCTACGTGGCTATTGTTCCAGGAGTTAGTTTGGCTTAGCCGTAAGGAACTCTTAGCTGCGGATTCTTGTACGTATAGGTCAATGGGTTTTAAGTTGAATATTGCTTCTTATCCCTCTGTTGGGGTACTCTTCATTGCTACAGTAATAGCTATGCAACCCATTCTTTGTACTTTTGTCAGGGTCTTTAGGTTCGTGGTTTTATCCAGCGCGTTCTCCCATACCAGATTACCGTATGTAAGTATAGGTCTAACGATTGACGTATACATCCACATGATAATCTTAAGATTTGGACCCCAGTTTTTACCAAATATCCTGTTGCATGAAGATAATGCGACCATTGCTTTTTTAGCTCTTTCTTTTATGTTTGGACTCCAGTTTAATATCGTATCTAGGAGCACACAAATATATTTTGGCTTGATCGGAGATTATAAGTGGGATCATTGTGGGTACTGAAAAATGTGGTATTTTCCTTCTATTTGTAAAGAGGACCAGCTCAGTCTTTCAGGGATTAACCTTCAGACCACATTTTTTGGTCCAGTTACAGACTTTGGTTAAACGTTTTGAAGTTGTTCACTTATAGTGGTAAGGGATTTACTCGTTGTAAGTAGAGCTAAGTCATCGGCATAGGATACTACTTTCAAGCCACTATGTTTAAGTTTAATGAGTATACTATTCATTACGAGAATCCATAAAATTGGCGATAGAACTCCTCCTTGCGGTGTTCCTCTAGACGCTGATACTTTTATTTGGGCTCCATCAAGTTCACTGAAGATCTGTCTATTTGTTAACATGCACATGATCCAGTTTATGATTGCACTGTCTACTTTAAGATTTATAAGGGCATGTTCCACTGCGCTACATTTCTTCGAATTGGAGGATGAGCCGTATATAGGGATGGACTGTAGAGAACACCTGGAGGTGCCTGAAACCGATGAAAGCAAGTACGATTCTGATGATGAAAACCATTGTCCACTTTGATATCGACAGAAGAAGCAAAATGTAACATAGAAGATCAAGCAAAAATTAATAACATAAAGACCCGAAACTTCTGACTTCATTCGCATTTGCAACAATCTGAAACACGCACACAAGTAACTTTTTCGTTCCTCTCCCAATAGGTATACTGATAAAAACGCACACAATAATCTTTTCTGTTCCTCTTCCTATAGACGAATAGATAACACAGCCCTAGTAATTTGTTTTTGTTTTGTTTTTCGATTTCACATCTATTCATGGATAGAGTGTCAAGGGTACAAATACATAAAATGTAAAAAAGTGGGTTTGGGGGTGAAACGTACGAAAGTTTCCAATCTTAGTATAGATTATTTGTAGGAACTAGTATCTTTCATTAAGACCTTTCTAAAGACCCCCCTAACTTCTTTCTTTTCATTTGAGAACTGTTTGAAATGATTGTTGAGGAAACCAATAGAAAAGCAAATTCAATATAATAAAACAAGCCGGTCAACATTACTCGAACTATTACTCACGTCCCTCATCAAGTTTCCTTCTACTAGATGCCATTTGAATTGTCAATTAGGACAGCCTTTTGCTTATGAGACCATGCCATGTAGGCGGAGGGAGGAAATATGTTTGTTATTTTGAAAAATGTGTAACTGCACAACCGGCCATATTTGGCGAAGTTAATTTTGCTGGAAAAATGTTTGACTGCACAAGCATCCTTATATGGCAAATATTATAAACTTTTAATAAAATTTATTTAAACAATTTTGTTTTTGTTTTAGTCTCTTAGTTGAACAAAATGAAAGAGACAAATTAACTTTTTTTTGTTGGATCAATGTGCGTGCAGTAGAGGGTTAATAGCCCATTTTATCTTCTCTTCCGTTGTAATATCATATCATAAACTCATTTATCAGATCACACCCTGGAAAGTGAGCTTTGACAAGTAGCTTTAAGGTTTCACTACATGACTCCGTCCACAGTCCATTAGGTTTTTTTAAATATCCGAGTGGAATTGGTTCTTTGGAGAGAATTTTTCTAAGTCTAGCTGATTCGTTAATGCATGTGATCTCGCTGCTGGAATGTGTCCACGAGTTACGTTTTGCACGTTATGTTTTAGTTTTAAATTTTCTTTGGCTGGATTTGTAAATATTCCAGTCCCTTTCTGTTCGTGTTCGTTTGGCAACATTGAAAAGTCTTCTAGTTTCTTTTATAATATCGCGAGTTTATTTGTCCACCAGAGTGGTTTCTTTTTTCACTTCCCGGCATATTTAAGTGGTCAGGATTTTTCGAAAGCTCTGTTCAGAATTGCTGAAAATTCTACAGTCGATTTATCGATTTTAGTTCCAATGTTGCAATTACTCATACTTGTCTCTACTTCCCTATTAAAATTTTTCCAATTTGTGTTTCTAATATTTCTAACAGGTTTTCGAGAATGTTTGACTGTTGTGTCAGGTATGAAAAATTTCGATCAGTTTATGATCTGAAAAGGATTCTTCTTGTAAAACCTTCCACCTTTCTACCGAAAAGGTAATCGAATTATTCGTAAGAGTAATGTCGAGTGCCTCTTTCCTACTCTTGGTAACAAAAGTTGATTAATTTCCCCTATTTGGAATTAATAACGACATCAGCTAGCAACCATAAAACTTCAATATACCCAATCTTACTGACAATCGAAATTTACATCAAGCAATAAAAATAAACAAAGAACATACATCCTTTGCACACAAATCCAACTCTTCTCTCAGCAAGATCTTCACAAATACAAATTCACACATTTCAAGAGAACAACAACATGACGTAGTATATGAATATAAATGCAATGGTAAAGGAGGTGAAGAGTGTGGACTCAAAGCAGTTATAAAGAATAAAAGATCATCAAATGGGCTCTCACAACATATGACGGAAAATGGACACAGAGCTGATTTCAGCAACGTAAAAATACTTGACAAAGGGAAACACACAAACAAGCGATATACTTTTGAAAATCTTCGAATTCAGCAAAATCTGAGAAGGGTTATGAATTTCAAAGCGGATAAAGATAACATATGCTCGTGTTATAATACTGTGATAAAATAAATATAGTCTGTGATAATAGGTTTAATTTTCTGTTCAGTCTAGTTTTCAAATAATAATTTTATATTCATAGTTTTTCCGTTTTGATTAAATAATGCAACATAAATGTTTATTTATTAATTCAAAATTAAAATAAAAATTCTATTTGTATACTTACTTTACTTATATACTTAAAAACTTACTTTTATTTTTACAAGTACTTAAAAATATAAAATGTAATTTGATAACAAAAGCAAGTTATTAATTTAAGAAGAACAAAACAACAGTAGCAATGTATTTAAGGTCTAATAAAAATTAAGCACCCCTTAAGATGTCAGCAAAAAACGAAACGTCGGGAAAATTAATGGATTATAAAAATCTTTTTTATCTCTTTTTTATATTAGGGAAACAAAAAAAAAAACAATATTCAATTGTACTAACCATGTACGTACGAGTATTGCTACTACTGAAGAATATACAAATTTGGTAGAAGAAAAAAAAAATCACAAAATGCCTTCCTTTGTTGAACTTAAACTTACAAGAAACAACATGTGAGATGTGAGTCTATTTGAAAAGATGAGCAACAATTAAGAGAAAAGATAGAAACCAGAAATGATTTAAGAGAGTATTTTAAGCAACACGCATTATTTTGTTTATATAAGAATAAACAAATACTAATAATAAATTTTAACAAAATGTAATAGTAAATACCTACAAGTATTGTATAGGCATATGAAATTAATAAATTACCAATTTTGTACTTACATTGCTGAGACATAGCAAGCATTTGCTTGCGGTATTGCTCCCTAGCTATACGGAGATCTTCTTCATGCTGCGTTTTATCAGTATTCAATCTACGTACATGTGCATTCGTACTCTGTATCATTGAATAAAAGACATTGGCATTTTTTTTCGAGCAATCACCACGTTCAAGCCAAACTACAAGCGTTTGAACAGCCATCAAAAAAGTTTCGTCATTTTTTAGTTTATCTGATAATGCACTTGCTTCATGCTCGGTGTAATGCACTACGGGAGGAGGCGATACCGAACGTAGCTTATCCCGTTCCATGCGTTCTCTATGTCGTTGTTCTCGTTGGAACTGACGCTGCCTGCACTCCCATTCATATTGATCGTCTCTGGCTTGAGCGAAGTCGACGTGCAAGCGTCCGCAGTTAGCTGGCTCATTATTAAGTATGCGAACTCTGTATCCAGATAAATAAATAGCCGAATCTACAGAAGCTTCATAAACAAAGCGAATATGGCAAAAGTTTTTCTTAGACAAACGAAGGGTAGTTATTTCACCACAGCTCTCAAATATCTCTCGAATTATCGGTTCGGTGATGGTTTCCGGAAGACCACCGACAAACACAGTCCGACAGCCCGGTGGTCGATCCCTGATTGTCGGTGCTGGTGCAGTTGGACTGGGAGGGAAAAGCGTGCAAGACTTGTAATGAATAACTTCTTTAACTTGTCCACCAGTCGTTGGTAGTATTCCACTGATTTGTGGGGCAGAACTGGCATCGGGTGGATTATTTATATCAGACATCATTGGATATTGTGACATTTGCAATGCCATACTTGGATCCATCATCATTGTTGGATGCATCATCATGAATCCCTGTTGCAGCATATTATTGAGAAACATTTGTGCTCCATTGTCACTAACAACAGCACCAGACGTTGATGCTTGATCTGGATTTGATGTCTTTTGTGTGTCTTGAAGTGGACCACCACTTAAAAATCGCCTTAGATCAGATATATTCGAAGAGGTGTTCTCATTTTCATTTTCTAAATCCATTGGCCCTGCTCCCATTTGATTGTTCTTAGAACTGTTGATTGTTTCGCGAGATTGGAAAGTCGAAGATGTCTTTGACGGACCTATTGCACTTCTATTTGCGAGATAGCCGAGGCGTTTAACGTCTAATGGCGAATCATTGAATGTAGGTGGAGGTGGTGCTACACATCCACCTGCAGATCCAAGATGTGTTGCTGAAGTCGTGTTAGTTGAAGTAATGGGTGTAGACGGTTGTGGTCCCATATTTGATTGAAGGTTGTTTGCTGATGCTGCCGCAGACATAACTGCTGCTAATTGTGAGATAATATTGTTTGTCCCGGTACCGTTGGCCAGGTTGTTCATTAAAGGCACTGCAATTAAAAAAATGAATAATAACTTTAGTTCAAATTAACAACCAAAGAAACACATGGGAATCATCACGACGAATCTAAATAAATTAGTACATATACCGCCGCCGACCGCCCTGTTGTTCCTTTATATAGGGTGTCCTTTAATTCGTTTGATCCTGGGATATATTCTAAGAAAAAAACTGTTCTACAGTAAGGTCCTGTCTCCAATTTTCATATATCTTATCGGGTATTTAAGAAAAGTCTTACTTTGGTGTACGCTGACATATGTTAACGGCAATTGCGCTGTAACATGGGGTCTCCACATTGTAGATTTTTTAGTAAGCTAGGTCGCTTTCTATGAAAATTGCTCATGGAGACCACAAATAGCATTCTATAAAACAATTTATTCTAGACATTGCACAGCTCATTCTATTTTTCTTTCTTTCTATCAAAATGACAGGTAGTGACTATAAAATATAGAAGGTGGAAACACCATGTAAGTACTAATGATAGAAACTTTGTTTAGGAATTTATTTTTATAAGAAATACCAGCCTTTGTATATGATATCTCATCTCAAACTTAAGATATTCAGTTATTAGCCTGTTTCTTTTTCCCTGCTCATGCAATTTTTTTGATTTGTGGGCAATTTTCTCTAGAAATGCGTAATAAACATTAAGGTTTACTATTTGTTTTTGAATGAACGTAACAATAATAAAAATCAACTTCAAGTTTGGGGAAAACCCAAAGATTTTATGATACTTGGGAAAACCTGGAAGAGGTAAAAAAGGGTTATCTGATTTGTTCCTTATGTTTTTAACAACAGTTGTAGTTAGGTTTGGAGTATGAAGGCCTATTTGAAAAATTTACGTAATAAAAATAGTATAAAACATTAGAAAACGAAATTAATTCATCAGTTTAATTTTTGAAGCCAAGGCAACAGTTGATTAGAAACGCTCTTTGAAATTTCTACATTTACAAACCAGGAATATGCAGATATTATTTACGTTTATGGGCTGTGCAATGCAATTTGTACTATGGCGCAGCAAAGATACCATGAACTTTATCCAAACCGACGACTTCCAGTGCAAGACTATTTGGGAATACATTTTGAAGGCTTCGATAAACGGAATCAGTTTCAAAAAAACGAACTAACGCAGGACCTCCACAAGTAAGAAGAAAGAATACTGGAAGCTTATAGACATGAGCCATCAATCAGCATCAGACGCTTAGCCTTTCAGTTCAATGTTTCCAGACATAAAATTTCGGATGTACTGTATGGAGAAAATCTTTACGCATACCACCACACTCCAGTGCAAGAACTGCTTCGTGGTGATTTGGAAAAGAGACTTGAGTTATGTGAATGGTTGTTGGAGCAGAGCGGAATTTATTAGCACAATTCTTTGAAGAGGCGAATCAACAAGAGACGGGATTACACATTTCCACAATCTCCACACATGTGCTGGGGACAAACCACACAGTAAAAGACTGTCATCATTTCAGCACAGATTCAGCGTAAATATGTGGGCAGGAGCAATTGGAAACAAATCAATTGGCCCCTTCAAACTACCTCCCAGGCTGAATTCTACAAATTATCTGGAGTTTTTGCGCAATGACTTACCAAAACTATTGGAGGATATTCCACTTATTCAACTAGATTCTTCATATTTCCAAAACAGGATGGTGGTCCAGCCCACTATGGTCGAGAGGTTAAGAATTGGTTAGATGAGGAGTACGGTAATCGTTGGATAGGAAGAAATGGACCTGTTCACTGGCCTGTAAGATCTCCTGTCCTTACAGTTTTCGATTTTTGTGTGAATTTGCACGGGCAGGGAAAATGCAACAGGCTAAAAACTGAACATCTTAAGATTAAGATGAGATATCAAATTTATTTAAACGCAATTACAAAGGCTGGTATTTCTTCTAAATATAAAGACCTTAACAAAGTTTCTATCATTAGAATTTACAGCGCAATTACCGTTAACATGGGTCAGGGTACACCAAAGTAAGACTTTTCTTACATCCCCGATAAGTGATATCAAAATTGGAGATAGGGCATCACTGCACAACAGTTTTTTTCTTAGAATATATCCCAAAATCACCCCTTAAAATACTCTTGACGAATTAAGGGACACCCTGTAATTATTTTTTAACCAATTTGTCAGGCTTATGAAATTATACCACAAACACTATAATTCATCTATTGAGTTTAAAGACCTTTGGTTTCCAAATAAAAAATTATTTAGTAGTAGTAGTAAATTTATTGAGATTTCTTTATGACTTCATATTAACATTTAATATAATACACTTATAGTTATTACATTTATATATATATATACATCGCCGGCTTTGAATTGGCCAAGCTATACAAGTTTTATATTATTTGCTTTTTTATTTTGGTTTTGACAAACACAAGGAAATTAAGTGATTTAAACTTCAGGGTTAGAATTTGTATGTGTCCACTCAAAAAGACCATTACAATGGCCTCGTTCGGTGGCACAACCTAACCGATCCGGATTGCTTGGTGTTGTTGTAACGCCTAAGGAAAAAACAGCTGATGAACTAAACATATGTTGTCAAAAACAAATCTCAAGCTACCCAAAAATTATTGGATTCGTTGAGATCGTTTGGAAATGTGAGGAACAGCTGATTCAAAACTTCAGATGTGTACGCAATACAACTGACATAACTAGAAAGATACCTGAATCTTTCGAAAATAAATCCGCTACAAAGGTATCTTGGATAGCCTATTGGCCGCGTACCGAACTAGACCAATTTCATTGAAAACGAACTTAAACCTAGATGCGAAAGAAATATAAACAAAAGTAATGAAGTGAAGAGATGGCAACAGAGACTGATACGATATTAGTCGACTGTCTTAACACAAGGTGTGTGTACAGATTGAGGCAAATATAGTACAGCTTATTACATTTTAATGTTTAATAACACGTGTACTCAAAGTTTTTTTTTATTGTGTTGCCAAGTAAATTATAGCTCTGATCCAGACTTTTTTTGGGCAGAAATTAGCAGATTGTCAAAACTTGAAGAGTGGGGATAAAGTTCTCTCATTGAGTAATAAAGTCCGAAAAAGTCTGGAACAGCTTGAGGACAATTTTCTGCTAATTTTTAAACGTCAACACATTTGTTTTTTTTTTTATTTCTCTTCAAACTAATTATTTTGTATTTTAGTGTTTCTAAATTTTAATTTATTTGTTCAAAAAATATTTTTCCACAACAACTACGAAACGTATTTTTTTCCTTATGACAAACGTCAGTCTGACAATTTGTAAATTTTCTGCCCACAAATTGCTGCCTACAAAAATTTATTTGGCAGGAATTGGCAAGAAATTGTCAGGAAGGGGAAATATTTTACTCTCTCAAGAGCGCTCTCTTCTGCCAAAAACTACCAAATTTGTAAGTCTGGAATAGGTTTTGGCAGAAATTGGTGCCAATTGGCAGAGTGTGGATCAGACCTTATAAGATAAAGGATTTTATTCTCATAGTATCTTAAGGGTTTTACAGCAGTCATGTTTTTATTATTTAGATAATTGCAGTTTAGTTCGTTTAATTTAGTATTTAAGTTGAGTATCTATGTAAGAATTCAAGTAACAGGTGTATATTTTTGTGAAATAGGAAAACAATTAGCATATTATGTCAGTAGAATTGTGTAAATAAGTAAGTATGTACCATGTACAGATTTGTTGTTCTATTTTATATTTATTTAGTGGGTGGAACAATTAGGAGGTAGACTGCCTAGCCTCTATAATTTTCCGGTAGCCTTTTAAAGTGGAATGGACAAAGATGGTTTTCGCCATCGGCTAGCTGGAAATTTGGGGCCGAATTCTTGTTGAGTATCTAATTGGAGATATGTAATATGACTGGTTGATTGATGATCGTATGTTTTGCATGAATATTTCTTGGAGAATAGGGTTAACATGGTCTATTAAAGCCAAAATTCTTTTCTTAGCCATTATCGTTAGGTAGTTTAGCAGTGGGTTGATTCTTGATTTCTTGAATATTGAATCATTGCTATACCATTTTCCATTGGGCCTGCGGCTTTTGGAGATACATTTTCGAATAACTGCCCTCTCAATTTTGTGTAGCTCCATAACGATATTAGGTGTGATGTGTAACCAAGCCAGGAAGCCATATGAGGTTACGGGATGAATGAGCGTTTTGTACAAGAGAAGCTTAGTACCTTTTTCGACCTCGTTAGAATTGAGAAACTCAGGGCGGCTCTAGCGTGACCATTTGCTTTCAGTCTCTCATGTATGTTTATCGCTAAGTACCTTATAGAATTTTTGAGAGGAATAACATTTCCTTCAATCCCTTAGATTCAAAAGTTTACTTTCGCGGACAGCCATTTGGTGCCCCTTCCCAGCCGTATTTCTGAAGCAGATGAGCTCACACTTATCGTAATTAATTGCTATACCCCATTTCTTATAGTAATCGACAACATCCCTCAAGTAACTTCTTAAATTATTTAGCACCTCATTCTATCTATCATGCGGACAGATAAGTATAGTGTCATCGGCGAATAAAATAGCTTTGAAATTATTATGTTGGGTTGGAAAGTCAGTTACAAAAAGGTTGAACAATAACGGACCCAAAATCGATCCCTGGGGAATTCCCGCCAGGATTGGAATAGATGATGATAGTTCATTTTCAAAATTTACATTTAGCAATCGATTAGAAAAGAAGCTTTGAATCAGTATTATGAATTGAATGGGAAGTTAAGGCTACTAAGTTTGAATAAAAGGCCTTCGTGCTACACCGAGTCGAAAGCTTTAGACAGATCTAGTGCGCAAGCTACAGTTCACCTTTTTGCTCTAAGGTTTTTCAAAATTTCGTTTTGCAGGTACAAAAAGGAATGCTCTATCGAATGCCTCCTCTTAAAACCGAACTGTTGTATTGGAATGGTAGGATTGTCGTCAAAGTGGTTTTGATTTTTTATTAAAATGACCTTTTCGAGCATTTTCCCTGACATTCGAAAGCAGGGAGATAGGACGAAAATCCTCTACGGTTCGAGTAACAGTGTTTTTGTAATGGGATTAGCAATGCTTTTTTCTAAGCTAGAGTAGCCGTTATTTATACAATTGTTAAGAATGAAGGTTGGATTTTACGGAGTAAAAAGCGGGAATCTTATCCAATCCAGCCGATTTTTTATTGTTCAATGAGGTGATAATAGATTCGATTAATTCCATGGAAGCGAACGACTCATTCGAAACAATATCCGACACATTGGTAGGCGAAAAATCAGTCAGTTTGACATCAGTATTCCAGGCCCTGAATGAGCTGTTAAGTCTGCACACTCAGAACATTTCCAGCATCGAACTGCGGCGTTTTTACAGAGTAAAGAACACTATAAAATTTGCCGAACGCATTGACCTTCTCATGTGGGGTTGAGAGAGAGAGTTGTCTCCCCATGACAGTAACTTCTGACTATTCCAGACGCTCTGTTTCTTCCCAGTTAACTGATTTATGGTTTTAAATACATTTGTCGAAGGTCTTAAGCTATTCAGTTTTTGACGAAATTTTAAATTGAGTTCCGCGTTGACCTTATCCCTAATAAAAATTTATTTAAGTTAAATAATTATAAATGAACGATATTATTTGAACAAAGCTTGGAATAGGAATAAAAAATTATTTTCAATGAAAACTTAATATTGATAAGTAATAGATTGCTTGATTTTCAATATCATCTACAAAAGATTATGTTTTGTTTGTTGATCGTAACAAGCACCTGCTTTGTTGACTACCATTGTTTACCGGCATTTTCAATAACAACAATATTTACGAATAACAGAAGCAAGACAAATTGCTCTAAAAAAAACTAGGGGTGGTTCAATCAGTGCCAGTAGTTGTTGTAGTCATTTCGAAAATTTGCGAAAAAAAAATTAGAACGACAAAAAATAAAGAGCCTTTTTAGCAAACAAAATGGCGGCGTTGGTGAAAATTTTAATTTTACAATTTTTAAATGCAATTTATTTATAATTTTTTTAGTTAATCATGGAAATTATCATACGATTCACTTATTTAATTATCACTTTGATATTTAACTCACTCATATTATGCATTTGGTTGCGACCCATGTTGTTTGAATAATTGAAAGACATCTTAACACTGTTCGGCGAATTTTTTTTTTCTTTCGAATAAAATCACAAAATCAAATGAAATATTTATTTAACCAAACAATATATTTATCACAATGTTGATGGCATATTCTTATTAAAATTTTATAATTATAACTAATCTTTACGGAGTATTTGTAGGTATTTATTTATTATTTTTGTTTCTCTGTTACAGAATTCGATAACCCCTCAATAGAAAAATTCGAATTTCAGTGCTCATGCTGAAAATCTTTTGACATTTTCTTATTGGTTTTACTTTCGCAGAACAAGATGAAATTATATTGGTTTGAGTCTTACATAAATGTAGGTATCTTATTAAAATTACTAAAGGCAGCGCACAAATAGTTAAGGGGTCGAAAATGACACCAGCCGTGTTCCTAGAGTGGTGATAAACGAACCGTGAGTCCTTCACAGAGATTCAGCTAATTCGAAACCGCAGTGGGGAAGTGAGATAAGTCACTTTTGATTAAAAATTGATTCAGATAGTAATAGTGAGATAGTGAGAGAGAGAAATGAAATGTCAGATTACTCGCCCGAGATTTTAGCAGTGACTGGCGAGTCATCTCACTTCACTCGCCGAAGTAGCTGAATCTCGGTGATTGACACGTCAGTTTTTTACAACATAGACCCCTTTCACACAAGAAAACTGGGTTGCCGGCAACTGGGAGTTTGTTGGTGAGAAGGGCAAGAAGTAAGGGGAATGAACAAAATCTCCCCGGTCAGCGATTTGAAGAGATTTTTTTGATATTATGCTTTGATATTTTCTTCTCATTTTGACTTCTGTCTCTGATAGATGTCAAACATATTTTTTTTAAAGAGAAATTGTTTCTTACAATTATATTATTACATTAACAAAACCAAGTGAGCTGCTTAAATAAATTCATTGTGAAAGAAATTTTTATTCTTTTAGGCAAGACATTTAATTCAATCCATCACGAGTTCGTACACATTTCATACATAAAATTATGCGCCTAGATATGGAAAATCTACAACAAAAACGGACGGACCAACTAAGCTCTCAGCTTGTGGCTTCATCATCACATTTGGTTTATAATGACGTTCCTGTATTAGCGAGCAGCAGGCAGCACCACTGGTATCAGTCATATCATCCTGTCAGTGGCTGATGTGTCCAACTGTACCAATAAAGTTTCGGTGCATTCCAATAAGCCCAATATAATCTTCCCATCATCACTTTCATGTGTTGGGTCCAAGATTTGGATGGCAAGAGAAATGCACAACAAATCTGCGCACAAATCAATTTTCTCCTCGTTCATTGTTTTTCCGTGACCTTTTAATATATTAATTTAGCAAACCATTATTAACAGCCACAATAAAAAAAACAACATTTACCTATATAATCGCACCAGGTTTCTTTATTTTGAATTTAAGTTTCTAAAAATAAGCTGCGGTTAATTTATAACTCAAAATTGTGTAGAATTTTCCAGCCGCGAAGAAAATTGTTTGTTTACAAAAAGCGAATGTCAAATCAAAAGCAATTAAAAAAACTTAGGTTCTAAGTAAAAAAAAAAAAAAAAAAAAAAAAAAAAAAAGATAAGATGCCAAGTTTTTTGTTAAATTTCCTTGAAACATAAAATAAAATAAAATAATTAGATTTAATTGAAATAGTTTTTAGGTCGAAAGACATTAGTTCTAAGAGTTATTGTTTAGTTTAGAGCGCCCGTAAAGGGCCAGTAAATTAGTTGTAAGTTATTGATAATTAGGCTAGTTTTAAACATTTTTGTCTAGCTTTAAGATAGTTATAAGTTAATATGAAATAAAAATGAATTAAAAAAAAAAAAAAAAAAAAAAAAATTAAAAAAACGAGCAACTCAGTTTCCTCATCAAATTCTTCGTATGAAAGCTACACGGCAATTAAAGGAAAACGTCAACAAAATTTCCAGCAGCTGGTTTCCCTGTGTGAAAGGGGACATAAGGTGCGTTTTTTTGCAATCCCCGGGCGCTTAGTGAAATACTTGGTAGCACTATTTATTAATTTGCGAGATGACATTTGAAGAACAGCTGTAATGCAAGAAAAAAATAAACATTACTGTTTGTCTCATCCTCATTCTTCTAAAAATCATCGCGTTGATTTGTTTTGTGTAATTTCGATATATTTATTGAATTTAAACTACTTTTCTATTAAAATAACATACAAAGAACCAAGTTAATTATTATTTATACAAAAAAATGTGAATCAAGTAATTTGAAAATTGAAATCAAGTATTTTGGAAATTGTTTTTAGCCGATGTGATTTTCTTTTAATTTAATTTTCACAAATACTTGAAAACTACCCCATTCGTCTGTCACTGTTGACATGATATTAGTGGACGAGTTGCTTATTCGGGCGGGACGCTCACTCCCTATGTCATTAGGAATATAGGTCTGAGCAAGAGCAGACGACGATCCAGAAGATTGAAGTATGCCAAGGATGTAGCAGAGAATCTGTATTGGGTTGCTCCCGTGAACAACAAAACGCAGCCGAAAACAATCTTCTCAGAGAAACCTTTGTTTTGTTGTTCATTCAATTCTTGTTAATTGAACGAATATCAACTTCAGGAAATGTTTTTTTATTTAATAATAATTTTACAGTCCAGTTTTAATATACCTATAATAAAAATATACGCAAAAATGAAAATCGCTGTAGAAGGTTGTGCTCATGGCGAGGTGGAAAAAACCATAGAGGCAATACAAAAGCGAAAAATGTTAAAATTGATTTGTTGGTGTGTTGCGGAATTTATATTAAAAGGTAGATTAGGTTAGGTTGACATGGCCGTCAGGAAAACAACTGACACACTTAGACCAAATGCTCAACCAAACCAAACAAAATTGATAATTATCTGAAAAATCAAAATGTCAGTTTTGAAGTTTCTATACATTGTTTCGATAACTTTGTGAAAAAGTTTTTGGTAGCACAGTTTTTATCCTCTCCAATAGCTAAGCCACGAGAATTCTCTGGGTTTAAGCTAAGCACCCCCGGGGATTAGTTGTTGTTGGATTTAGTATGCAAATTGTTAATCCTACTCATCGTTTTTTTCGTCCAATTTCCCCGCGGCTTAGAAAAAAACACGCCTATATTCAACTTTTACATCATGCAATTTGAGTTTGCGATTTTTAAGCAGGTTGGTGACGGACGTATGTGGTGGCCGCACGGATCTCTATAATAAAAAAAGTATTATAGAGATCAGTGGGTGGCCGGGGTAGAAAAAATTGCTCAGGTTGAAAAATTGCAGAATTATCGCCCTTTCTCCCTTGCAAATTTTCGTTATGGTACGATTGAACATTTCCAAATTAAGTGGAGTAAAGAGTGCGGATATATGTTTGGGGAAAGGTAAAATTTATTAAATATCGCAGTGATTAAAAGTATCTCTGCAACCGAAAGAAGTCCAAAACGGAAACATATTGTGTGGTTGAATGTTTAAATGTGTATGGTGAAGTTTAAAATGGACTCGTTTACTATAGGCGTTTTTCATTTTTGGTTCAGAGCAGAGTCTGAGTTGTCAAAAAATTTGTTTGTGTTACTTTTTAACTCAGAGCATGCAGAGCTCTAAATGTGTGCTTCTTTTTTCGTTCTGAACATGTGTAGATATCGCACTCGACGTGCTCGAACATAAATTGACTAAGCATGTGAGTAATTGTTGAACACACCAAATGCCATGTGTGCCAAGAAGAAAAATATGAAGAAAAAAATTATTAGATACATAATTTGGCGAAAGAAGTTGATCGCTTATTGATTTTCTGTACGTGGATGTGTATCAGTGTAGAAAAAAGGGTAGGTTTTTTGTTATATTGCTTTTTATGGTTAAAATGAAAATGTGTGCTGATTTGTGTGGCTCAAAAGTTTGCTTAAAAAACATATCAGTGTTCAGAGCTCGCTCTGTTTGGGTCAAGTTCAGTGCATAATTTATGTGTTCGAACTGTGTTCAGTGCTCTGCTTTGATTTCAACGAAATCTCGGATTTTGAAATCCCAAAACTATACGGTGAAATCCGATGATTTGGACTGAAATCTTGGAAACCCGAAATTTCGTTTCGGTGGGAACATAGTATAAATATCCTACAAATCTTGATGATTTACCATACAAATTGAAATAACCTATTCCGATATCTAAATGAACACGTTCATTGGGAAAGTGAATTTTTCGATTCGGTTGACACAGATGAAGCTTCTACATCATATGAGAACGGGAAACAATATTTGCATTTTGAATAGTGCTATCAAAATTAATATACTTTTGGAGCGGTGGAAACACTTTTTGTGATTAGTAAATCTAACAGCCCGATTCTCCCCCTTGTGACGAATCACAACTCACAAAGCCCTTGCGACTATTCCTTGTGAGTATTATTGTGACTCGATAACATCTATCGAATTCTCCTCCAATCGTCACAAGAAAACCCACAACAGAGCTCACCACAGCTAAAGGTGAATTGCGTAGCGGCATTATTGGAACAGCTGAATATTAGAAACAAAATAAAAATTGAAATTTATGCGGATTATTTATTATAGATGTAATAATGAAGATAAGCAAATATGTATATATGAATTAATTTTTTTTAAACAAATAAACAACTATCAAAGAGAATCCGTTTCATTCATTTTCAAAAAAGAAAATGTGAAAGGATTTATATTTGATCTGGAATGGTATAGAATGAACAGAATACCTACAGATAATCACACTATTGTTTGCTTACTGATAAAGAGTTTACGTAGGATGCTCTCACCCTTTTTCTTTCTCTCTGGTAGCCTATAGTGAAATTTGCATCTCAAATTAAAGTTTCTTATTTCCGTTTACTTGATGTTGGAATATAAAAGAAATTGTTTCACATAATATTACATATATCGAATGCCGCATCGAAATGTCGAAACTCAAACTATTTGTGTGTTGTGACCTGCTATTAAGCAGATCACAATTTCGATTGTTTTTATGACTGTCACAAGTTGTGACTTTGGGGGAGAATCCGAAAAAGTCACAAAATTAATTTCACCTCTGCTTGTGACTTGTGAGGTATTAATGATGTTGAGGAGAATCGGGCTGTATATCTAGATTAACGTTCGGTGGAAATGTAGTATGTATATGAAAACGATCCCTTATGTCGATTTCGTTTCAATAATTAGGATTCGCTACTAAAACCAATACTTTTTGGCTTTGAAAAGAACGATTACGGACCGAATCTCTTTTTGGGACTGTGTGTGTTGCTTGGCAGCTCAAAAAAAAACAAATCTTCAATTCGTTAAAACATCATTATTTCGTTTTAATTTCCCGATTCCGATGCGCGGGAGTTCCTAAACCCACTTGCACTTTTTTAATATTTGTTTCCAAGAAGTTTTTAACAATTTTTTTTATTTTTTAATATATTAATTTACTTTTTCTGTACACTGCCACAAAATAAAAATTAATTCACAACACAACAATTGAGAAACGTCAAAACAAATATTGTAGTGTGTGTACGAATCTGTGCACAAATCCGTTTTGAATCCGTCTCCAAAAAGAGATTCAATACGGATCTGTTTTTCCAGAAAAATATTGGTTTTAATTTGAAACGAATTTGATTTTCAGAAAAAAATTGACGGCGGATCGAAGGCAAGTCGATGTTTTTGTTGAAACGAAATCGACATAGGATTCGCTACTAAAACCAATACTTTTTTGCTTTGAAATGAACGATTACGGACCGAATCTCTTTTTGGGACTGTGTGTGTTGCTTGACAGCTCTAAAAAAAAACAAATCTTCAATTCGTTAAAACATCATTATTTCGTTTTAATTTCCCGATTCCGACGAGGGGGAGTTCCTAAACCCACTTGCACTTTTTTAATATTTGTTTTCAAGAAGTTTTTAACAATTTTTTTTAGTTTTAAATATATTAATTTACTTTTTCTGTACACTGGCACAAAATAAAAATTAATTCACAACACAACAATTGAGAAACTTCAAAACAAATATTGTAGTGTGTGTAAGAATCTGTGCACAAATCCGTTTTGAATCCGTCTCCAAAAAGAGATTCAAACTGGTTTTAATTTGAAACGAATTTGATTTTCAGAAAAAAATTGACGGCGAATCGACGGCAGATCAATGTTTTTGTTGAAACGAAATCGACATTAAAAAAATATCTTTCAAACACTGGAAAATATTAGTGCACCCTGGGGCAGTTTACTAAGAACAAACCTAAAATTAAAGTATCCACAACTCTTTGAACATTGCTTTTCTATAGACGTCAATAAAAAAATAAATAAATACAAATTTGCCAAACCCGAATCCTGCGACCGGCAAGCAAAGTTGTTAAAATCTGTGTCGATCAAATCAAAGATCAAACCTTAATTCCGATTCCCAGAGCATCTTTAAATTACTACTAAATAATGGAAGAAGATATTTTGAGTGTCTCCTTGCAGGAAGTAAAAAGTGACCTATGCAAAGCAATTGCCGAATGCAATAAACGAGGATTATTGCAGAGCGTCAAATGGTTGGCTGAAATGAATCATGGTCTATCCTATGTGGAAACTGCTATAGAATCATATGAATCCGTGAGTAGTGATCTTAGCAAAACCGATTATGACAACTACTATCTTGGCAAAAGCTATTTTGATCTTCGTGAATATGACCGAGCTGCATATTTTACTCGTGATTGTGAATCTCATTTGCCAAAATTCTTGCACTTGTATTCCACTTACATGGCAAAACAAAAAAGACAACAAGAAAGTGTAACAGATAACTCCAATCTAAGTGATAGTCCGCTTGCAAAAGATATGTCGGATCTTTTGTCCAGTTTGAAATATGAATACAGTAAACGAAAGTTGGATGGGTATGGTTTATATTTGTATGGAGTGGTCCTAAAGAATTTCGGCCTGAACGATTTGGCGACACATATCTTTGTTGAATCCATACAGAAAAATCCGATGATTTGGAGCTCTTACCTTGAATTGGCACCTCTAATATCTGAGAAAGAAAGGATTGTTGTTTTAAACTTGCCAAATCATTGGATGAAACAAATATTTCTTGCACATTGCTATGTTGAACTATATCTTAATTACGAAGGTTTGAAACAGTACGAAAATTTAAGGGCAGCAGGTTTCCAGAATTGCATATACATATCTTCACAGATGGCTTTGGCTTACCATAATAAAAGGGAGGTCGATAAAGCCATTGAGGTTTTTCAAAACATTCAGGAAATTGACCCATATCGTCTAGATAACTTAGATACATATTCTAATTTATTATTTGTTAAAGAACTAAAAACGGAAATGGCTTCTTTAGCGCATAAGGCCTTATCAATCAGTAAATACAGACCAGAAACTTGTTGTATCATAGGTAACTACTACAGCATTCGAAGTGATCACCAGAAAGCAATCATGTATTTCCAAAGAGCTTTGAAACTAAATCCGCAATATTTAGCAGCTTGGACGTTGATGGGACACGAATTTATGGAACTTAAAAATACGAATGCTGCAATTCAAAGTTATCGCAAGGCTGTTGAGGTCAACAAACGCGATTATCGAGCCTGGTATGGTCTGGGACAATCGTATGAAATTTTGAAGATGCATTATTATAGTTTGTATTACTTCAAAAACGCCCACAAACTCAGACCATTTGATAGCCGGATGCTTGTCGCACTGGGAGAAACTTACGAAAAACTAGAGAAAAATGAAAATGCCATTAGGTGTTATTTAAAGGCTTGTAATGTTGGAGATATAGAGGGTATAGCACTGTACAAGTTGGCAAATCTCTATGAAAAGCTTGGTAATCTTGAAAATGCAGTTCCCGCATATTTGTCGTATTGTGCAGATGAAAGAGCCACTGCAGATAAGCAAAGCTTGTATCATGCATATATTACGCTTGCAAATTATTATGAAAGCAGTGGGCAGTATGAGAAAGCTGCTCACTTTGCTTATAAGTGCTTGGAATCTGATGAGAAAAAATCAGAAGCAAAATCTCTATTAAAAACGATTGAAAACAAACGATTGTCACAACCCGTACCATCGAAAAATACCCCTAAGGATATGGACTTAAGCGAAGTCATGATGGATTCCAGTGCAATATCAATCGAGCTCGAGCCACAAGAAGAATAAAATGCACGACTGGATCGCGTGTAACTTCTTGCCCTTATATACTCGATCATAATCGTAACTCGCAAGCACAAGATTCTGAATAAAACCAATTAACTATATTTTTAAAGTTGTTTTTTTAATAATTTTTGTATACACCAATTTAATGGTAATATAAATTTAAACGTTTAATTTCAAGAAAATTTGTCCCCCTGATTTCGAAGTATTATTAAATTTTCAAAAAAAAATATTTTTCTATGCAGTATTACTTAGAATTTGGAGGATCTCCTTTTGGACCAGAAGGTAGACTATGCCTACAAAGTACACAGAATTTTTTTTCAAAATAGTTAAAGCCGTTTTCGACATAATTAGGATTTACCTAAGATTTTAAAACAGTATCTAGGAATCACCTAAGACGCTTGAGTACCAAGTTTAAAGAAAATTGGTTAAGCGTTTCACACTGTAGATAAACCTACATACAGGCAAGTAGACGGATCTACGGTGCGGAGTACTCAAAATATGGAGTTCGTTGCAAAACTTACCCTATAGTACCTACATTGCAAGTAAAAATAAAGTTTCCATGCTTAAGGCAATGCACATTGGAAGGTCATACCATTGTTTTTAGCTACAAGAGTAAGTTCCTACCTATAGTTGTTATTTTTTTATTTTAAATGGTCAAATTCAATATATGATAAGCAAACCGTCCCTAAACGCTAATATAAAAATCCCTGCACCGCAGACTGTCCAAAATGCAGTGAATTCTTTTTTCTTGTGCAAAAGCCTGTAGATTTTGTCCAAGTTTTTAAAGTTATGTTGCGCACTTCACTTGCTTTTTAATTTTAACAGGGTTCGTGCATTTGCTTAGCATGACACTTGTTTTGCAAATCTTGGGCTTAGGAATTTAGCCAATAATTGGGAAGGAATTTGGATACGGTTGGTATGAAGGAAACTACACTTAATAAAAATAGCGTATTGACCAGATATAAATGCCGTTTAAGGCCGTATGTGAATTGCGTTAAAATGTTGGTTAAATTTTGTAACTTTGTTAAAATTTGACACTAGAGTGGTGAATAAAATGGGTTAAAATGTGGAGCAGGCTAAATTTGCGTTAAAATTTAACGTTTCTCAAGACAGAGTAATTTGAAACTGTAAACGATAACCGAAAAGAAAGATAAATTCCAAAAACTCCAGATCTACTGGGAAACCATATAATAAAAGTAAGTTTTAATTTTTTCAATTGAAAAATAAAATAACATTTATATTTTTGTTTGTGTAGGGTCTCAAGAGGAAAAAACAAATAATATAATCCGTTGATATTTTAACAAATATAAAATAATTAATTAAAATAAATACCCATTGTATTTCATTTTGCAAATTGAATACAAATAGATTGATTTGTCATCTTGTCAAATTCTAAAGCTGTGAAAACTAGTGTTTACATACTAAATCATCAAACTAACCATATTGAGAATTGTTTTGAAAAGATTTGGAATTGTTGTTTTAAAATATTAAATTAACGATGTTAAACGGCTAATATGTTTCCGTTAAAACTGAGAATTCGTTACTTTTTTCGTGCCAAATTATTAACTTTATATCTTCTTAGTCGGATTTGGGGAAAGAAATTAATTAACTGGAACAACAACAAAAATATTTTTAGGGAAATTTCTTCAATCTTGAAGGAATTTTAGCCAAAATAGTGTTTTAATAAATCCCTTTTAACGCAACTCACCCAGCAAAAAGTTAAATTTTATCCCACCACAAACCAAACTTCAAAATTTAACCAAGGTAGAAAATTTAACCAACATTTTAACGCAATTCACACACGGCCTTAAACTATTTTGTTTTTAGGTTTAGGTTTGGTTCTGTAATTAATAACATATTTATGGAACATCGTAAGCTTACCATTACCTAGCATCATAAATGTACGCTGAAGTTCGTTAAAAAGTTGTAGGTTTGTTCGTTCAGCCATGTTCTGTGGCCCAATTCCGCAAGCGTGAATGCTTTTCTGTGCAAAATTTCACTCTTAAAATCTGATTGAATAAATTTGCCTATCTGTGTACACGTTCTGTCTTAAAAAAAAATTGAATCGCATTGCGGAATGGGAAATATGTATACAAACAGAGAAAACTCACGCTTGTAGTATTGGACCCCTGAATTCTCCATAAAGCGTTTTTTGAAAAACCTGAACTCACTTTAGTGAGCATATTCTAAAAGTTGGGGACACCCTGAAGTAGATCTATAGGCACTTACTGTCAAAAGCACGTGAGATCAGAAACATTTGTATTGTTGTGAATAAGGGTTTTGTATAAAATTTGTTGGAAATTAAAAGAATATTCAAATTTAATTTAAAAAAAAAAAGATTCAACCCTAAAAATTCGACCGCCAAAAGCAGTCGTTTCTCTTACGACGATTATCTTTTAAATAAAAATGACGACCTATCTAAAATCGTAATCGCAACGTTGCGATAACGAGAGATTTTAAACGATAAATTATTGTATTTCGTGATACGGCTCTGGACAAATTAGGCGAAAAGAAAAATTTGATAGGACTACATACATATTATGCTATCCGATCCGAGCGAATCTTTCGATTCATGTGAATATTTCACTTAATGTTTACTATTTATTTTCAAATATCTTTTGACTCTAAAGCTTTACTAATATTTTTGTTGTTTAATTCTTAAGAGAATCTAATTGTTAAAATTTATTTTTAATCGAAATTTATAAACTTTTAGGAACAATTCGAGTTTCCGTGGGATAGCAGAATATAAATATTCACGTGAACGTTTAACAGAATAGGGCTGTTACGTTTGCTAGCTTTCAAGACCACTTATGTCCTTCCAACAATCATAATCCATTATATTTGCAATCTAAAAAAGATTTTCAGGGTAAAATATTCCTTTAAATGAAAACAAAACATTTTTGGCTCACAAACGATTTGTATATTTTATCATTTTATTTCTCATTTATATTTATAATTTAATTTTTTTTTGTGTTTAAATAGTAAGTATGATTTATAATAAAATGACTGATTTTAATAACATTTTTGTCTCCTCTTTAATTATATTTATATTTACAGATATAAAATAACACTCAATCGGGTAAACTTAAATTTAACAACCAACTAAGACAAACGCATACGTTTTATCACTCATTCTTGTTTGATGTTATTAGTATGTATGTTTAATTACATAGATTTATTTATAGAATATTAATTACCATGAATCGTTTAGCAAACAGGGAAAACACAAAAACTTACTTAATTTTACTTAATAGTCGATAAGTTAGGGTTTATTGTTTTTCTTAAATATGTATTTATCGAAGAAATATATTTAAATTGAAATTTAAAATACATCGAGATTGAAAAATTTGCTTTTTTGTATTTGTTTTAATATTTTGTGCCGCTGATAAATTTCAATATGTATTTTGAATTCTTAAATATAATATTAATACATGTATATTAAATATGTATGTGCTAATATTTACAGTGAACTGATTTTTTTTTTAAATTGTTAATATATTATTTTAATCTTTTTTAAAAATAGTTTCGAAGCAATAAAAAAATAAATTTGTATTTTACTTTCATTTATCTATGTATGTTTTTCTATATTTTTATTATTTCTTAAATCATCTTATTAAAGTCTTATTTTCAATTCAATTGTTTTTATTTTGTTTTGATTTTTAAATCAAATAAAAAAATATATCGAAGTTATAATTTTAATTAGCTATACAAAAATGCTATTTAATTAGACAGGTTGTTAGCAACCTGTAAATAAAAGTGAAATTGCTCACCTTTATGTTGTGTTGTTTTGGGTGTTAAAAGCATCATTTATTGATTTACACAAAATCAAAAGCCAGTTGTTTCAATCTACATATGTACATAAAACAAATATATAATGCATATGCAAATTGTACATGCACACAAAATGAGCATTTCATCTCGTATGTAAAAGCAAATAAATCGAAAACTTCCGTTTTCTTTTCAAGCGAATTCAGTTTAATATTTTGTTTGATGCATATCGAAAAAAGGAGACGGGATTTTGTTGACATTGATTCTACTTTTTTTTTCTAAATCCTTCATAGATATGATATTAAAATTGAAACCAAAAGCCGGTAATCACTTTCATATAAAAGAAGAAATATATTTTTTTTTTGTCCAAGTTTTAATTTAAGTTGAAACTTTCACCGTTTCTTATTTGCCAAAGGGTTTATTTCTGTTTAAGTTTTGTGGCTACATTATATTTCCAAAACATCAAACAAATAATTTGAAGATTCTGTTTAAAAAAAACTGACTGATCATCCACGAATACTCATGGAAGACTCCTTTTCCCTTTGAGCAACCATGTCGACCGGTAGGTAAGACTTTATTTATCAGAATACGCACTCATAAATGACTGAATTCAAGTTTAGGAAAATATAAAATATGAAAGTTTAACTAAAAGGGTACACTATTTCTCTTTCAATTATGTAAATACATAATGTTTTTACGTTTAAGTAGCTTTAAGGCTTTTTATTCCAAATATAATTTTTTAGCGCTTCCGCTTCTTATTCAAAAATTTTGTATACTCTTTTCCACTCCACATTACAATAAGAATTGAATAGGGTTTTTTTTTTAAATAAAAAATAAAATACACATCTTAAAGAAGCCAAATAATTTCAATACCAATTAATGAAAAGTACTAAGCCTTAAATTATCTAGTGTAAATCACTGCAGTTTATTCTTCTGCCGCAGAACGATACAAGAATCAATGTCCATGTTTTAATTATGTTTCATTATTTCAATTATATACGCAGAGACAGTAACTCTCCATAATTAACATAAATATAATATAATCTTAATATAGTTTACTAGATCCTCTACCCATGAGTAAATCAAATTTCTTAAGAAAACCGTTTCTTATGCCAATGTTCTGCATTTCACTTTTTGTGAATTCACATAGCGAAGGTGACTTTGGGTATTCTACAATTCGTTCGAAATCATTGTATGTTATATGTAAATACAATGCGAAAATAAAATACTTTAATTTTTCTTTATTTCGATTTGCATATTTTGTTTTCTGAGCGTTCTGTTGTGTGAATTGCTTGTGAAATTATTGCCATTACAATTACCTGTGTATATGTGCAAAACATATACAATAAACATTCTTTTTCAGTCAAAAATTACCATGAAAACTTAAGGATTAATATTACATATCATAGCAATTCATACTCTTATACGTACCCACTTTAGGACCAATCGGGATCCTCAAAGGGAATTTCGTTTCCTGTAAAATATTTGATTCCCTCGAAATTTAAGCGATCGTGAATACCCTACGGAATAAATTTACATCAAACAAAAATTCGTATGAAATGACAGCTACATTCCCTGGAAAAGTTTATTCCCAATACCAATAAATTCCGAGGAAACGTTCGGGCATCATTCATGTTGCCAAGATTCGAATGAGAGAAAAATTTCCAGGGAAATTTTTATTCACGATAACCGACATTGTTAAGTAGATTTATTAGGTGTTATCGATTTCCCTGGAAATTTTTCTCCCTTTCGAACTTAAGGAACGGGAATTTTGCTTAAAAGTTTCCCTCGCAATTTATTGGTATCGCGAATAAACTTCCTACGAAGTTTTGATGTCATTTCATACAATTTTTTATTTGAGGAAAATTTATGCTGCGTAACATTCACGATCACAGAAAAAATATCCAGGGAGTTAAATATTCTTGTCAATTAAAATCGTAAATAATATTGCATCAATGTTCATAAACAGTCAGTACTAATTTCACTTTAGAGACAATATAAAAATTAAGTGAAATATTCACATGAATCGAAAGATTCGATCGGATCGGATACCAGAATAGGGCTGATAGTAATGTTTTATGTTAAAGAATGAGCAACTAAAAATAAGGGAAATATTATGTTCCTTCAACTAATAAAAAGATATATGTATGTGTGTTTTATGCGTGATCCACGTTGCAAATTTTGGGTTTACTTCCAAGTTACTTCCGTTCGGTTTATGATTTGGAAAAAATGTTGTTTGAAAAATATACATTCAATCTTTTTAATTCCCTTTAAAAAAAAAGTTTATTTGACTCTACAAACGGCTTTTAAATTTGAAGGCTTTTAATTTCGACATGAATTCTAACATTAATACATCCTAAAAATATATGGTAAATGAGGGAGATTAATTTGATATTTTTTTTTATGTACTGTGTTCTTACACTGTTAACTGAAAAAAGGTAAAAAATATAAACAAAAATATGTACAAAAAATAAAAAAAACAAGTGCTCACTGTTACAGGAATTTTATTTTTATGTATTTTTGATTTATTATTTTTGAATTTTTGTTTTATAATAATTTTATGTAGATATCATCAATCAATTTATGACTTAAATTATCTCCTCCAAATAATAATAATTATTATTATTGTGTATTATTATTACAATTAGTGTATTTATTTTTGTTTTATGTATAATTAAACTGTTTTTTTTTTTACTTAGCGGATAAGTCCGAATGGCTCAAGTCAAATATTTATAGGTATTATTTATATGTATATAGAAATTTGTATTTATAATTTTTATATATTCAGCATATATGTACTATATTTATGTTATATATATATATTCATCAATGTATACAAGGTTAACAAAACAAACAAATAATACATAATTGTTAAATAATAATAAAATTTTCGACAAGAGAAAAGAATTTACAAAAAAAGGAAACTTAAATTGTGTTTTACAGGACACACACAATAGATATAATGTGTCCATTTATCATATTCTAGAAACTTTTCGGTTTTATTCTCTCTGTATGATTTTTGTTTTATCTTAAATTAAATATGTATTTATATCATAAAAAAAATACTCAACAAAAAATTATAAACAAAAAAAAAATGTACAAATATATACGAGAATAAAAAAATGTCCTGACATTTTGTTACTTAAACCTCTGTAGAGCGACCACTCTCTTCGGAGCGAGACATCTTTCGCTCCCTACCGGGAATGCGTCCGGTAAGTGCCACTTGCTGTGGCTGTTGCTGTTGGTGTGAATGGGGTTGAGGCTGCAGCTGATGTGGATGAATCATGCCTGGGTGCGGTATCATCATGTTCGGATGATGATGGTAGGCTGGCATCATGTGATGACCGGAATATTGTTGGGGGTGTTGTTGTACCATAACTGGTCCACCTCCACAAGCTTGTTGAGGGAAGCGCATTTTAGCTGCAGCGGCATTAGCGGCAGCAGCCACAACAGCAGCATTCTCACGCGAGGCACTGCTCGCTGTGGTCGATTGGAAGGATATGGACATGCCGCTATCTAGAGAGCCCACGCTGCCACGTCTTTGGGGCTTTTCGTTACCAACTAAAGGAGGAAGCAAATTCATCATCAATAAGCCATAAAAGACATGTGCATCTCGCTTAACTTACATTGCTCGTGCATATCCAGCAGACTGTTGCTGAGGGCGCTGCGTTTGAGCTGTGCCGCTGTGTCGTGATTGCCATTTGTCGAATCACTGCCCTGCGGCGATTGGAATGGGCACGGACACACCTCAACGTCGGCCACTCCGCTATCTCGATTCTCCGAATTGCCATTTGGGCGAGTTCGCGACGACTTCTGTCGCTCCAGTTCGGCTTCAATGCGCAATGACTCCATTTCATCCATTTCACTGATGGACTCTTTTAAGTCTTCAGCAAACTTACAGCGATCATGCTCGTTTCGGGCATTAAAAGTGACAAGAATCTTAGCGTCGACTTTTTGCGACAATTGAATACAATATGGATAATTGGGCACATCCAAAAGTGTGACTATCATTCCGCACAACGGGAAGCTATTCCGGAATGTATACGTGACAGAAGACTTCTTTTTGCTGAAGATCTTTGTGATCACTAGCAGGTCATTGAATAGGAACACCTCACGCTGATGCACGCCAGGCCGTTCCTTTTTATTAACATCGGGAATTTCGTAAAGGCGGCAATAGCAGACCAAACGACGATGGGGCAGAGCTAAATTTGGTTTCTTACCGACAATTGTAGCTTGGACTTTCATCACCTGGGTGACATGATCACTGCCAGGTTTGAATTCATTGGCTTTGACACGCTCATAGACGCCAGCCAACATATCACGATCAATATCGTGGCAGTCATCAATTCCGCGAAGATTCTTAATGAAGTCTTCGACACGCATTCGCCGTTCGGGTTTTAGGTTTGGTGTGTGCAGGTCCGTATTGAGCATGATAATGGCGAATGCTAGAACGAAGATCTGCAAAAGAAAAGAAAAAAAAAAGAAACTTTGGTCAAGGGGAGTTTCGATAAAATAAAAAAAAAATACTTGCCGTATCGGATGACCTTAAACGTCCAACAATGTCCTGATTACACTGACAGTAGCGCTGTGAAAAGATTTCCATTAGTCGTTCGATTTTCTGCGCCTCGCCTGGCATACGGAAATATGCTTGGAACTTCCTCAACGCTACATCAACCTGCATACCAGAGAGGTCAAGTTCGCCAGCGAAGCACTCCAGAACAGCCATATTGAAGGGATTCTGCAAGTTTCCCAAATATTCACCGATCATTTGTCGAGACAAACCTTTTCTTGAGATCAGGAATCTCGCAACGCCCTGTGGTGTATTCTCCAAGAATCCTCGACGAATTAAATAAGTGATGCCTTTCTCTGGTTTCTTATTGAATAGGTTTAATCCGACACGGTATTGCCGCTTCCGTATGGTTTCGGATACTTTGTAGTTCTGTGTTGTTGTTGCAGCGACATTAAGTTGATCAGCTTCGTTGTGCTGCTCATATTGCGCAGCACTGGTGTGTGAGCTCATGTGATCATCAGATACGAGGACCATACCAGCTGCAGCTGCTGGTGGATGGGAAGCCATCATAAGAATATGATCGGGAGAATGGGTGCTAAACTGATTGGAGCTGTTTAGATTTGTGCCACGCTTCCATGTTTGCGGTGAATTCGAACGATCTGATCCCAAGTCACAGTTGGCTATCCGATCAACTGATGTGGCACTAGAGTCACTTCCTGAACTCTGTACAGAAGTGAGACTTCCATTTTCGGCTGTTTTACAAAGCCCGTTAGTGCGGATCATCGATGGCGGAGGAGGAGTTTGTCGCATTTGTGCCATCATCTGCTGTTGTGCAGCAGCTTGCTGGGCTGTTATCGAAGACGTACGCTTTGGAACCTCTGGAGGCACTTTTTTACGTTCCGATGTCGTGACCAGTGCCTTGGGCCGCATATAAATCTGAGCTGCGGAATAATATGGCGTATGTGGGGAAGTTCCTGGCACCAAAGTACCTCCTGAGCTCACCCATGATGCATTCAATGAGGAATCCAGATGACTCGAGTTCGAACTGTAACTGACATCGTGTGGAACGGCATGGTATGTTGACTGGGAGTTCACATAGTGAGGTCCACTAATCTGGGCCTGTATCTGGGCGGCGGAACTGTAGTAATGCTGTTCAGTTGCGTGAAGAAGATTCACATGTGGATGGGATGAAGTCGAAGAGGCTGTCGACGCTGATGAAGCTGTAGATGCTGCACCTGAAATAACCGGAGATTGTGACCAACACGTACTATGCGCTGCTGGCATTGGCGATGTATTACCCGATTGACTCCTAGGAATTGGACTGGAATCAAGATGACGGCGTTCCCGCAATGACATCGACCGTGTAGGCGGTGTCCGGGCTGTACCGGGAGGACCAGCCATAATGGTGACTCGCGCCTGGTGTGAATGTTGCAGCTGTTGTGATGGATGATCCAACTGAGATTCAGTAGCGCTGCCATAAGCCGACGACGAAGATGTATTCGATGGTGGACCATCTTCAGTGGTGCCAGCCGCTGCAGCTGCCATCATCATACGTCGGCTGAGACGTTTTTCTGCTTTGGCCATAGCTGTGATCGAGGCGAACTTCTTTACCATCATATAGTGTCGGAAGGCACGCTGAATTGTGATTGCCGCGTTTCGGGCACACACTCCACCGTACTTACGCTCGAGCAATTCGATTTGTTTCTCCAGCAGATCCTGGGAGAGTTCGTACCTGAAATATATAAACGAAAAAAAGAGTTTAGTGTTTTAGTAAAAAAAAAAGAAAAAAAAATACATAGATCAAAAGAAGAAGTTTTGTTTATTTACTTTCGATAGAGCATCGGTGAGAAGTTAATTACTTTGGAGTGCTTCTTTAAAGGTACTTTATGGTTTGTTTCTTAGAAATAATAGATCAAAGATGTCTCAGAATGTTTATAAAGTTGTTCCAGATCATAATACACAGTGGAAATAAGAATAAGTTATTTAAAGTAGCAACTGCATCTATACATCTGCACCGAAAATGCATCTGAGTCAAACAATCTGCGGAACTGATGAGGTAATGCAGTTGAATGAATCTAACAACCCTCAGATCCTGCGGCCGCTGCCGGCTGTTACAAAAATATTCAATGCTCAGCTGTAAGAGGTTTTTTTTTCATTCCCTGGATTCTCCTGGAATAAGAGAGGGGAATTTTCGAAGCACCCCTTGTTTTTAATGAAATGGTGTTGTTTAGTTTTTTTTTTTTTTTTTGAAAATTGCGTGCATAAGGGTCTTATTTTAATCGCAAACTCACAAGCCAAATGGGATCTTCATCATTTTATATCTATTTATTATTATCACTGCCAATACAAAAGGGCAGTGGAGGAGGATCCTTTTGTCAAATGGATGCGTACAATGTAGTTGCTACAATCATTTTGTGCGTGCGTCCTCTTTTTTGGTTTTTGGTCTTTGAGTTCGAAGAAGGAAATGCACACAGGAATGGGATATGGATACGTGTTCAATCGATAATATTTTTGTATTCATCATACGAAGGGCGATTTATATGAAAAAGTTGTTCCCAGTAAGGAAGTGAGGACGTTTTAATAAAACAAAATATGTGTAAAGGGGAATTTGATTGTATTAAAATTTCTGGAAGTACAAAAACTCACTCATGTTTATTTTTTGAATTTTGAGTGAATATGGTGCTGGAATTATTTTTGAGATTTTTTCAACTTCCTATGCAGTATTGTTTTATCAAAATTTTTATTTTGGATTTTCAAAAAATACAAACATAAATCTGCATTCTTGAATTATAAATAAAGTTTAATATATAAAATTAGACCCCAGTTTAGCCCGGGAACATAGGCATTTCATTTGATATTGATATATTCTAAAATATGGAAACATTTTACGATTTTCAAGTTATGTGGTTTCATCGTGTTCTATTTATATTTGAAAACCAAAAGCTGCAGTGTTTTATGGTCTATAAATATTTTTTTTACAATTTTATGGTCAAATATGTGGTATTACTTCAGGTATATAATTAAACTAAAAATAAAAGTCTGAAGATGAAGATATTTTTTCAACAACATTTAGTAAAAGATATCTGTTTCCTGTAAATAATCGTATACCTACTTTCTATAAGATTTTACAGAATTGAAAACATAGATTTTGGAAACAAGTTGGTGATATTTTTGTTTTACAGAATTTGAAATCCAATAATAAAATACATACTTAAAACAAAAAATAATTTACGAAATATTATCAGCCCTATTATGATAAACGTTCACGTAAATATTTGTATTCTGCTATCCGATGAAAAAAAAAACGAATTCTTGAAAAAAATATATAAATTTCGATCAAAAATAAATTTTAACAATTAGAATTAATAATTAAACAAAAAAAAATATTAGTAAAGCTTTGGACTCAAAAAATAGAAGACATTTACAAATAAATAGTGAACAGTTGAGTGAAATATTCACGTGAATCGAAAGATTCGATCAGATCGGATAGCAGAATAGGGCTGTATATGTTTATTCGTTAAGCCCTAGCGCCCTAAAGCGGTTTCTTAAAAAACCTGAACTCACCCTGGTGAGAAAATTCTGTGTTTTTTCAGACCTAGGGAAAAATTCTGCAAGCATGAGTTTTCTCTGTCTACAAAAAAAATTCAGGTACACATACATATTTTGGATTCTGTAAGGCTGAGATTCAATATTTCTGAAAATGGCAAATTTATTCAAGCATATTTTGAGTGAATTAATTTATTCGCGTAAAAATCATTCTCGCTTGGAGAATTGGTCCCCTTGGGTAGCCAAATCTGTGGCAAGTTGAGGTAACGAATAAGCTGTCAAAAGTAAATAAGATCTAAAACCTTTGAAGTTATGAATTGCTTTAAGGGTAGTCATAACCCCTTGAGTGCGCGTATTATATAAAAAAAGAGAAAATTATAACGTATCGTTTTCCTTTAAAGCAAACAAATCAATACGAATGCACGACTGTATCGTCCGTACTTGCTCTTACTGATCGAACTTAGGATGTGTTCAGACGATTTTTCGTAGAAAAAGCTAAATATATTTTTTATATAAAAAAATTCTTTAATTAAAAAAAAATGTTGGTATGTCAATATACCAACATTATCCAAAACATATTTTTTGGGAAATTTTGGTATGCAACATACTATTTAGAATTCGAAAATTTTTATGGAAATCTGTTGAGCCGTTAATGAGAGACTCGAAAAGAAAAAACAACCGATTCTATGGCAAGCACCGTTATGAAAATGTTAATTATAACAAAAATTCTAACCAAAATGTAGTAGAGGACTGATTTTTTTAAAATCAAAATAGTTACTGCCTTTTTCGAGATGATTAAAATTTACAATTTTCGGTACACAAACTTAAATGGTTTCATTATTTATGGGGCTGAAAAAAGATTTAAAAAAATAATCGAGCCAATAACGCAAGTTTGAAGAAAATCGCGTCAGCCCCTTAGACTGTAGATCGACCTACAGACTCACTTCTTTTGTGTTCTTTATCACCGTGATGTCAAGTTTGATTAAAATCTCGAGTTCGATTTTTTTCCAAATGCAAAACTTGCCCTATCGTACCTATACATAATATCGCAAGTAAGTTTTGGATGGAAATCTTAAAATTCCTATTGTTGGCCTCACAAAAACTAATTTAAAGATTCGAACAACAAAAGTTTTATTTAAATTTTTATTTTTGTTAACTTTTTTAATAATAATAAAAATGCTGTCTAATTTTAAGAGTTTGATTTAAGAAGGTAGGTTATTTAAAATAAACTAAAATCTGAAATGAAAAATCTATTCTATTGCTTTCCGAGTCATTTTACAGCAACTAAAATAAGAAAGTTATATATAATTCTTGTGTCCTTTTATCGTTATATCGTATGTAACTTTTTTGTGGGCTGTCAGACCTAAGATATAAAATAAGAAAGTGAAACAAATAAAATAACCCATTGAAACAGGAAGAATGCTTTCCAATAAACCGCATCTGTCATTGTCTTTATATTTATATTAATATATACTCGTATACCATAAATAATTCGACACGCTTGATTATTCTTTTAAGTATGTATATACATCATTGCATCTGTGAAATCAGGGGTGGAATCGGCTAAGGTGATTTGTGATTGTCACATTTCCGACAATCATATGTGATCATATAAAAATGTTCGTCTGTGTAAGGTGATCACAAAAAATTACACAAAACTTGGCACCACTTTAAGAGAAGTACAAAAATTTGACATAAATCCATATGTTTATGTTTGGTTTTGTTTGTCTGCAAATTGTTTTATTTGTTTTTTTTTTCATGCAATGTTGAGTGCCCAAACGTTAATAACCTTTTGATATTAAAAAAAATGTTATAATTATCTCGCAATCCAAAAAAGTTAAAGTAAAAAGTAGAATCTAGTCATTGAGTTCGCGAGATTAAATTCGGATATTTCCAATTTGTTCTACAAACTGAGAAAATAAAAATGTTTCGCTCGTTTGCCAAAAGTATTTTAATTTGTACCTAAAATTAAATTATTCTAAATGCCAATTAATAACAAAATAAATTAAAACTTGAAATAAATATGTGTGAGAAAAACAATGCCTTTACCCAATTACATGTAAATACTTCTGTTTTATCGGATATACTTTGTTGAATGTAATGTATGTGTATGGGTGTGCACATGAACATATATGGTTTCTATTTTCGGAATTTGTGAAATCATCAAAAGCAATTTTACAAATTTACAAAATTAGAAAACAAATGAATTTTATATGAAAATGACACCAAAATAGCTGTCACAAGAAAAAGTCACAAAAATGTGATTATCACATGTGATAGTCACTTTACGCAGTCCAAATTTATTTTTTGTGACTGTCAACTATCACAAATCACCTTAGCCGATTCCACCCCAGTATCAAGTCTCAATAGGGTTAGGTTAGAAAATTAAAGATATATTTCAATAAACTGTTTTGTCTTTATCAATCCTTTAACTGCTGGCATTGAATTTACATTTATTCAATTAGATTGTCCCTTTCAAAAGGAATTTGAGAAAAACAAAACTTTGCAAATTATGTCTTTTTATCGCCGCCAGACTATAGTTTTATGCTGACTCGACGATTTTTTTCTAAAGTATACGCAATCGCATTCAATAACGATAAAAGTGTTACAAACATACATTTGGTGTTGAATCGAATTGAATATTGTATTCTCAATTCCTATTAGAGATATAAATTTAATAGTGTGTGTATCTCTGCTGTAGCCGGTAGGTAAGTATACAAACTAGTTAATTCTTTAAGATTTTTAATACCAAACTGATGGTTGAAGACTACATTTTTGATCCTCCATGTCACTATTTAATACTTCCCAGCCAGATATCACCTTCTTATACGGTCTACACACAGTCATGTTTTCTATTCATCAACTTCGTTGGTGGTCCCAATGGTGAGGTATCTAACAAGTTTACATCATAAAGACGACGACACGACATTAAATTAGCTACAGAATATTTTCTACAATTTGGGCAACTTAATCAAGAATGCTACACTTAAGAAACATAGGACATTGATATGGGTATAACTTAAAAATTAAACTCAATTTATTCAGGCCTGTTTGGAATTTAAAATCTGCATTTTATGATTACAGAATTGTATGAATTTAATCCCAGTTGTAAGAATTTACCAAAAAAATGACTACTTTCAGAGTTATGAATTTATATCCATAAATATTAAAAAAATTAAGCGTTCATGCGTTTAACTTCGTATATTTCACTCGTTGTTGTTGTAGTTTCTAATAACTATACTTTCTAGTTCTGTGAAAGTGCTAAAATGTTCATTAATGAACAATCCTCAAATCAGTGACAGTTGATAACGGATGACAGATTGAACTACATAGATTTTTTCTAACTGCTTTAAACATATTTTCGTTTCTCTTTTGCTGATTTGTATGTTTCGTTAAAAATTGTTTTTGCTCAATTGCAAACAATAAGTGGAAAACTAGAGTTAAATAATTATTTGGGACAAATGAAAATTTTTCAATTAAAACAAAAATGTTCTATAAAATTTATTAAATAATTTAGCCTAGTAATCATCTCCCGTGAAAGGACAACTGAATACATTCCAATACTATTTTTTTGTAAAATTTAAATCATTTGGCAAAATCCGTAGACTAAAAGTAATGTCATGTGTCATAATTTTTGCATATGGCATCAAATGTCACTGTGCTTTGACATATTGCAGAGATAGAGAATTGGTTGACATTAATCAATGGAGAGATACAGACCCGCAGTACCTGAAATTTTTAAGCGTGTTTCTGCGAAAATCTAAGAATTTCTACGAAGAACTGTCAAATTTTTGTAGTTTTTCACTCATAAGAGAATAATCCATAATCTATGTGAATTGGTATATGCCATTGTAAAATTTGAAAATAATCAAATTTATCGTGCTGTTAGGCTTATTCGTGCAATAAATAAAAATTTCTGATAGCAAATTTGTTATTTTAAATGTTTCTTAAACATTTTCATAAAATATACTTTTTTTGACGTTTAAAAATTGACAGCATTTTTGTTTAATGCCTCCCCGTATTTTTGTAAAACTTTGTCTCTTTATAAAAAAACAGAGTCGGTGTATTTTTTTGTGCACAAATTGACCGAGGTCATCCACAATCATCACAAGTTCTTGAAATGAGTTTCGAGAGCTGTTGGTTCAAGCAGATTAAATCACAAAATTCAGACATCGATGAAGATTTTAAAACAAACATTTTTGGAAATTCTGATTTCCTGTTTTGCAAGTTAAATCGAGAACTTTACAGTTTTAAACAAATTTACCGTGAAAACAAAGATAAATTTCTTTCCAATTCACATTGTCACATTACTTTCGCCATACATACATATAAACAAATCAAACATATTAAAAAAAAACAGTTTCTACTAGCTGTCAAATCAAATAATAATTCAATCCCCGTGACAAAATATGACATAAAATTAAAACGGAAATTACCAACTTCATTTTATAATTTCAAACAAGAAAACTTTGTTTACCACAAAAACTTAATCCGTATGGTGAAGAATCTCCTATACGAGTTTGTCACATCATCATGAAAATCCTTCTGCAAAGTTGACGACGTGGTCGTCGCTTCATAATTATTAATACTCCTATCATCATAGACAGGAACTTCAATAAAATTCTTGACTATAGTGGGTGATGAACAGTTGAGGGTAGCTTTGAACCTACGCTTACGTTCTTCACTCGCCCACCTGCGTATGCAATGTAAACTTTGACGTCTTCTGCTTTGCCTTAATGCTGATGTTTGCCCATTTCCTACTGTCAATGGTGTCGTCTCTGTTAGAGATGTCGTCGACCACAATGATGATGATGATGATAATAATGATGACGATGATAAAGCTCTTCCACCTCCTGATGATGATGATGACGTAGATGAAGATTTTGATGATGAAAATGACGTAACCGCAACGCGAGACAAAGTTGTTGCTGACTCCCACCGAATGAATTTGCCCTTAGCGTCAACGCCTAGAGAATTACTTTCCAAATTCATTTTATGCACATTTATTTTTGGCACATCACTAGGCGGCTTTAATGGCGATAGCGGTGACTTTGACACTACGAAACAGGGTTGGTTGTGAGTTTTATTTTTGTTTTTTTTTTTGTAATGTTTAATTTTCGTTTTAATGGTTTTTTGGCAAACGTTTCTGTACACACAGGGTGAGTGATTAGACTGAATTGGTATTTGTGCCAAAGAATAAACAAATTGTAGATTGCAATTTTTGAATTTAAACACTATCTGATAAAAGGGGCGGAGTAAATGAGTCATAGCTACATAAGTTGTGTGTGAGATATTTTTTTAGTGTAAAAACTAGGTATCTATAATCATTAGTTGCGAATATGCTATATCCCATCAAATAGATAAGGCATAGACAATTTCTAAAGCTTTTTGATAAGAAAACTCAGGTATTTACTGTTCAAGAATTTCAACATTATTTTACGTTTTATCTTTTAGAATAGACGATAAAATATAAACCAACCAACGATAATAATATGACGAACAAAAATAGAAGACACTTCATTTCTGACATAACAACAATGATTGGCAGATGAAAACATAAATAATTGTACTTTATTTTTCCAATGGACTTCGGACTTTAAAATCATCAACAACTCTGGCATCACTTAATATAATAATTTAGGGATTATATAGTTTTTAATCCCCAAACTAGGTCAAACATGACAGGAATGATGATGATATGTTTAAATTTTCATAGTTGGGATTTTGTTTACATTATACGGACAGAGAATGTGTTTTCATAATGCAGTTGTGACGTCGAAAAAAATTGTGGTATTTTTATCTTTTTTTTTTATACCTACGTGTATCTTTATGCACTGTTTGTTAGGTTAGTTTATGTTTACCTTAACTTTGGTCAGGTGTGTGTTTTTTTTTCAGGGGGGCAGCATTTTGTTAAAATAACAAATAAATTTATTATGATTAAAACGCACATAAGTATTAGAAATTTTCTTGTAGAATGTCAACAAGAAAAAAGAATTTGATAAAGTAGAATGCGATAAGTGCATATGTATCTAATTTAATGCGGGAATCATTTTTGATGACATTTTGACGATTCATGGTAAGATAAAATACTTTTTGATGTTAAGTTATTGTGGTTTGATGAAATGTCAACCATAAAAAACAAAATGGGGTGTTTTTAATGGAGTCTTTGAAACCTAAAGTCTTCACAAAGAACAACCAGTTGGGAGTGATTTTTTAGGAGTGTTAATTTCCGATTTTATTTATATATCGTTTTCGATTAGATTTTCGGAGTGTTCTACCCTTTTTTTATTTTAATCGAATATGAAAATGTCGGACATATTCACAAATTAATGCAAACACAATTACACGTAGCCCGGCATTGTGTGCTCGACCTGATATCTGCATCGACAACGAAATCTCTGATATAAAAATCACTGCATTTTCTTTTTTCTTCACTGGGCAGTATATGTCTTTGACATTTAATTTAAGCAAGAAAGATTGACGTGTTTGAAAAGATTTTTCAATGCATTTCATGAAAAAAAAATTGTACCACCTGTTTTACCGCTGTTAATGTACATTAACTTATTAAAATGGTATATTTGAAAAATTTAAGTACAAACAAAAATGTCTAAAGGGCGCCAAAAAAATAGTTACCGGCATGAGACAAAAAATAATGAAATTAAAGTCATCTTTTTACAAAAAAGAAACAAAAAATCACACCCGTCAAATTGTGAAATTTTAGGCAAAGAAGTCAGAGAAGGCAGAGAATTTATTGCAAGTGGAGTCGGCCTGTTATGAAATCAAGAAAAGACAAATAGGTAATCCGAAAACCTTACTCGGAGCAGCCAATCGAACATTTTAGAATTGAAAAAGATAAGCTCCAAACAGCCAATCGAAAACGATAAATTCATGGAGGTAATATCTTTTTCTTTTTCGTCGGATCATGTGTCATATCGACAAATGCTACCTTCGATGATATAGGGTATTTCATATTCTATCGGAATCAAAAGAGAGCGAAACACTCTGAAAAGGACGAAACATAAGATATTTCCGGGAATCTTGAATTTCATTAAATTCCCAGTTTCGCATTTGAGCCTACCATTGCTCATTATTTCTTCTTCAAAAAAGCGATAATCTAAAGTACCTACATTTTCCAGTTAACGCACTCAGGAGACCTTACTGACAAATCAATATGACCTTGTTCGTGTCATCGCCTATAATCGAGAGAGGAAAATTCCTACCAAAGAAAAAATAAATCCATGTTCTATTTTGATACAAGGTATTTCATAAAATAAGCCAATAAGTAATTTTTTTCTTGCGTATCCCAATTGGCGAAAAAGAAAAGAAAAACAATGCAAACATACAAAAAAAAGTTGTCTTTTACAGAGAAGTGGGACACAAATAAACTCACGTTTAAGGAGGTGTTAATAAAGACTAACAAATGTGTAAAGTTCATGATTAATTTGGAGAGAAAAAATTAAATACAAAAGGAAAAGAAACATGGAAAACACTCCTCGGGAAAAAAAAGTATGTAAGTACAGGGTCATTTTCACATTCAGACAAGAATTGAAATACGAAAGAAAAATAATGCCATGTCAGTGACAGAGATATTGACGCCCTAACATAAAACAGATGACGGCATTATTTTTGAAGCAAATACAGAAGGGATGTTCTCTGTAGATTTTGTGTTCTGTTTTTGTTACAGTAAATAAAAAGGAAAACCAACTTTGAAATAAACAGAGCGCATAATATCTATATAATGTATTTAATTAGACTAATTAACCAACAGTTCATTGCACTTGAAATTTTTAATTTAAAAATAAACTAAGGACATGCGTAGAGTTGAATATAAAAATAGGGAGCGAACAACTATGCGAAACAGAGTCTATATATATGTACATACGTACTATAGGAGTAGTGTATGTATGTACATTAAAAATGTAACTAAAAGTCATTGAATTTTATGGCGGGAAAAGAATGCTATGTGACTTTAATTAAATCTGTGGAGGGACAATTTTCTATGAAGAATAAAGTGTTCATTACGGAGGCTTTATATCCTAAAACAAAGCGAACGAGTAGGATTCAAATATAATCTCGTAAGGATTTCATCCAAAAAAAAGAGAAAGATTTAAGCATTCAAATGAATCACTCAAAGTGATTGAATTTACATATTTCTTAATCTTCTTTCTTTTTTAACAAAAACGTAGGCAATATTGAGTAGGAATTATAATTGAATTAAAAAAAAAATGTCAATCAAAAGCAATTCAACATAATAATAATCTGACGGATGTGATATTTTTAGAATTTAGTCTAAATATGAAGTGATTGATTCACAATAATTGAGAGTGAGAATGTGTGTGGATGGATGAAGGATATGTTTATTGATTATCGAAATATGAAAAAGGAGGTGGGTGGATAGCTAAATTATCGTAAAAGCCCAGTATTTGTATGAAAATTTAATCATAAACTGATGATTGTACCATACGCATACATACGTTTGCAGAGCAATCAATCATACATATGTACGTGTAAATGGATTTAATTTATTTTTAATAAAATGTTGAATAATCAATTTTTTTAATGCTAAAAAAATCTGAATTAATTTGATTTGCCGAATTTTTATAATTTGAGTTTCCATTTAAAAAAATTGATTGTATAAGTGCAAAATTGGATAGATATACATGTATCAAAGACAAGAGAAGACAACTTTAAAAAAAAAACACCAAAATCCTATTGAAGTTTTAGTTTTTTTTTATGAAAAAAAAAAATCTGTTTTTTACACCCATTTTACAGATTAAAGCTATGAATTTCAGTCGAAACTCGAAAGTGATAGAGCCGATTTCCGAAGAAAACGAATGAAAGGTTTTATTAAATGAAAATCCGAAATCCTTGCAAATGAAATAATCGATTATAATCGATTCTTACACTATCTAGAGACATGTCGATACTTCATCTGAAATCATTCGAATTATTTCCATTCATCATTCGAATGTTGTCTTATCTCTCATACATGGGGGAGTGTTCTCGAAATTTACTACACTATACTACTATTTAAACGTAAGTGTAATGCGAATACCAAGAGGCAAGAGCAAGAGCCAAAAGGTATTGTTATGTGTGAGTATCTAGCCTAGTTGGAATTTAAACTTTTTGTGTATCTGTTTCTGCAGCATTCAGCATTCGAACGAATTAGTGACATTAATCACTCGGTTTTCGAATACAGTTTGCTACATGCTGTTTGATCACTCGAAATGCAGGTAGGTAGTGTAACTGAGATTTTTTGCTCTATGGAATGACCAAACGAAAATGGAATATTTATTAACTAATGTATTAAAATTGAATGTTTTGTGTTATTTATTTAGTTTAGTTTCAAATGATATTATTAATACAAATTTTACGAAAAGAAAGAATATGTACTTAAAACTTAAAAGTTTATGTACATCTATTGACATATGAGTAGTAAGCATTATTAATGTTCGAAACCTGTGAAATGAAATATGGAATATATTATTAATATGAACATGGCACAGTAAAATAATGGAGTAAACTACTCAAATTTTCTTACTATTTCATAATTCGAATGATCATTCGATTATTTTGATCACTCGAATATTAATATATCGATTATTGAAATCATTCGATTATGCAAATTTGTATGAAAAATTCAAGTGTTTCATATGCAGAATCACAAATGGTATGTTCCAAATTTAAACATAATTTGATTAGCTACAAATTATTTCGAATACAAAAATCGGATAAATTGAAATGGTTCTGATTTTAAAAAATCTTAAAACTTGTCTAATTTTCAATTGTCAAGATTGTGACATATACATGAACAATATGTGATACGCTTAAACAAACATAACCAGTGTGTTAAGTTAAGAACTTCGATTCATCGCCGAAATCACTATTGCTTATTTCCTATTCCGCCACTTAACGCCGAATTTTGACAGCTGTCAGTTACGTTTACAAATGATATGATGTGCACAAAAGTCAATGGAAGCTGACATCTGCAATGAATAATAATTTTTTTTTATCCAAAATCATCTTTCCAGATTTGTTTTATTCTTAATTTTAAAACTTTGCCTTGATACTTGTCACTTGATTTAACTCCGCTAGAAATTTTCTTCATAGGGTTTATGATTTAGAAAGTAAGGCCTTCGTCAAAAAATCAAGATAAGTTTACCAATGTCTTGACTTTCAATTTAATCAGAATCCTATGCTTGGCCAGTGCCAAATTGTACTATGTTCTTTTTTCAAAAAAGTCATGTTCAAAAGGCAATAGGGCACACACCAGGAATTAAGGGCGCGATCACACACATTTGGGAACGTAGGGAATTTGTGGTTACATTAAACATGTATAGTTTTTAGCACACATCTCGTTTTTTTCGTCGAATATACTTCTGATTCAACTCCCGACAAGAACCTCCCCACTACCTATCTGACAGATCACCGTATAGATTTTTTTGAACATAAGCAACTGAAACAAGCATTTGACAATATTGTGATTGAATGGAAAGAGTTCCTAACGGTGATTTTTGATGTTATATTATTAATTTTTCTTTAAAAAAATTAAATAATATTTCAAAACATCCAAAAAGAATGCTACATATATCTAATAAGTTCTCATATTAAAGCTGCTTTCTATTTTTAAATCGTTTAAACAAAAAATGCACCTTTATTATATGTATGTAGCAAAATACACATAGTTTTGCAATTTGTTTTATTTTTTAAAAACCATCAATCAAAACACTCAACAAAACTAACCCTGTGGAGAAACGTTTGTATCGACGAATTAAGTCAGCTAATTTCTTCATGATTCGTTGAAATTGAAATAAATTACACAGGAAACAACACTCACAACAATATTTATGTGACATTTATTGTTAAAAAAAAAAAATCTTTCTAAAAAAAAAGAAGAGTTTTCTCTTTAAAGAAAATTATTAAAATTAACTTGACATTTTTATAAACAAAAATATCCACACAGTCTTCCTTTGTTTGTTTGGTTTTGCTTCAAATCCACCACCCACTTGACAGTTCACAACAAAAGTTTATGAACTTTTCACATATTTAACATTATTTAACATTGTAATCACATTTTTCAAAATAGACCGTTTTCAACGTTAAAAACTCGATGTACTCGTTAAACACAATATGAGCAGTTCTTTGTTTTAAGCACATCGCAGTTATATGGCTATGCCAAGGCTTCAATGAGGGTTTACGACAATTATTCCCCACACAGTTATTCCTAACAGATCTCTTGTCAGACATAAGATTTTAGATTTTCTCATGAATAAACGAAACAAAAAACACTTTATTTTATATTTGCGGCATGAAGTGAGTGAATATTATTCATAAGCTACTCAAGCAATCGAAAACTAGGATTTCCTGATTTAAAAAAAAAACAAAACACGTCACTGAGGTTGTTTAAGAATGCAGGCTAAGAGGACCACGTCCGAGTCCAAGTCCAATCACACTCCATTGAAATGTATTTCTTTTCGACTTGCCGAAAATTTTTAAAATGGAAAATTTACTTTCTCTCCAAGTTTCTTCTGTGGAATCTCTTAATGTTTATGTGAGAAGTCGTGGTATCTATTTTCGGCAATAAAGAGAAATGAAAACATTTTTCTTTAAAACAAATTTAAAAAAAAGAAGCTTTTTCCATACCGATAAGATGTTTCCATGACCAAAAGAAAAAACCCAAGAAAATCTGAAAAAAAAAACTTTTTCCAAGGAAATGCATCCAACAGTCAACTTGGTGGCGCCTCGTAAATTTTTGCCGCAAAATTATTTTAATTATATTGTGCGACTTTTGAATCTTCTGTACTAAAAGAAGAAAGCAAAAACAAAAAAAAAAAAAAAACGATTTTGATGCCAAGAATCTGTTTTCAGGATTTCACGACAAGGAATCGGAGTTGCTTAATGTGCGGAGTCAGATGCAATTTGTCGATGGTAGAGAATGCAACATCCTGAAAGTTATGTAGTTCCTGACTTATTGCCAGAAGGAACTTCTATATGGTTTTGAGGGACACGTTTTTGGCACGTGGGTTTCCTATTCGTTTTAACTTGAAGGAGTAATAATATGGGAGTTAGAATTTATTTGTAATTTAAAAATGATGTGAGTCATGTTTATTCAAGTGGAAATTCAAATAGATACTTTGGTGAAAATTATGGGACAACAAATGAGTTCACTGTAATTTACATAGATATATACGTAAACAAATCGAAAAGCTTGCTGATAAAATTCCTGCCATCGCCATCGCATCGAATGGAATTTTGCTGTTCTAGAAAATAGAATTGACTTTTGATGAGGCTTTTTAAGTTTTTTCTATGATGTGAATTGTTTAAGTGGTTGATAAGAAAGTCTATTACAGGGGACTGTCCTTGAAAAATATAAATAAGCTGATAGTGTGAGCTAAATAAAAAAGGGAAGACATTTTACTAAAAAAAAAAATAGATAAGGCTAAACGAGAGATGTTTGATCAAAATTAGAAAATTAAAAAATAAATAACTAGGTCTGTCTACCAACGATACTTTAAATGCAAATTAGGCTATAGTAGTTTGGTAGAATTGGCTACTTTGATGAAAAGAGATTAGTTTAGTGTATATTTTTTTTTCAGAGTTCAAAATGTGCCACTTAATAGAAATACACTTCAGATACACTGACAGTTATAACAAAAATGTATGTTAAGTTTTATTTACCAGAATCTTTCATAAAAATCAGTTGACACGTTTTCAAGATAATTAAGCTTTTTTTGAATAATGGTTGTATTGCTCTTTTTATTTTTGGAGGTACAAAAACTTGAATTTCTTCTCTAAGGAATTAAGAGGCTTAAGTACCAAGTTTGAAGAAAATTGCTTCAGAGGTTTAGGCTGTCGTTTTTTACTTACTTTTTAATACAAAATTTCTTTAATTTTGTTCGAACAAGGATTTGGTATAGCAATTTTAATTAATGAATATTTTAAATTTAAAAACATATTTTATTTGAAGGATCTCCTGCATACAAATTGTTATTCACATCCGTTCGGTCGTTAATAAAATAGTCGATCTAAACATTTTCTTAAACCAAAATGTAGACTAAAAAAATATATATTTTCCTATTTTCCTTACCAAGACCATGAAACAAAACAGATAGATCTTACACATGCAACAATTTCGAAATGCGATAAAATCTATAAAAAACACACCATATTTTCAACAATGACGATTATTTTTTTAAATTCGAGATAAAATAAAAAACGTGCATCAAAAAGCAATCAATTGTTATCTGTTATCAGAAAAAAAAAGAAATTCAAAAAAGCTCGCGGTAAACCCAAAAAAGCTTAAGCAAATTACCTACCCGCACTACTAAAGCCAATGAACGAGTTTTCGAGTTGAATAATTTTTGTTTGTTTAAACCTGTTTATCTTTTAATGGCACAAGTCTTAAAGACATTCTTGCAAATTAAATTAGGCCATTTGTAACCTTTTATTTTATGTAAATTAAGACACAAATTTCTAGGTATAACCTTAATAATTATAAATCTCCCAGGTGGAACTTGTGGTTTGTTTACCTTTTTTAATAAGTGTGCGTAGACGCTTATTCCAAGATACAATTTATAGAATTTTTTTTAAGAATAAGTAATTTGAGATAGTTTAGATAGTTATATCACATTAATATCAATAGTTTAAATATAATATCACACACTTATCACACGATCTAAAAAAATCTATCACAAAATGACAAATCATATATTTTGGATTAAAATTGATTTTTAAATGAATTTTTTAAACTGCAAAACGTATTAACAAACCGCTATATCCTTTAAATTTCAAAACGAAACCAACCGCGTAAATAAAAAAAAACATCGACGGAGGGGTGCTGACATTTTTCGCAACTGATACCACCCTAAGCAAGCACCTACGCCAAGGTGATTGCAAAGGCCCACACAACGATTTCTTTTTTTTTTTTATTTTCGTTCTTTCCTTCTCCATCAAAGCAAACAAGCACCTCAAACAAGAAATTAAAAAATAAGTTAAAAAAAAACACAGCAACAATACAATACCAATATACTATATACGTCAAACCGAAAGTATCTGTGTTTGTCTGTTTGCATAAATGACATACGTCAACAAAGCTTTTTGTTGCTATACCGTGAGTTTCGTTGTAAACGATGGAACAAAAAAAAACATCACAACGAGATTAGGAATTGTGGATTTTATTTTCCATATTTCTGTTCTTGAATTAGTGTCAAGTGAGAATGCGCGAATTCAAGAGGTATGGACGAACTATAGCTTATAAAATAGCGAATGGTAGAAGAATAACACGAGAATGGAAAAACTGTCTCCATGACGTCGTCGCGTGGTTGTTACTTGATAAGAATATTTACTGAAGTAGAGTAGATAGTCATCTGCAGAAGTTATCAACCTATCTCTGATACACGGTTAATCTGTAAATTTATTCCGCCGAGAGGAACACTTGAAACTTCGGTATAATTTCAATAGAAGACATCAATTTATAAATTGAGAACACAAAACTTATTTAAATTGGAACACTTCTTACGTTCTGAATGCCAATGCGCAATGCGAAAAAAAAACAATCATAGGAAATTATTATGCAGTTAGAATATAAATTTTCTTTCGAACGGAAAAAAAAGCTGGTTGATCGATGAAAACTATCACAAGTTTGCTTGTTTTCAATCATATGGAGGTGCGACGAGACACCTAAATAAAAATATACTAAGGTGGTATAGGTTCTCTTATCGAGAAGGCATACTTTCGCCTTGTTTCTATAAGAAATTATAGAAATTCAATGAAAGAAATTGTAAAGTGTTGCCAGGCGATCAATAAATGTTGATTGGTATTATTAGTTCTTTTAAATGTGAATTTCGATGCAATTTTTTTCCTTGACCGTCGATAGAGTTAGAGACGACGGCAATTTGTATGTTAAAATAATTTTCCAATTCAATTGAATATATAAAGTGTCACCCTATCGGCAGACGGTTTAATTTTTGCAAATGGCGCCGAACGTCAATCGATACAATTATACCGCGTTTTTAAAGTGTTGTTAAGCGATTCATGTCTTGTGGACGTGTATTTTCTATCACCTTACTTCACAAAAATGTCAAAATAGAATTGACAATTGCCGCCATTTGTAAAAAATATAGCGTTTGCTGATAGGGTGACAACTTTTGCGCTACGTATCAAAAATGTCACAAAAATGTACAAATAAATATTTACATATTTTGAACGTTGCGATTTAATAAAATTGATTAACTTTTGACATAAAACGATTCCGAAAACATAACTCAGAATAGCCAATCGACGGTTTTACGAGAAGCAGGTATGACAAACTTTCAAACGTAAAAGCTACTAATATTTTTGTTAGTTCTAACGTATCTTTCAAAACAGTTGTTCATCAGAGTTCGTATGACAAATTAGCAAACAATTTCGTCAATCGAAAAAAACAGGCGTTAAGTTTTAATTGTCAAACGATCAAACTATCGAACGATGCGCAGCACTATGGAAATCGATTTTTCACTATAGAAATCAAAATGGTGACATTATGGGGCGTTCGGGGGCTTTGCTGTGCAATACGTTCGCTGTTGTTGTAATACGTGTTAAATAACACGCCATTTACAGCTGACGACCATGACAACAAACAAAACATATGATTTCCAAATCGGAGCCAAGCTAGCGCTAAATTTCTGGTATACTTAGGTATAGTAGTGCACAGCAGACTTCGATATCAGCTGTCTTTTCAGTTGTTGTTTGTACACTTTAATTACGTGCCTAATACATCATCTTCTTCTTTTGAAACATTTGTGGTCTTACTTCCTGGTTCATTTAAAATTTATATTTTACCCAACAAACGTATGTTGAATTCACTTTGAGCTAAGGAGTAATCGTAAGCAATTCGTTTTTTTCTCTGTTTTGACTTTTGAAAGAAATGGTTACCTATTGGGTTTTATACGTTCACAAACGCACAGAATATTTGTCAACAATGTACCAGAAAGCTGTGCGACACTGAACGCCCCCATTATCGAAAGGACTATATTTTTATTAGTTTTGTTCACTAAAGAAAAGATCAAAACAGATTAGAAGAGTACGAAAATAAACATAGAACAGTCAAATTAACGTCAGTTGTCAAAACAACAAAAAAACATTTTTTGAATATTTGTGTGTTTTTTCTTGTTAATAATCCAATTTTTTTGATTTTAGTACCAATTAAAAATTACAAGAAGATTCACCAAATAAATAAATAAGAAAAGAAAACAAATAATTTTGACAGTTCTTACGATTCTGTTCGAATTTATTCTTACTCAAAAGCTAGAAAATAATATCCTGTTCTTTTCTAATGAAATCTGTCCTAGAACTCTTGACTGAATATCAATTCAGATCAATTTAGAACAGAAAATTCTCCACTGAACAGCAAAACGTTGTACTTTTCTGTCTAGAACAGTCCTGTACAATTCACTGAACACAACTGCTGTGTCGCACATTTCTTTCAAATGTTTTTTTTTTTTTTTTGACAAGAATCTTTAAAATTTGTGTACCAGATCAGAATTTAAACTAAATGAAAAAACGTTTTTCAGTACATTATTTAGATTTAATCCAAAACTAGGAAAACTTAAACTAAATTGACCTTTAAAAAATAATATGTCAATAAATTATTTGTCAACTGTTATACTACGAGCATTTTTATTCTGTTCATTTTAAACCAGAATTTTTGAGATTCACACTGACGACTGTTGAAACTTTTGATGCCCTGCCAACAAGTTTAACATCTAAAAGTAGATAAGCTATGACAACACTATCCAAATCCCAAGATAAACTCCCCATAACATTCGGTCCAAAAGAAAAATGCACATTGCATTTATTGCACTCAATGGCGTCTGGCAATGTTTCCCCTGGCAACGGAATACAATAAATTTTGGTGCCACTTCCGTGTCTCAACACATCGCAGTCCGTGCTCTTTGACGACTTTTTTCATAATTTTTTTTCTTTCTCTTCTCTTTGTACACTTGTTAGTTTTTGTATGTCTCTGCTTTGTCTACGTTCTTTGCATAATAAAAACCAAACATAAATAAAAGAAGGTATTGAAAAAAAGCAAACAGAAAAATATCATAATTTCATCTATCCAGGTAGATTTAAGAACAGGTCCGCATTTGCTCATTTAGGAGCCCTTAGCTAACGTTAAAGGGCGTAGATTACTATTAATTTTGAAAAACGGTTTCGCCATTGATTTAGTGTGTAAATTATAGTATTCGTAAGTAGAAAATAATACTCACTATTCCACCGTAATAATCAATTTTGATTTACAAGCTTAAAATGACATTTCAAACGTCACTCAGAAAAATGCATCTCAGTAATTATTTAATGCAAATTTTCTAAAGGGTTGAAGGTATAATAATAATGAAATAATAAATTTAATTTTGAAAGTAGGAAAATAATTATATTTGTCTCAAACAAATAAAGGGCCCTCCATAGTTTTTTGCTAATACAAATCCAGCCTTGTGTAGGAAGGTTTGTTTCAGATATATACTATACATACGAGATATAAAATAAAATTTGCATGTATGTATACAAGTATGTACTTATATCTCATTATTTCTTTGGTTCGTGTTTTATTTTCCTTGGTGGTTATTCGCTGACGACAGTGCACTTCCGTGCAAAGCTAAAATGATTTTTAAAAAAAACTTAACCGGCGTGTAGGCAAGCAGTGTACATACACATCTATGATGGGATCTATACACTTATGTACATATATAAAGGGTTTACTTCCGCTAGAGCCTCAATTTAATCCCAGTCTATTCGATGAATCAATGAAAAATAGGATACACACATCGCATCCGGCTTTGCAATCCCAAAAATCTGAAAATTCGAATGAATGTAAATAAAGACAAGCCAACTGTAAAACAGGTGATTCCAGTTCATTGATTTGCAAAATCATGTAAATAATAAAAACAAGAGAATATACAGTGACAATATGCTATATTTTGATCTGAAGTTATTTACCCTATTTTTTGTTTTGTTTTCCAAGAAAAAAAATTTAAATTTTCTGCAAGAGTTAAAAGATAAAATAAGCGAGTTTCAGAAGATAAAAACCTTGGATAACTCGGTGATGAGGTATTGAATAAAACTATAGGGTAAACTCGAGATATATAAATATTTGGATTAGAATGTGACAGGATTTAAAATTTTGTTACTTTCATATTATAATTTGTTTGGATAAAATTACTAAGCTTTACGAAAATCTTGGTTCCAAAAAAAAAATCAAAGTCAAAAGAGAGATATTGTAAATCACTCCTTGGAAATTAAAAGTTATCACAAAACTCATTATGGAAAATTAGATTTAAGTAAAATAAGGCCCAAACAACATAGAAGAACTTTTTAACGGCTTCAATATAATTAACTTTGTGATAATCATATTCCAAGGAAAAACTTTAAGAAAAAAAATAGTTAGAGTTTCAAAAACAAAAATTCGCGTTTCTAACCTAGAAATTCTAATTTCTGGTCGACTTCCTTTGAAAAGGAACCAAGCATCGGACATAGAATATCAGTTTATTTAAAATGTTACATTATTAAAATTCTATAATTGGACATTTTTTGAAAACTGCATATGAACGAACATATTTAATTTACCCTACACCACAAAAAAAAGGAGGATACACTTTATAAAAGAGGAACGTGGGAACAATTTCCTGCGAAAAACATGAAAATAATTTCCACAAAATTCATTTCCATTTCTACTTACGCTGTTTGTGCTCGTGAACGTTTCATGACCTCTCCGCCATTGCGTATTGAATTCTTCTTAAGCAATGTTTGTTGGATAACAGCACCGTTGGAGCCATTAGCTGCTCCACCATTACCGCTACCAACTCCGGTACCGACACCACTGCCAGCAATGACAACAACACCCCCATGATGGTGATGATGACCGTGAATGTGATGGTGATGAGTGTGATGGACAGATGACGACGACGATGCTGCTGCTACTGCGGCTGCTGTCGAAGATGAAAGTAGTGATGCCGGTGTACCGGATGTGGCTACGACTGTTGGCAGACCGGCTGCCAATGATGATTGCTGTTGCTGTTGTTGCTGATGACACAACTGATGATGGGGATGATGTTGATAGATAATTTGCTGCTGTGATGAAGGTGGGTAATGGGTGGATGGTTGCAGGTAAACATATCCTCCAGTACCGGTAGATACACCTCCGCTAGATGATATCGATCCCGGTGTGGGGGCAGCTGCAATAGTATATTGGCCAGGACCAGGTCGATCGATTACCTTTTGTGGAAAGCTGTAAGAAAAAAATAAAAAATATATATATATATAAGAAAAAGCTTTAGAAAATGAAATAATAATAGCAATCTAAGTTAAAGTTTAGCTCATGCAAAAGATTACAAAAAAAAAAAAACGCAAAAATCAATTTGATTTTCTACCCTACAACGAATCCGGGGTAATTGGAAGCAATTTTATTTGACAAACGTGCCAAACGTGACCTTTGATTCAATGCTATTTTCTCTATGCAAAGGGCAAGGTATTTCAATGCAGTTTTATATTTTAGGCTTGATTAAATGTCTGTGCATCGAAAAAGATGCTTTTCTGAAGTTCAATTGAATTACCAATATGTATGACATAAATTGTGTTTTCCCACCGGGTGGCGTTATGTAGAATAATAAAGAGCAAAGAAAAATGACAAATGTATCTGTGAGAAGGCACGATTCATACCACGCGTTCTATATTGAATTCTTTGGTTCACAAGTGCCTTCTTTAGATGTTGTTTTTTTTTAATAAAAAAAAAGAAAAAAATAATAATACAACATAATTGAACATAACTATTTTATAAAAAAAATAACACGTATTTTATTTTTAAAATTCAAACAAAACAAAAATACAATTTAAAATTAATCTTAATCTTTTTTAATTTTCAATTTTAGTGAACGATTCAGCAGCAGGAATTCCCACGAAGATAAAAGTGTATCAATTCGAAGGTAATTTATTTTCGAATGTCATCAAATTCTATTTTCAAAAACTTATTTTCCCCCGTTTTATTTTTGGAATTACCGACTGAATTAATGCATTGAGGAAAATAGGTTTTATTTTTTTTTTAATAGAAACATAGGTATTTGAAATAGGAATATTAAAAGAGGAAATTTAATTTTTCTTAATGATTAATAGGTTATCTTGTTTGAATTTTTAAGATTGCCAAAAATTGTGAATCAATTTTTAACACTCTTGAAAAAATAATAAATTTATGAAGCTTGGCAATAAAGTGGAAATGAAAATTCGTATTTAATTTCATCATAATTATTTGTTTCATATATAATTAGAAATCGTAAACAATTTTTAAAATCTTAAGATTAATCGAAAAGACCAAAAAGAAAACCGCAGAAACTGGGCAAATAATTTTATTCTATATTTTTTTCATGGACTTTTACGATATTCTTCTCGGTGGTATTGTAAAGGAAGATGTATACCAGCCTAAAAACTATAAGAAAACTTACTCTGCACTTATTTTGAGTATAATCAGCTTTATTCTGCAAGGCGTTGAACGCAAAACGACAGTATGAATTTTGTATTACGTAAGGCGTTGAACGCGCCAAATAAACGTCAATTTGTCGATTCTCTTTTGTGGAAGGCGTTTACTATATTTTTTCGTTGAAATCTGTCGCCGAGAAATTTGTCGACGGCAGGAATAAAAATATTATATTTTGATTTTTTTTTTAGTTTTTATAATTTAAAATTCTTTGTTAGGTTAAAAATAACTACCCAAATTCAGATGCGACGAATGATCGGGCTCATGAAAAGCTTAAAGAGGTTAACGACACGACTCAAAAAACGACAGTCGGCGTTTAAGAAAAACGTCTATCCGAATAAGAGTGAATGTCTTCTCAGCAACAGCAGTCGCCATTATTTTAGAACTAAATGTATTTCAATTGTATTTCAAAATTGCTGTTGCTGGTGCATTACTGACAACTTTCCTAATACGATATTCAATGGCAGCACATTGTAAAAATACATAAAAACAATGCATGTAAAATCTACAAGGTATGTTTGTTTTGATACGAAACAAGAATGTCAATGTGTTTGAAAAGTTTTTATTTACCAGCGTGATTTTTGGTCTTGACGATGCTGGTGTTAGTTTAACCAGTTTTCAGTCAGTATTGAAACTCAGTTAATCATTTTGACAGCAGTATTGAGTGTAAGTCAGTAGTTGTTCTATGTCTTTTGACTCAATTGACCAAGTATTTGTACTAACAATAATTATTACTGACATGTACCTTTATCATGCGAAAAAAACTGAACATCTATTTTATTGACTTTAAGGCAGCTTTCGATAGCATTGATATAGAGATGCTCTATTTTATACATTGGAAAAATATTGGAATATCTTCCAAAATGATTAGTATTTTAAGAGCTATGTATATGCAGAAAATTCTATAGCCGTTTGTGACGGCAAGAGTGTTTCTGAAAACTTCAGCTCCTCAATAGGCCTAAAGCAGGATTATACATTGAGGTTTCTTGTTCATTTTATTTATCGTGGATTTAGTTGAGCACGAGGGGGAGGAGTGATTATATTGCTGAAGAACTTATTCCAGGTTAATTATATGCTAACAACGTCGTTCCTTTATCGAATCTCCAAAAGAACTTTAAGACGTGCTAATCAGATTACAAAAACACTGATATACCTGGAATTTATCAGTTAACCTTAGTAAATCAAAGATATGTCCTAAAAGAGGACACGGAAGATGAGCTTGTTATGAAAAATGGAATTACCTTGGAAGTAAAATTGTATGAAAAAACAAGTGAAATCAGCAGCAAAAGTTGAACTATGCTTCTCATGGAAAAAATGTATTGCCAACAAATCTATTTACTATTCAGCAAAATATAAATCTTTTCAAGCTTTTGCGAAAGCTATAATGTTTTACTGCCCGTAAGTGTGGGGCTACACAGAATACGAGGACATTGAAAAGTTTCTTTTGAAAAAATCTTTTTGAAACAGGTTTTTGAACTGCTTTCCACAACTCCAACTTATATCTGCATATCGAAACAGTAGTACCTCCATTGTTTATTGACAATTTCAAGATCAATTTCCATTATATACGTGAAGTAGGTATAATGCGATTGGAATCTTCGAAGCTGATCAAGAGGGCTTTAAAATTTATTATTTCTAATTGCCTCAACTTTGTGCAAACATGGATCAATCTCTTGAATTCTCTGAATGAAACACTTGAAATTAATTTTTTTTTAAATATAACAGGTCTTAAAATAAATCGTTATTCACTTTTATGCAAACTGGACGAAAAATATCGGAAGCATTTTGTCAACCTGGCTAGAATATCGAAATATAAAGATTACTATAGGAGGCTGGAGTTTAATTTGGAAGAGTTAAGTTATTTCACTGAGTTGAATTCCAGAGAAAATATTGCTCAAAAGGCTAGCCAGTGAATTTTTTTTGAACTTACATAACTCCTAAAATTAAGTTTTATATTTTCAATAATTTAAGATGTCAAACTGAAAGTTTTAAAACTGATTTTTTTTAAATAATAATAAAGTCTATTCTAAATAGTCTTCGGACTCGTAATTATGTACAAATAACTCGGTTTAACTTTAAATCACCGGTTGACAATAACTGTCTGACTAAAAGACTGAAAACAGTAAACAATTTACTGTTTTGCTAATCAGTCCTAGAATCTGCGAGAAAACAAACGAATGCAATATACATATTCGTTCGAATTCATTCATTAAATATTCGCTCTCGAGCATTTTTGGATGAAGCAACCGCTTAAACTACTTAATCGTTTCACTTTTGCGATGTGATAAAACACAGTGTCTGCTTTCAGGCCGACAAAGTCTATATCTAGACTCACACAAACATAATATATGTACCTTGATTTGTTTTTCTTTCAGCAGTCTTTTCAAAAGGGATAAGAACAACTTTGGCTAACAATCTGAATAACCTAATCCAGTTCCACACTCCTACATATAATATTCTCTTCACCGTTTCACTTTTTTAGTGCTATATAACATACAAAAAAAAACAAGTTAAAACCGTAAGAAACAGCAAAAATAATTATCAATTAACTGTTTTATATTTTTGATTTTTGAAGGAATCTTAGAGAGTTCTTCAGACTTTATGGTTTAAACTAAATCAATACATATTTCTCCAAAAATGATAATACTTATATTAGAATATGTAATTGAAAAAATACTTTTCAACTCACTTTATTTTTTGAAATTTTCTTCGAAAACAAAAACCACAAAAAAACACATAATTCAAATAGTGTAATATGTAAAATGTTAAAACCACGATTTATCAGTTTGCAAACAATATAATGACCCAAAAAATCAATTAAAGCGTTCTTTACGCTTAAATTGTAGTTTTTTTATTTAATTTTTTTTCAAGCTCACTTCACGTCAGCACAATTATTATTGTAATCAGACAAAAAAAAACCGTTTAAACACTTGAAAAATATCTGTTTCTATTTCCTTAATATATTTGCTTTCGTTTGTTTATCTTTATGATTATTTTTTTTAAGTGCCTTTTGTTTAAACAAAAAATAAACCGATATTTACTTGTGAACACAATTTCCACTTAGCCAGTCAATTATACATATATTTCAAAGGAATGAAAAGAAAAACGACACTAAATTTTCATTAAATTCAATTTTAATAAAAATCGTTTAATATTTAATTTAATTATTTAACCGATTTTTCTATTTTTCTCAAACGCCCAACCGAAACAAACTCGAACTCCACATCAGTCAGTGTGCCTGACATGATAAAATGCTTAGAAATAAAAAATAGCACAAAAAACCGATAGAAATGGAAAAAAACAGGCAAAGATATTTTCGTATTTTTTTCTTGTACCAGTTTAACTCTCTGAATTTTAAGCTAAAACAACATAACAAAAAGGTATACAACAACAAAAGCGAAAAGAGTTGTGCAGAAAAACTGTCTCAGTAATTGTTAGGCACACGGTTGGCGGTTTATGAAAAGTCCACGATTACAAATATAACAAAAGCTAATAGCATAGCACCAATTTTAGTTACTAGCACTTCGAACTCGAACATACACTCTGGATCATCGGATTGATTTTGTATTTTTACAGTTTTTTTTGCATTTGGAAAAATTAAATCGAAATCGATATGACATTATTATAAAAGAGAACACGAAAAAAGTGAGTTCCACAATTCCGCCTATCGGTCGGTCTGTAGATCGAACGATAGCCTAATCCACTAAAGCGATTTTCTTCAAACTTAGTACTTAGTCTTAGGTGATTCCCTAGATGCTTTTATACATTTTTTTTTTAGTTCCGAAGTAATGGAACCTCACATATAATTCCTTGTAGCAAAACACGTAAATCTTAATTACCTCGAAAATGGCTAATGATTTTTATAAAAAAAATTCAGAATCTTCTACATTTTGGTCCAACAAAAAAAATTTTACATAAAATAATATTAGCGTATCTGCCATAGAAGTGTTTTTTTTATTTTCAAATTACTCATAAGCGTCATAAACAAATATTTTTTTTTTTGAAAATTGAAAATCAAACGGTTGAAGAATTTTTTTTAAAATTCAATTGTTAAATTTATATCGTTAAATACTTAAAATTGACATTTTTTTAATGACAAAAATAAGAAAATGTAAACATTTTTATTAATATACAAAATCAAGTAAAAAACTATTTTTAAAATATATTTAGTTGTTTGTACTAAGTAACTTGTGCTTACGATGTGATCGTGTATAAGCACAAGTACTTGCGATCCAGTCGTGAGTTTTATTTGTAGTTTTTCTTTTGAAGTACTTTACTGAGTGGTATTTATTTTAGTGAACTTAAAAAATGTCATGAGTTTCCTCTCGGACCTAGCTTCGTACTTACTGTCAAATATAGAAGATCTTCTTAGCCGTTTTACCTTTTTTATTTACTATTTCTATCTCTAGATTTATTTATTTAATAAATAAATAAATAAATAAGTAAATAAATAAATCTCTATCTCTATCTCTATCTCTATTTCTATCTCTATCTCTATCTCTATCTCTATCTCTATCTCTATCTCTATCTCTATCTCTATCTCTATCTCTATCTCTATCTCTATCTCTATCTCTATCTCTATCTCTATCTCTATCTCTATCTCTATCTCTATCTCTATCTCTATCTCTATCTCTATCTCTATCTCTATCTCTATCTCTATCTCTATCTCTATCTCTATCTCTATCTCTATCTCTATCTCTATCTCTATCTCTATCTCTATCTCTATCTCTATCTCTATCTCTATCTCTATCTCTATCTCTATCTCTATCTCTATCTCTATCTCTATCTTTATCTCTATCTCTCTATTTTGATAAGCATAAAGCTTGGGTAGCACAATTATTGCAAAAATCTTTAAAATGAATTAAAATCTTATAAATCCTAAAAAAAATCCAACATATCTCTATCTTTTCTTTATCTCTGTCTAGGTATATCTCTATCATTATTTATTGCGGGAAAAATCGTGAAAAAAAACGAACTCAATCAATCGAACTGGAATATTCATCGTGAAAAATTATCCACTATACTCACATTATTATGAACAAAAGTATATGTTTGTGTTGTTTTGGCTGTATTTTTGCACTTTATGTATTTGTAGTAACTGGTATTTTTGTTTGGGCTTTTGAACCTTGTAGAGCTTTTATGTTTTATTATTGTATCTGTCTTCATGTCCACTTTAGTGATTCATTTTCAGCTTAGAGCTGAGATGTTGTTTATAAATTGCTAACATCCAAAACTACAGCAGCATGACAGGTGTAAAAAAGTGTATCATTAAATTTGTCGATTACTCTAGGTACGAATAGACAGAGACCTACATACTCGTACATATATGGACAATGGGCAAAGTGCATGAACAATTCGCATAGTGTGCACCTGAACTGAAGGCAAACATAATACAATAATTAGATTTAGTAACAAAACACCTGGACCTGACCTGAACTATAAGTTCATATAGGTACTCGTATATTGTTTTGTTTGTGTATGCTTTGAGGTTGTGTGTTTTTGAGGTGTAGAACAGGTTACACAGCTGCCGGATTTAGTTGGCAAAAAGTTCTAAAGTTCTCTTCTCCTTTAGTGAGGATTGAAGCAATTTATTGCATTTCATTTACCTACATCTACATATATATCTGAATAGCATTTGAAACTTTTAAATTTTTTGATTGCAAGTGATAAATTGTTGTCACGTATATTAGTTAGATATTGTATCTTTTACATCAATTGCTGGAAATTTAAGTGCTTCATTGAGCAGCGATACAGCGACGTGATTTGTTATACATATACGTATGTACATATATGGAAATATAGTTGAATGGATGTATATGCTAAAAGGGTTGCCAATTGTCTGTTTATTTAAAAAAAATATGTCTATAATTTCCAGGAAGTTTCTTTAAGAGCATCTCGTACTTTTTCAAAAATATCATTAATTTTAAATTAAAAATGGTAAGAAATGAGTTAGATCTCAATCAAGTTCTATTTTTTCGTTAAACCGAGTTTTAGGGGTTAGAACTTTCTCAAGAAATTAGCTGTAATAGTTTGAAGCTACATATTCTTAGACCTTACATACAAGTAAATGCTTATAAGTATAAACATAATTACAGTCTTGTATAGGTAATGATAATAAACTGGGTATAACGAAGAAAAAAAAACAAATATCTTTAGGAACTTTGTGTGTTTCATACTTCTAACACTTAAAATGAGTGTCTAACATTTTACATATATGTATACCTATCTAAAACAAACAACCTTGAAGTTCAAATATGTCCTTCAAAAGCTTTTGTAAACTGTTAAAATATTATCTTTAGAACATTCACCAGGCTGTTGGAAGAAAAAAAGTCTCTCAGCACTAATGAAGTCTTAAATTTCTAATCATTAAAACGTGATGTAAAAATCACTGTACATACATCCGAGTTATGAGCTAAATATAAAATAAATTTAATATCTTAACGTGTGTGCAAAAATTCTATACCTACAAATATCTATAAAAATGTCAGTAGCACCATAAAAATAGCACATTTTGCACGTAATTTTTGCACTTTAATTATAATACCTTTCTCAGATATACCTATATGTATAGCCTCTCAGATGAAAACCTACTCGTAATTTGATTTATGAATCATTCATTAGATATATGTTTATATGAGACACATAAACTTTAGGTATTCTAACAACTTTTAATTCATAATCAACTTTCACTACAAATTGCTTATAAATAGTGAACAAAATAAGTGCACTATTACTCGTATGTATTCGAGATTAGATGTTTATTGCAACATTTGACGAACGGATAATATATTTTTCATCTCTAGATACTGTGTGTCGTTAACACCTATAAAGATATATAGGTTTCTGTATATAAGTCAATGGATCGTCACTGAAAAAGGAAGTATGTTCAGAAGGCATTCGTTTTCCTATTTTGGGAGCAAAACATTCGAGAATACAGCTTTTAAAGTAAAATATAGATAAACTATGTAAAATTGGGTCATGGTTTTATTTTGTTTTGGTTGAAGAGGTCAATTTAGTCCATTTACGGTTCTAAAGTTTTCGAATGTTTATATTTTACTAGTTTTAAAATGAAAATGTACAAAGCTTTTATAATTAGTCACAAATTAGTGCAAAATGCGATGACAATATAACATTAATATATAATGAAATAAATTAAATTGACACATTTAATTATAATGATAAAAGAGTGGACATATTAAGCGTTTGATCTATCTGTCCACCAAATATAGATGAATATCATATATAGTGATGACCTTCTGCTGACGCAATCAAAGTTGTAAAAGAATAAAATCTCTTGTGAATGTAATCTTTTGCAGGAATGAAGAATAACTCAAATGAATACTGAAATAATTATTACACATTTTGTTTATGTCAAATGAATTTTTGGTTTGATATAATTCAAACTCGAATTCTCGAAGTGCAGTCAATGAATGCAAACTTTTGACTGAATTCATTAAAGATTGAATTCACAAGTTTGCATTTTCTAACAACTCTGCTAAAGGAATTATACCAGCTCGATAGCCTACCATTCCAAAAAACATATTATAAATTTTAACTTGCGATATATTCATACAAACAGAGATACTATGTACGGTACATATATAGCAAGTTTTGGATTCGTAAAAAAATCGCTCGCGAGATTTTGATCAAACTTGCTATTATGATCATAGCGAAGAGGGAAAGAGGTTGGTTTTACAGATCTGCGGTTCTTCCTACAACGGCTGGATGGATTTTCTTCAAATTTGTTGCAATTCGTTTTTTTTTTGTCAGTAATATGCCCGCACTTTTTAGCCAAAAAGTTAAATGTTACTTTTCTGAAATACGACTCGAACGATTTTTATAAAAAAAATCGATTTATTAATAAAGTTAAATTGTACTTTTCCGATTTTTTTTAAAAGGTATTAGAAGGACCATTTTTTTGTTTTTATGGAGAATCCTCTAAAAAGTGTGAGCCAATTTTTTTTGTTGATATTTTGTATTCAGCAATTTTTTTAGGCAAGTTTTGCATTTGGAAAAAAGTCGAACTCGAGATTTTAATCAAACTTGACATTACAATGATAGAGAACTAAAAAAAGTGGGTCCCGCAATTCCGTTTGTCTGTCTGTAGGTCGAAGGCTGAAGCGATTTTCTTCAAACTTAGGACTTAAGCGTTTGTCTCAATTAGATTTATAAATCTTTTGTTAGACCCAAAAATAACGGTACAGGGTATAGCATTTTTTTGCCAAAAAAGTAAATCATAATTATATATTTAGAAAACGATTTTAACTAAAAAAAATTGTGCACTAGGTACTACAGGTATACATTTTGGTCCAAATTTGTTTCCCCATATTTTGTTATTTACGTGCCACAAAACTATTTTTCTTCTATTTACGACTTTCTTATTAACGGCTCAACGGATTTCATTCAAAATTTGGAGTAAATCCTTGGAATTCTAAATAATACTGCATACTAAAATGTTCGAAAAACAATTTGGTGGATTTTTGAAAAAAGAAAAGTAAATCTTTTTGTTTTGAAATTCAATATTTCGAAAACAGGTGGATGCATTACAATATTGTTTTTTTAAATTTATATTTTCAGAGAAATTAAAATTATCAGCATTTTCTGTTTAGAAAAAAAAATGCTAAATTTTGTATATACCTAACAAATTAAGTAAACAAACGTTTTAAAACTATATTTAGGGTTTTCTACTAGGAATTTTGGGCTTCCGATGTGATCGAATATAAGAGCAAGGACGCGCGATCAAGTCGTGAATTTTATTATTTATATTTTAATGAATAAAAATGTTTGAAAAATATTTTTTGTATAAGACTTTTTCGACACTGAATTTTAGTGTTTCTTTTTAGGACGACGGATCACACTGGCGAGAAAAAATGTTTGTTGTGGCTGTTCATTTCCTTTTCTTTATGCTCTGTACTCGAACTCGATTTACAAGCCACATTTTACACTGGTCCTAAAATGATATTTGCAAGTCCCGTCTAGCACTTTCAAGTTTCTGTTTCAAATCATACCAAAATCTTTACAGCCTTTATTGTGAGTGTATATTACCATACGAAACGCTCTCTTTAGAAAAGTGTATTCTTGTTTACCAACTTTTCATACAAGCTACAAAAACATTTTCAATATAACTTCTGAAGGGGAAACAAATTCAAATATATCTAGATGGGTAGACTGTAAAGTCTAATTTAAGGAATAGCGCCCTCACCCCTTAAAATGCACTGCAACTTTTCAAATGTCTATTTCGTTACTTATCTGTACATTTGAGAATCTCCCCTAAAATTGTATAATCTAGTATTCTTTTGAAGCCGTAAGCCATTCATTAATTAAAGAGCTAAAAAGACAGGCCATTGACATAACCTTGATCTACTGTAGTATCTAAGTTCACATAACTCCGCTTATGTTATCAAATGACTACTGGTAGGAAAAATGCGACATCAATATGGTATTAAGGTTTTAGATACGCGTGCCAAAACCAAATGAGAATTTTTCAAAAAACAAAAAAATGCCATTCCTTTCCCATAATATTTCATTCCTCTGTCACCCTAGAAACCTCGATTTTATTTAACATATTAAGCCTATTGTCTACCCTTAGGAATGTGCATACCTATTGTGTGAATACATGTACGAGTATGAGAAGAAAAAATCATTTATTCCGGGTAAATAAATGACTAAACTTTTTTTTAAGGGCTTCACAACTTTTCAATAAAAAAAAATAGTTTTGTATACTTCATAGTTAGATCCTATATGATTTCTTGACATGAATCAGATCGTAAACAAGGGGTGGGTTTTAATGCGCCGGCCGGCCGGCCGCTCCCTTATGGTTTGTGTGATTAGAAACTTAGAAACAGAACGACATATAGCTCGTGTAAATGAGGGGCGTCTTCTGGTTCTGGTGTTGATTTACAAAAAAAAAAACCCTTTCCATACAATTTCGTTTTCCAATAAACAAAGTTTAATGCAACAAATCAAAAAATCATTCCGGTGTATTTAATGCCGCCTGGCCCGTAGAAGTCAGTCATGCTTGGATTTTAATTTTACGTTTCAATTGTGTTGTTGTCCCTAAACGAAATATTTTGTTGGGTAATAAAATTTGAACCACCAGATTTCGCTCGGCAAAATTTCACAGAAAGCGGCGGTGGTAGTTTCTGCGTCATAATTTAATGGCTTGTTTTTTTTCTTTTATTTTATTTGCCTAGAGAATGCTACTTCAGTGGATTCAATTTGGTTGTAAAATTTCAGAGTTACCTACGACGTCGAGGCGACACAAAAGAGGTGTGTGTGTGTTTTTTTTATTATCCCTTAAAAAATAAGAACCCTAAAGAAACACTTGGATACACTAGGAACATCCGGAGAATTTGAATTAAATCACAGGCGGTTTTTTTTTCGGTTTTATAAAGGACATGGTTTTAGCTTGACATTGTCTTCCCTCATTTGAATATGAACAAATCTACCGCCCCGCCCCCACAAGAGGATGACGTTAATTTTGTGGAAATGTTACTATACAACCAGGAAGGAAATAAATAAATTTATGAATTTTACTTAATGAAATGATGTGGGGTGGGGCGTTATTTTTGTTCGTTTTTTTTTCATTTTTGTAAAGGTTTCCACATGAAATGGTATTATTTTTTCCCAAGGAGAATTGTTTGTTTTCGAAATTTTTTGGGAGTTTGTTTTTAACAACAATTCTTAAGTTGACGTAAATATTCACTGACACAACCCCTTATAGGGAGTTATTTTCGTGAAGATGATGAAAATAAAAAATAAATCACAGACTCACGACTCCAAGGCAAACAAAAAATACTTAAACAAATTATTTAGGATATTGAAGAGGGATTATGGGAAATTGTTTGACAACCAAGAAAATTCCGAGAAATAATGTAGGCATTTATTTATTTAACATCAATCAAGAGATACAATAACCACTTATAGACTACCAAAATAAAAATAAAAACAAATTAATCTACTCCATTATGAAGGACGGAGGAGTAAGTGGATTTTGTACAAGAAAGGCATTTATGTACTTGATTTTTTTTTTAATTTGGTTTTTTATTGGTACAAGAATTTAATTCCCTTTTTAAACAAATCTGCAAAGCACTGATTTCGACTCTTAAATCCTTCCATTGGGAAAAAAAATAAATATTTTTTTGATTCAAAATTCAAATTCAATCAAATTCTATCCCTCTTTCTACTAACATTACTAAGCACTAGTACAATTGGAAGTGTTTAGATTGACAACTACCAGTTTTACATATATATAGGAATATTCGCCAAAACAATAGAACAAAATAATCTATTTATTGCCACGAAAAAAATCAAAATTCTGAATTTTCCAATGGAAAACACCATAAGTAAATATTTCAATGTTGCAAAAAAAATTATGGTTATCTTTTCCACAATAATTTATAAGGTTTTCCAACTGAAATTATGTCTCATCGAAACCAAATTGACAAATGACGCTAAATGGACTTTTGGAATGAGTGGGCTGGCAATATTTGTCATACGAAAATGAAAAGACAAATTGACATTTAATTAGTGTTCCTTATTTCATGTAAAATTGTGCTGATAGAAATTTACGAAACAGCAGACAACGGGCATGTTTATTCATTCATTTTTGACAGATTGGTTGATTTATTGACAAAACCATCAGAACGCAATTTAAAAATAAAAATTAAACATTTTTTTATTTTTGTGACATACAGTATATAAATGTTAATTTGTTAATTCAATCGTGTGTATCCGTCATAAAAATTTTGATGCCATCCATGAATTTAATGGTGCAATTACTTATGTTATGTCATTTGCATATGACATACAGGGGTGTCATTTTGGGCGAGATAAATTTTGAGTCGAAAGGGCAATATAAAGGGTTATCCATTTTGCGGTTTCAAAAGTATAGGGCTGGAATACGACATCTGTCATTTTACGAACACATCCCAAATATGTGGGACAGTTGTTTTTTTTTCAACAGGTACGGATAGATTTTGACAGTTGATTGCAGCCATTTTTTTTTATTGTTTGTTTTTTTAAACAAACTTAATGCAAATTACCATGCCAATTTATGGTGCCCATTGACAGCGCAGTATGTTCATCATCTTAAGGGAAAATGTATTTTTTTTGGATAAGCCACCAAGTGGCAATATGTACATCCATCCGCAAAAAGTCAAGGTTCGTTTAGTATGGATGATGCGTCGGCGGGATTCTTCGAAAATGAAAATGGCATTGCCATCACCATCAACGAAGAAAATCTACCAATTTATGATAACCAATTTGATTTCATCAAAAATGAATAATATGGATGTGAACGACTTGTGGATCCTTTTGTAGGCGGCTGCCAAGTAAACCATGCTAACCATGCAAACCCACAATGTCGTTGTCAGTTCTTCTAAATAAAACAAAAAAAAACACCCAGCTTGTTTTATTCACTTTAAGCATTTACCCTAATTGGAACAAGAAACACTGATTTAGTACATTAATGTAAGTATATCAAGAATTTCGTTTAAGCTAAAATTAAGGGAGCTTCTCGTTACGCTCTGTCACCAATGTGAGGATAATGAAGATTCAACAATGAGAGAAAACAAAAAAGTTTCAAAGACATTTTTATTTGAGAATTTTTATTTCAATATACAAATAAAAAAAAAAAAAAAACAAAGAAGTAATTTCGAAATAAAGAAGACGTCTTTTTTAAAATTGAATTAAAGTGCAGCCAAGCAGAAATTTATTAGGATGAGAAATAAGAATTCAAACATATGTATAGGTATATGTAAGTAGGTACCTACCATTTTATTGAGATACTTGAAAGGAAATTCAACGAGGCATACACTACGGGTACGTACATATATAGTGTTTAATGAGGTCTGCATATGGAGTAATTGAATTCAGTGAATAAGTTTCACGCATCTCTTCTTGAGTGGGTTTTATAAAATTATATTCCCATAAGGACTCTAGTCATTTTTTTTTATTTGCATGTTCACATATTTAAAAGAAGAATTTAATATTTAATTTAATTTAATATACGTATGTTTTTTTAATATGTATGTGATATTACGTAATTTCTAGCAATGTTTACTATTTTTTTTAAATAATTTTGTTAGAAAGTAGCAGTGTATTACAGTAACACAGCCATATAAAAAGTGTAGGTCAAAGTGTGGTGCCTTTTGGAACATCCTTTCTGGTATTAACAACTGTGACTGACTGTTTTTTTAAATGGGTTCAGAAGTTCCGTCTGCATGTATATGCCTCAATACAAAAAAAAAAAAACTAAGCGAAGTGATTTACTTGAAACTTGGTATTTAAGGGTCTTAAGGGACCCTTTTTATAGCTACCATACAACAATTACAAAAAAGTTTAATTATCTCGAAAGCGACTCTAACAATTTTTTATAAAAAAAAAATCTGAGTCCGTTTTAAGGTATGCTCTACATTTTGGTAGAAATAAAATAAAGAAAAAGGTTATTAACGATAGTTTTGATAGAACCAGTTATATACAGATTTCGGTAAAATTTTGCATTTAAGAGTTCCTACAAATTCTAAAAATACTGCATTATACATTTTTTGAATAAAATATGTTTGGGTTTTTAAAAATCCAATGTTTCAAAAACAGGTAGACAATTTGTTTTAAAATTATATTTATGAATTAGATTTCAAAAAATTAAAAAGAAAAAGAAAATACACTGCTCAAACGATGTTTTAAATGTTGGTTGTATAAATCGATGTTATTTCCCGAGCTTAAAGAATTAATGTCATGCACATACGATCCTTTACAGGCCGACTCCATTGGCAATACATTTTCTCGTAATTCTCATGCTGACATGAAATCTCCAATGGAGTCGCTTTGTTTCTATTTGCGTTGGGCTGTCAGCGAGCCCTCTCTTCGATTTTGACTTGATATCGATGCCTGACATCAAATTTGACGGCTGCGTTTTTTTTCTGTGTTTATCTCATTATTTTTTGTCTCTCACGCCGGTAACTACGCTGTTACAAAATTTAAGTTTGTACTTAAATTCGTCAAATACACCATTTTTATTAGTTAATGTTCATTAACAGGAGTATATCAGGTCAAAAAACATTTTTTTTTCATGAAATTAATTTTTGATAATTCTTCTTAAACAGCCTTACCTACACCTAAACCTCTATTGCATGAATGAATTGTCAAGACATGAACTGCCCAGCCAAGACCAAAAAAAAAATGCCCTGATACTTAACGACAGATATTTCGTTGGCGATACAGGTTAATAAGGACGGATTTTTTCAAAGCCCGCCAAGTCCGTTGAGTATTCCATACTTTTATTGGGAAACAACCGTTACTTATTACACTCATATAAATTAGCATTCATGTGCTCTGGATCGGTAAATAAAATGCACGACTAGATCGCACGAACTTGCTCTTATGTTCGATCACATCGAATGCAAAATATTTCTGTTAAAAATCTAAATATATATTCAAATCAGTTTTTTACTTCATTTTTTAGATATACAAAATATCTTAAATTTTTTTCTAAAAAAATTTGTTGTGACAGTCCTAAATATTATAATATAAACTTAAAAACAAAATATTAAATCGGCTTAATCAAAGAAAAAAATAATTCAAAATTCTGAATACTGATACTTAAACTATTTCAGCTCAAAAAAAGTACTCCATTTTATTTGTTAGATAAATTTGAATTTATGAGAAAAAAATTTAAAAATCTGTGGGGCGGTTTTTGAGAAAAAATGTTTTTTTTTTTTAACTTTTTGAAAACATTTTTCAAAAAAAATTCAAAAACGCCAATTCATAGGTATTCAATAAATACATATAAATATAATTTTTGAAAAAAATTTAATGAGCAGTTTTCGAAATATAAAAAAAATACTAATTAAAAATATTGGTACGCGGTTTAATTTGGGCCACCTAAGCCTATATATGTGTGAAATTTCGAAAGAATAGGTTGAGCCGTTTATGAGATAGTCGAAAGCAAAAAAAAAACGTTTTTAGACATTTTTCTAATTTTTTTTTCAACCATATAATCGGTGGTAGCTAAAAAGCCGCACTAATTTTTTTTATCATAATCGTTAGAGCCGTTTTTCCGAGAAAAATTAACGTAACGGTTATATGGCAGGTATCGTTATTTTTTAAGCTAAAAAAAATAAAATTTCCCCTCTATACAATACCTAAAAAACTCTATATACCAAGTTTGAAGCAATTCGGCCCACCCGTTTGGGTTGTAGGTATCTATACATACATACAGACAAACTGACAGACATACAGACGGGCAGAACTTTTAGACCACCTTTTTTCGTCTTCGCTATCGTCGTAATGTCATGTTTGATTGTTATTTTAAAACTTTTTTTCCCGACGAATGCATAACTTGCCTTATAGTACCTATAATCGCAAGTAAAAATTGTAGCTCGTTTTTAAGCTCAACCGAATTAATGTGTTTAACATATAAATTCTATATCGTACAATATTCAAAATATTAATTCTTTCCCCGAAAAGAATTTTTTTAAGCATGCATTTGATTTTCTGGAAAACTAAAATTTGTGGATTTTGATATACAATGTTTGCCCAAAATATTAAAATATGAAATCCGTAGAGTTTTAATGGCATCAACTTTTCTTAAGACTATTTACCACGCCTGATTGATGATTTTGTCAAAAAACGACAACATTTTTTCAACCAATAAATTTAAAATTAATTTTAAATATTCAACATTAAAAAAAATATATATACTTAAATGTTTTTTTTTTTTTAAATAAAATAAACTGCAAAAATTGACTACACCATTTAAAAAGTAAAACTTAAAATGAAGGCCAACCTTTTCTAAAAATTCTTAAAAAAAAAAAATAAGTATGTATGTGTAGTTTTGATAATCATAATTTTAATTTGACTAATTTAAGATTTAACTAAAATAATTAAGTAGGAAATGTTTCTTTTTTTTAAATTAAGGAACATTGATTATAAAATAAACCATAAATAAAACATTTAAATTTACAAAAAAAAAATAATAATGAATCATACCTTGTGCCAATAATAAATCCAGAAATACAAATAATCATTTTTATAATTATTGTTTTCAAATAATCCAATTAATTTCAGTGAATTTAAATAAATTTTGTAGAATGTTGATGATTTAAAATATGTGTTATATACATATTGTTCTTGATGGATGGTTGTTTGTAACAAAAGTGCGATTATTTAATCAACACAAAATTAATAAACAAAGGATCGATAATGAACAAAAATAAACACAAACAATAATATTATTTACGTAAGTTAAATGAGATCTACAAAAATAATGAAGAAATCTCTAAGTGCACAAAAAAAAAATATTCACTAGCAACACATAATAAGCAGATGCAAATAGGTATAGGTTTTTGTTTAATTTTGTTTATGTTATAATCAACACATTAAATTACTTCAGAAACATCGGAAACAGCAGCATGTTTTTAGCTTTGTTATTGTTTGTATAAGGAATTTTGTCACTTTGTCTTTTTCGTAGAAAACAACAACAAAAAACTATTGTTTCCCGATAAGAAATAAAATCTAATTGAAAATCGACTTTTCTAGCAACATGTTGCTAACAATCAAATTCTAATTGTTTATCACTATCGAATTGTTTGGAGTTTTATTTGTATTCTATTGTTTTTTTTTTTTGGGGAAACGCAGGTATACAGTTAGGTTATAATATTAAATGACGAACAGTAAAACCCAACAACCAACCGAATCGGGTGCTTCTTTAGAACTGTTCGCAACGGCACAAGGGCTTGATATTCAACCTGAAGCCAGGCAGGCAGCCAGGCAGTGTGTACATCATATACAGAAGATGATGAAGTGAAAAACAAAATGAGAATCCACCCCAAAAATGATATTAAACATACACAGCTACACGAAGAAAACAGAGGAAAATGAAGGAGGCCAAAAATTATGTATGATTTAAAGGAACCAGATACCATAGCAGCCAGAAGCCAGCAGCCATAGAGGATTTCACTTGTTCCCTATATCAATATGTGAATAAAGGATATCAACCAGTGTAGTGTTGCCATAAAGTGTATATTACACAACATTTTTAGAATGCAATATAATTGGGAATTGTTCAGGTTTGGATTGAAAATCGATTAATCAGAAAATAAATAGGTACACGTTTTATGTCTTACTGTTCTACTATTGTATATATTATATTCAATAGAATTAATTAACATTTAATTATTTAATAGGATAAACGTGACAAAGCGTCTGAATTTAATGATTCATTGGTGGCACACACGTGGCAACCCTGAATAAAGCTTCATCAAGGATAAATATTTGCTGTGTATTTCCAGCAAAAGAGGATAAGCCAAAGGGATCCTTTTTTTTTGTTTTGTTTTATAGGTACTTCATGGTCCTGTACATAGAAGGGGATTTGGATGATGGTACGAAATCACAATGTTACCAGGTGAAGTTTTAATATATTTTTTTTTGAGTGGACATTTCACATTCCAATTGGATTGGTTGTAAGATATTTTCAATTAAAATCATTGGTCTGGTAAAAAAGTCAAGAGGTTTGTCTTTTTTTTTTAAGCAAACAAAAAAGGATATAAAAGATTTCATATATGGATAAGAAGACTTAAATTGCAAAAGAAAGTAAAAAAGACAAACTTTTTCTGTGTGTACTTGCTTGTGAACGAAAGAAATGCGTATCTGTGAGGGTGACTGACAGCTTCTGTTAAGTGGCAGAGAAGTAATCAACTGGACACTTGACAAAGACAGGGAATAATAGTCTAAAAGGGTATCCATATATACAATGTCGGCATTGGAGGAGGCTTCAATCTTTTTTGGGGGTAAATATAAAAGAATTAGGGTTAACAAAATGGTCGTTGTCTTTTGGGGAAAAGATGAAGTTAATATTGTTTGACTTCATAAAAAATTGTTAAGAAGTAGGTACCTTATTTTGTCAGATTCACAGACAGGGACATTAATTTTATATTCAAGATATTTTTTATGTACATATATGGTTTATTCGATTTTTTTTTAAATTTTCATTTTGCTAAAAATAAATTTAATGTAGTTACGAAATTGCTATTGTACTTCAAGTTAGTATTCAAGCTGATATTTTTAAGATTTAATATACATAAATATAGGTATGTAGGAGTATGTGCTAAAATGTTTAATGTATAGAATTTTGTTTTTTTTTTAATTAAAATGCATTATCAATATTAAATATATAGAACATTTGTGTAAGAAATTTCATTAACATCGGTTTGACCCCTGTTAAGAATAAAATGCACGACTGGATCGCACGAACTTGCTCTTATGTTCGATCACATCGTATGCAAAAGATTACTATGAAAAATCTAAATATATTTTTAAAGTAGTTTTTAACTTAAGTTTGTATATACCTATACAAAATTTCTTTAATTTTGTTCCAAAATAAATTGGTATGACAAAATTAAATATTTAATAATATAAACTTAAGAACAAAAGATTAAATCGGCTTAATCTTATAATTTGGGCAACCTAATACTATATATGTGTTAAATTTCGAAAGAATCGGTTAAGCCATTTATGTCGAAAGCAAAAAAAAACGGTCCTATGGAAAGTACGGTTTTTAGACATTTTAAACATTTTTTTTCAACCATATGTTCGGTCGTACCTTAAACGGTGCACTGATTTTTTTAAACCAAATTCGTTAGAGCCGTTTTCGAGACAAATAGGTTTTAACGTAACGGTTATTTTTGATGGTGTTGCGCAGAAAGGGCCAATCTGATATTTTCAATCATGTTCCTAATGATTAAAATATAAACGTTAAAATTTTTAAATTTGTTTTATTTTATTGTTAGCGACACGTTTCGGACTCAATGTTCCATCTTCGGGCTTAATTTGTTGACTGTTAAAATATCAGATTGGCACTTTTGCGCAACACCATCGATATGGCAGGTACCGTTATTTTTTCAGGTCAAAAAAATTTCAATTTCCCCTCTGTATAATAACAAAAAAAAAACTCTATATACCAAGTTTGAAGCAATTCGATCCACCCGTTTGGACTGTAGTTGTCTATACATACATACAGACATGCAGAATTTATAGACCATCTTTTTCGCCTTCGCTATCATCGTAATGTCATGTTTGATTGTTATTGCAAAACTTTTTTTTTTGGACGAATGCATAACTTGACTTGAGTAGGTACTGAGTACATACCTTACTATAGGTAAGGCTCTTTATTTTTGAAGCCTTTTTTTAAACGAAATAATAAAAAAAATATTTTTTTTTAAAGCTTTCTGGATACGAGTAGTGTTAAAAAAAATTAGTTTCTTGAAAAAAATCGTCAAATTTTTTTAAGTTCCCAGACTCTCAGTCGAAATATGTAATAAGCACATAATTGCATTTTGTTCTGGTACAAATTGAGATTCCTCTGTAGAAGGGTTTACAAGTAATATTTTATCAAAATCGGTTTATTCTTTTCGGGAAAGTAAATAATATAAAAAATAGGCTATATAGTTGCTAGTAGATACCGTTATTAGTAGTTATTTTTTGGAAAAATAAATGTTTGTCAAAAAGTATATCTTATCTATAAGCTATTACCTAGTTTATTTAAATTTTAGGACCCATTTTTTGAGAAAAATGAAACATTTCTAACGGTATTTTTTTTTCAATAATCCAAAAAAAAAACATTTTTTGAAAATTTTAGGTATTACATATTTAGAATTTGAAAAACCTCCATGTATACATATTTTGATCGAAATACGTTGAATTGTTAATTAGAGCGGCGAAAATCAAAAATATCATTTTATAAAGCACACAGTATATAGAATTTTTTTATCAAGATCATTATAGCAGTTTTCGAGATAAGTAAAATTTAACTTTATTTGGTGCGAAAAAATGTATTTTTGGGCTAAAGAAATATATTGTACAAGAACTTTCGGTATCAAATTTGAACAAAATATATCAGATCGACCTTTAGACAGACAGACAGACGGAGTTGCTAGGTCCACTTTTTTCGTGTTCACTTATTATCGTAATGTCAAGTTTGATCAAAATCTCGACGCTGATTTTCTGAGGATGCGTACACATGGACAAGGCCAGAGGCTTCATAACTCATTCGGGATCTCAATCAAAATTTAAGGAGAGAAACGGAAGAGGAGTAAGTGGAGGGGGGCATAAGGTGTATGAGCATTCTGACCTCGGACTAAGCTTTAGAATATATCTAAGTTGTTTAGTAGAGACACCGCCCAGTTTCTGGTTCGCGTTATGCTGGGGCAGTCATAAAGGAAATAATATGAGCGATTTTCCATCTTTTTGTCTATACAACCTCTACATAAGTCAGATTTACTGATGCCCATTCTTGTCATGTGGGTTCCCATTGAATTGTGACCCATTAGGTTACCAAGAAAAAAAACAGTTAGCCCTAGTATATAGTATAAGTATTCTGTTGTATATTCTTAGAAATATCTAGCCAAAGATTCCTCGAACTGTCGATTCCTCGCCATTTGCCGTTTGCGGTTTTGAGGAAAGTTTGTTGGATTCTAAAATGTTCTTCTGCCAGTGGCACAAGTATCACGGAAACGATTTTGCTCCGTTCAAGAGATGATCCGGTTTTTACCAGTTCGTCTGTGCTTTCATTCAATTGTATGTGGGACCCATATTAGAGTGGTTCGATTTTTGGCAATGATCTACTAGTTTTGACTTTGTGACGATTGACGAAAAGACTTTGATTGCCACTTGGCAATATAATAGAATGAAAAAGAATGTCAAATTCTTTAAAAATTATTTCTAAAAATAATCACAAAAATATCCAGCTTTCAAAAACAGGGAATTTGAAGTATGTAATTATAAATCCATCCGACTTGAGAAATATCAGATATTTCTGTATTTAAAAAGGAGTCTTTGGGGTATTGTACAAAAATTCCAATTTTAAACTAAAAAATTCTTGTGCAAAAATATTTCTGAAGGCTTTCACATCAAAGAATAGTGCTCAATAGGTACAAGTAAATAAAAATCCCAGTACATTTTTGAAAATACCATTAAATCGAAGTTCTTTTTGAAAACTGTCTTTAATAAATATATACAGAAATACTTTTAAATTGAAACTACTTTCAAAAGTATTTCATGATTTGAAAAAATCCAAGAAATCAATCATAAGACTCCAACGGTTTCAATTTATTTTGTAAAAAAAAATCCACGCAGAAAATGTAGATAGCTTATAGAAAAATATAAAACTATTTGAAGAAAACACTTAAAGAAGTGCTCAACCGAATAGAATCAGACCTTCCAGTTGGGTGCTTTTACGTCCTTTCTGAAATTCCTAAAAGCTCCATTTACACAGTCTCTGTGATAAAAAAGGGGTTTCCGACAAAGACTATAAAACGCATATCCAAAACTGTTGTTTAGGTATATAAATTTAAACTACATTTCCACGGTATCTTTTCCATATAAGAGTATGTATGTGTATATGTAAGGTACCTTGGTATAGATTGGGAAAACATTCATGAATCCTTTTTTGTGTCTTTTATTGATCGCGGGATCTTCCTTTTGAATTGTATTAAAGAGCTTAACTTAAAATTCGGTCAACCTAACGAACACGATAAAATTTTATTTATTTTTGCATTTCGCAAACCCAAATAACGCGGTATGGCAAATTGGGTCGTAGTCGCGTCGTTTTCGAGTAGGTTCCCGATTATGACCGGCTATACCTCCCTATATGTATATCTAGATTGTAAAACCTTAAGCATATAACGTTTTCTGCAAATGTAAGGATAAGACGATTACACTTGGCATGTACACAATGTCCTTGTATCATGGTCGTAAATGTTCTATCCTGTGATTCATTGTAACCCCTTTTTTGAGGATTCAAATAAATAGCAGATATAGTTTCTGTATATTATGGAGAACTCAGACCACGTTGTTGTTGCTTGCGTAGGGTGCGATGAAAATAATCCGATTGTGAGTAGGTACATACATGATAAATTAGTTGAGTCCTTTTTATGCAAAATCAACGTCAATGACGCGACGCAACGTAACCCAACGCAAATGTGTGTTGGTATATCAACTCATCCGGATGTGGCATGATTCTGCACTTAATCCCTAAATAGGATTTTTTATTTGTAAAACTAACGCGAGTATTTAGGGTGAGCAGCATTGGTTTGATGAAAAAGATTAGATGAAAGTGAGAAAATCGATTTTTATTGGGCTGTAAACCGAGACTTACTAACAGTATAACAATGTGTTGGTGTCTTCGATTTTAAGTGTGATAGTAGGTGTTTTTCTGTGCACTTTATGTTAAATTTAAGAAATAATATAGTTGAAGGAAAGTATAACAATAATTCAAGAAGACCGTTGAATATTTCATATGTTTAATGGTGAACTACAATACATTATACATTTTTATATACCTGTTATAAATTGACATTTCCATTGTCTCGCTCTATAGATTAATCGGAATTAGAACTACTATAACTGCTATACATAAGGCAGGCAATGTTTTGTTGTCTGTTTTCAGGAAGTGACTCCAGACTTGCCAATTTATAACAGTTGTTTTTATAAAGCTACAGTTAATGCTACACACAGGGTCATACGAGCATTATACTTCCAGAATTTAATTGTTTTTGACAAGCAACCCCCAAATGCGAAAAGCTTGGTAAATATTTCCAACTTTTAATGGAAAACAACTGTTATAAATTTGTTATAACTGCTATAAATTGGTGTTTCTCTTGTCTCATCCCAGTAATAAAGCAGATGTTATAACGGTATTACTACTGTTACAACTGTTCTACAGATGGCAAGCGTTCGTGGCATTTGTTTTCATGCCAATATTTATAACAGTCCTATTTTTAAAAGTAGTTAAAAAGGGAACAACTTTTATAAGAATTGTATAACAGATATAAGTTGGCATTTTTTCGTCTTTTTTTGAACCATTATTTTTAAGCTAACGTAAAGTGCCCAAAAAAAAACACACCTATTGTAAGAGTATAAGAGTTTTCTAATTGATGCTACACGAGTAGGTGCCTTATGTCAATTATAGCCTTGACCCATAAACAAATCATAAATTCAAAACTATTAAATTGATGATTAGTTGAACTCAGTTACACGTGATATGCTAGAATTTTTACACGGTCAACGTAATCGGGCATTGTGTTGACTCTGACGTCACCACAAAATTTATTTTTCACTTTGTCACCACACCATCAACGCCATAATCGCCATAAAAAATTCTTGTCATAGCAAGTGTTAACGTCAAAGACTGAAAATATTTTTTAGTAAGTCAATCAAACGACGTGACACAATTATAACAGAATTTGACATCACTTTCACATGACCAAATCGATGTATTAATCCATTACTTTGACAGTGTCATTTACTTACATTACTTTACAATTGTCAAATATCAATTGATAAATGTTAAAATTCGAGGTTTAATAATTCAATTGATAAAAGTATGCAGCATCGAGAAAAATGCCAACTGTTGTCAATTACAACAATATTGACACCTATCGGCTTTAAAAAAAATATAAATTTTTAGCTTTTACCAATTGATAATTGACAATCGTAAGATTGATAATTTTATGGTGTAGTTAAATATTTACAATTCCTTTCAGAAATTATTCTTAATGACAACTATTTCTTTCAAAACTATGATGGCCACACCCTATCGCGAACAAAAAGGCATCATACCTTGAAAGTCCAAACTAAATACTCTGTATGACATTATGAGTAAATATAACTTTGAAATAAAATGTAAGTTATATCCTTCGCTGTTTTTGCGTTTGTTTTTTACATCCATGCATGACCTAGTAAGCAAGCTATGTTGGTACTCGTATACATATTTTATAAATAGATGCTGTTGACTTAATTTCTTTACTTAACTCGTATATTTGTTCAAGTTTGTTGCTGCTTGTTTGGCCAAGGATATGTGTATGCACCTTTAATTATAACTTATTTTTTTTGTGTGTTGCTGGTATGCCACTTGAATGCTAACTTACTCTCTCTGGAGGTTATTTCCATTCATTCGTTCATTCATCATGTTAAATTAAAAGAGAACTGCTATGCATAAAATATTACCATTCAAGCGTCCAATTCGCATCTTTTTAAGGAAAAAAACACATAATTCACACAACAAAAAAAAAAAAAAAAAAAAAAAAACAACTTTTGTGGTATAATACAAAAAAAAAAAATAAATAAACAAAAATATCCTTATTTACTGTATACTCGTATGTAGTATACACAGGTATACTTGTATAGTTATAGGACCTTCTGGTTTTTGTTTATGGTGAAGGTGGTTTTTGGTTTTTACTTGCAACAATTAACATCTGTTTTTTGTGTAACTTATATACAAACACACTGTTTTTTTTTCATTTGTTAAGGACATGTGAAAAACCACTTTGATTTGGCTGAGTTCATTATTTTTTGCAGTGTTTTTCTGTTTGGTGTAAGCGTGAGTATGTAAGTACTCGAGTATATGGTTGGATGCAGCTCAGCTCGCTCAGTTCAACCACCAGAGGTGAACTTTTGTTTTAAAAGGATGCACTTGTACTCGTGTGGCTTGGCTAGGTGATGCTGATGGAGATATGCAATCTGTTAGTTCTTCGTGTGTTTATTTTCTTCTAGGGGTCCTTTGTTGGAAAAAAGGAGTTTTACAAATGGATTTAAGGTATGTTTGTATGTATGAATATGTAAGAAGAAGAATTAATATTTTTGCGCAAATGCTAAAAGGAATATGGTAACACAATCCATATATTATGGCAGTAAGGGCATAAAAACTCTTGTCACATGTAGTTACCAGGATACACACACAAAAAAAATGGTGGGTGTAAACTCGTGTGACAATGGAAAAGTCTTTACTTTATATTTTTTTAGTTTATTATCTGCATTTTTACTTACTAAAAAAACTTAAAAGTATCTCTGAAAAAGAAAAGTTTTTTATTTATAATTTCTGTTTATGAATAAAACTTTTTTTTACATTTTTTTGTAAATAGCATTGCTTTTATTAATAATTGTACGTTTCAAGTTTTTCAGCAAGTTAGAAAATCAAAAGGGTTTTCCTCATTTCAGAGAAATATGTAATGTACAATGTCAAATATATATTTTTTAGCTTGACACCTTTGACACTTGATCCTTGAAAACATTAAAATTAAAGGCTATCAAAGCATATTATAAAAAGATATAGGTAGATACAATTCCTACAAACGATCGATTGTCACATTACGTACTCCTAAAAGCGTTATGCCAATTGGTATCGCCCCTAGATTGTTTGATTTGGCACCAATCAGTTGGAATTATTTCCTTGGTGAGTTGAAGAAGAAACCATTCGGCACAATAATAAAATTGAGGTGAAGACTTAAATCGCCTTCTATATGAGAAAGGGTAAAAACCCGATAATTGAACCGAATTTCATTGAATCAAGGGTTATCCATTTTCCGGTTTCAAAAGCATAGGGCTGTAATTTGACATCTGTCAAATTAAGTTGTTAAACCAATTTTTTCTTTTCAGTTGAAAGTCTGACATTTACGAAAATGAATCGCTTAACTATCGCACAACGCACACAAATTGTTAAAACCTACTACAAAAATGGTGATTCTGACACAGCCACATATCATGATTTAAGCGGAGATTATGGTTTACATAATTGTCCAACTACGCAGGCAATTGGCAAAATTGTGAAGAAATCTGAAGAGACTGGATTGGTTAAAGATATTGTGAGGCCTGTGCATCATCGTTTCGCACGTTCTGAGAATCGTCAAATAATTGAAGAGGCCATAACATCCACAAAAAGTCACTGTTTGGGGCGCTTTTTGGTACGGAGTTGTGATTGGACCTTACTTCCTCGAAAACGACGACGGAACGACTGTCACCGTCAATTCGGAGCGTTATGGTCATATGATAACCGACTTTTTTTTGCCTGCTATTGAAGAATACGACTTGGAGAATATGTGGTTTCAACAAGACGGTGTCACATGCAACACAATTCGTGGCCGCGAAATTTCTCGTCGTGGCGATATCAACTGGCCACCAAGATCATTCGATTTGACACTGCTGGACTTTTTTTGTGGAACCTTTAACTCTTGAGCACTTAAAAACCAACATTCGTCAAGTTATGGCTGAGATACCGCCCAATATGTCTCAAAAAGTGGTCGAAAACTACCTCAAAAGAATCGAAGCTTGCAACAATTCGCGTGGTGGTCATTTAAATGATGTAGTGTTTCACACATAATGTCAACGTTCAAACTTTATAATCAAAAAGAAATATCATGAAAAAAAATATTCTATATTTGTTTTATTTACGTTTACTTTTGAAACCGCTAAATGGATAACCCTTTATAATGATTACTGTCTCATTCATTATATATGTAATTTATTATCAAAAAATGTCCTATTACTTTAAAAATCCATTTTTTTTGTGAAAAAATGCGAAATTTGTTTGCCTCGCCTACATTTTTACTTGCTATGTGTACTATAGGGCAAGTTTTGCATTTGGAAAAAAAATTCGAATTCGAGATTTTAATCAAACTTGATATTACGATTATAAAGAACACCAAAAAAGTGGGTCCGCAATTCCGCCTGTTTGTCTGTATAATGGTCTACAGCCCAAACGGCTGAAGGGATTTTCTTCAAACTTGGTATTTAAGCGTTTTAGGTGATTGTCTGAAATAGATTTTTGAATCGTTTGTAAAAAGTTAGGCCTCTGTCAGTCAAAGATGGTGATATGGACGTAGACTGCCGTGGTACGACCTATTCTCACTTATGGATCTATTCCAGAACCAGCTTTAAGCTAAACTTATAATATTCATTAACTAACAAAGGTACAAGGAACGCCTAGCAACGACACCACATGAGCAATACGCCTCTTGCACCTCGCGTAATCTTATACCTACTGCCTGTTAAGTTACAAATAAAACATCTAGCAGTACGCTTAGACTCATTGCGGGTGGCAATGGCGCAGTGGATTTAGTGCTTGACTGCTTACTTAGACGAGTCACTTGCTAGGCAGTCTTTTCTTTACCTCCAGGTTTAATTGGGTGTCGCGCGTGAGTTAAAAAATGATATAGTAAGGACCTAATTGGCAAGTCCACTGTAGCCACGTCACTAGTCTAATTATAATAACTAATTTGGGTTCCAACCTACTACTGCAATCTTACCTTGAGGTTTTGTAAAAATTTCACCGTGAGATTCCTAACCAGAGAAGCATGGGCAAACAGCGATGTGACGAGAGGTTTCGACACAACGGTTTTTACTGATAATTAAATAGAACGGAATTGGTTCGGGTGTGTTTTTTTGGAAACCCTTAATGATACTAGATTTTTTCGTGTTTTGAACTTTGCGAGTGTGTGAAGCTAGAATTGCACGGTCAACGTAATCGGTCAATGTGTTGAATCTCTGACGTAAAAATTACGTAAGAATACATCCTAATTGTGCCACGTCTTTTGATTGTTACCAATATTTTTAGCTTTAAACGCGGAAATATTGACAATTAGAGATGTATGCTGAATACTTAAGTTAGAACCAATTCAAAGTCGTAAGATCCCCATACTCAATGATAGCCAGGCTGTTATAAAAGCCATTAATTCGTCTATTATATCATCGAAACTAGTCCAACAATGCCGTGACGAGCTTGCTGGCATGAATACGAACCTTAAAGTCCCAGGACATAGTGGAATTCATGCGCCGACTAGGTGGCCAGTCAGTGATCAGCCCTTCATAATTCACTTGCTGAAAGGTTGTATATTTCCCTGGGAGTTGTGAAGGGCAGTATATCCTTCAAATCAAGAATCTAACCGTAGGGGGACAAATCTAAATAATTATGTGTAATATCAAGGCCTACCTATAAAAATGCACGTACGAATGATCTTATTTGAAGAAAAAGCAAGACATAGCCAGAATTATTGTTATCATTAAAGCGACATTCGCCTTTAATAGTTACTCCGAAACTACTATTGAAATTCTTGGAGTAAAACGAGTATTCCGAAATTCTAAAAAAGAAACTGAAGTAAATGTAATGTGGGCCTTGAGATTGTTCGTAAGAAGAAACAAGTTCGAAATAATGAAAGAAGTGGTTTTGTTAGAAAACTATAAATCTTGTTTTTGCTTACAATCGCCAAAGGGCTTGTTTTCAGACTTAAGTTTTGTTTTCTTAAGCAGTTCCATATTCTATAGTTCATAAAAACTTATCTTTACGCAATGTTACATTCAATCTGTATAATACTCAGAAGGAAAATAACACTTTTTGTTTATCATCAGCACTCCATCGAGTTCATGTAACAAAATCCTATTCAAAACAAACGAAGTAAACATTTCACTTGGACGAACATCCATAGGGACAATCATGATGATGATGCCGACGATGACGACGGCGATGTCTGATGACGATGACGACGGCGATGTCTGATGATGATGATGATCAATGCTCAAGGCGGCTACAACGATAAAGAAGTTAGTCCTATCGTCGCCGCCGTATCGTTGGTCTTATTGAAAACTATATTCAGTAGGAGCAGCTGTGTAACATGACATATGACTTAACAGTAAACCACGTCACGAGAAGCACAAGGAGATTCCTATGTTCCTAAAGTTAAAACTGCCAACACCCATCTACACAAGCCAGAGCAGAGAAGTTCATATGCATACCTACTTTCTGGAAATGAAACTATAAATGGATTCAAATTGACATACACTCGTACTGGGGCGCATAGGTGCATTAAATGTACAACATGTGGTGTGCTGCACGATCTCGGGTAAATGACACCAGTGCAGTGGCAGAATGAGCTGTCAATTGATGGATGAAGGGGTACGCCCGCCACTATCCCACCTCCTGGCACTCTTAAGCACCCATCAGGCAAACACTATATGTTTATTACATATTTCGTAGTAGTTGTTGATAAAAGTTTATTGCTCTATGATGAGCCTAACCTACACATACATACCCCGCGCCAGAGCAACACAAAACAAAATACTTTACTACCATATGAATTGAAGGAGAGTAAATATTTGCCACTCGATGGGTTGTTGTTGGTTGAGATATATGTATAAAAATAGAAAATAGAAAAATAGTTTTGTTGTGTTGCCTGCCATTCAATTGCAAACTGCAGCAGCAGCATGCATAGAAAAATTCTAGAAAGAAAATTACAAAACAATAAGGGCGGGGAGCGCAAAGAACAAAAAAAAGAGAGTGAAGGAACCCATGATATTATAGCAACATGTTGCCGGGCAATAACCTTTTGCAACGAGAGCGAGATGAAGAGACGATTAAAGCATATATTTTTTGGTAAACACTTTAAAGCTGTCAACACGTCATATACTTATTTTTTTTTCAACTTTTAGTTGTTTAATGTGCAGCCACAATATTTAAATGGGTTTTGCTGTAGGGCAAAGAATTATAAATCACCAACCACGAAAAAAAAGGAGAATAGCTATGCAGTCTGAACATTGTTTGTTCAAGACCGACAAAGAGGCGAAGGTTAAAAAAAAAAACACAAAGATAAGGATAGGGAGAGCAGGTGCGAGACTAGCTAAAATTGTTTGCACATCATCAAATCCACATCATTGCTGATAATGATGGCTTGACAGAAAAGTGTGGAAGAAAACAAAAATTTTCAGAGTATTTTAATTGTAGGATTGGAGCTTTTCTACTCGTCGGATTAGAATGAAAAAGAGGAATATAGCTAATGCAGAGGAGAGTTAGATGTAGATTTAGGGAGAATATGACTTCAAAGAAAACGTGTTTGAGACTTTGCTGCAGTTGGGCAAGGATTTTTGTTTGTTTGTTATTTTAGAGGTAAATTGATGTTTTTAAAATTCTATTATGAACAAACAAAAATAATATTTCAAAAAGCTGAATCTTTTGTGTTTCCTTTATAGGGGCCGTTTAATGGAGATAATGAAGACTGCACTTACCACTAGACTTGGTGAGTCTACTCATACTTTTTTGACAGAAATGTTAAGATGTCCGCTTCGAACCTTAATACAAACATTCCTTGCAGAAAACTATCAAGTTACAATCTCGATTAACATTTCAGCTTCTATAAAGTTTCGGTAGGCTCTAACCGAAGTTAAAATAACTTACCGAAGTCTTATCGAAGCTACAATGATAGTTGGTAGTAGTTCCCATCCATACCTATCTGAAAGAATAATACATTCTTCAAACACAAATCGATTATTTTTATTTTGACAGATCAAAAAACGATGACGAAGTTGGTGGAGGCGGGTCTTTACATAGACTTAACTTGGACCTCTCACTTAGTCTTCCGAACCAGTCTAGCGTATTTTAAGTGGAATTTTTGGCGATTAAAGAAGTTTTCTTTGCTTAAAGAAATAGTTATATTAAGAACTGATACTATCAATTTGTCGGACAGCAAAGTAGCAAGTTACACTTAAATCTCTGGATTGTGTCCTGAAAACTCTAAGACAGATGTTCATTATTTATCTTTGTTGGGTGCCTGGATCCTTATAGATAGCAAACAATACGACATGAAATAAGGCCCAACGAATCGAACCCAAAAATGAAGAATTTTGGCTTATTTCGATTTAAATGTGGAAATAACGCTAAGTTTCTTGATTTGGCTATATTTCGCTTTAGAAAAAGAAATAAGGATAATTGGGTTTTCTTTCGATTTCAAAGAGAATTAATTTTGGCTTTATATTTCACGTAGTCAAAGCAAAGATATCGGTAGACCCAAAGTAAACATGCAAATATTATTCTAAAAACTCTGTAAGGGTGACACGGCTTAGATGAGACAATACCACCACTTGATGAGCGGCGATAAAGCAAATATGGCCAGAGCTGGACTGAAATGCTTGATCAGAAACACACTAAGTGTTTGAACTCTTCAGGCAGATTGTATTTTAGCCCCCTAATATATTTAATAACTTGACACTCTCTAAAAGACAGTCTTTTCGGCTGCATGGATGAGTAGTAGAGAAAAAAATTCATCATTTTCTATGTAGGTGTTCTGGTCCCTCCCAAAGACGTAGACTTCTTCTGGGATACTTCTACTAAACCTATCCAAGAGATCTACCTTATATAGAAAATGTGTTCTGAATATCTACTGTGGTATCACAACAGACCAATAATGAATGGTTTACGTTTCTGCAAACTGTCACTTCTACATAACTCAACCACCACATTATGGCAATAATTTCGACCCACTTTGTATAGATACCTGTATCAAAAATATTTATGGTCGCTGTATATCTTTTAGGCGATTGTACCCAGACTCATAACAATCATCATTTTAAAGCTAACATACAAAGGTAGGTACCTATAGATTATTATTTGCTACTTGGACCTCTTTCGCTAGACAGATGTCTTCACAATACTTAATTTCATTACTCTACAAACCATCTGTCGATATTACAATACAACGAACAAAATCCCATCTTAAAAAAATCTGTTAAAAATCAAAATCTCTTATACGAAGTATGCCCAAAAATAACATCAGATTTTCCTCAAAATCTCCTAAACCTGATCATCATTCAACATGTGCATCAGGTACTCTTTCAACAAGTAGCAAGGAGTATTGAAAAGATATCAGAAAAAAAAATCATACTCTATATCATGATCAGGTTCGCCTTCGAGTCTTCAAAAGGCTTGATCAAAATGCAGCCAGCAATACCTATACAACAAAAACAACCACGACGACGACGACTTACAAAGGCAATAGAACTCGGCAGATGTTTCTTTTTTTTTATTCTTCTGTTGGATTTCCTTTCTGGATCTCTTCATCCAGACAGAGACTGATCGAGTCCTATAGGAGAATAAAAGGGAAAACTTGACAGAAAAAAAACATTTATTCTTATAGTGCCGAAAAGTGCATGACAGTGTTGCATGTTGCATATGGAAGGAGCATGAAAAACGAAATTACTTTCAATGGGATTTTTGGTTTGTCCTTATATCCACCTTCGTTCGGTATAGGTACATATGGCTCCGATCCTGATATATAAGAATTATTATACTATAATGATGCTGTTGGCTATACCTGCAGGATATGATTTTTAATTGCATCCCTTAACCAGGTGTAAATTTAAGAAACCGATTTAATATTTTTTGTTATTATTTGAAAAGATTTGTTGGCTTTGTGAAAAACCAGTTGCATTAAAAAATCTTCTTTCAAAAATATTCGTTATTGTTAACTAAAATAAAAATAGGTAAATCGTAAAAAAAACGATAAGATAAATCCATTATGATCTTATGTATTTTAAATTTGCAAACATCGGATCAGGATGTGTATATTAAGACTCTGGTGAGTTCTAGGGACATAAGCGAGTTTTTCAATAAGTGCGCTACAAAAGTTTTTTTTAAATAAACCAAAAACGGTTTTGGATATCAATGAAATTCTTTATTCCTGTGAAAGTACGTTCGATGCCATTATGTATGGAACTCGATTTCTTTTGCATGGCCACCACGGACACGCTTGTAGAAGTCCAGACGCTGAACCCAATTTTCGACGGTTTTCAAGCATAAATCGGCCGATACTGCTGCAATTTCACGTTTGATATTCATACGAAGTTCATCAATCGTCGCTGGCTTGTTGGCATAGACCATATAATTGACGTAGAACTACAGGGAATAGTCTAACGGCGTCAAATCGCACGACCTAGGTGGCCAAGCGACTGGGAGATTTCGTGAGATAGCACGCTCTCCAAACTTGGTTTCCAATAAATTGATTGTGACATTCGCTGTGTGGCTTGTGGCGCCGTCCTGTTGGAGCCACATGTCCTGCAAGTCCATATCATCCAATTGGGGCCAAAAATATTCGGTTATCATTGAACGGTAGCGATCCCCATTCACAGTACCGTGCCGGTCTTGATCATCACGGAAGAAGTACGGCCCATAAACCACACCAAACCGTAATTTTTTCGGGATGCAATGATGACTCATGGAGTACGTGTGGATTGCTGCCTGACCAATACCGCATATTTTGTTTATTGACGAAGCCATTCAGCCAGAAATGAGCCTCATCGCTGGAGATGATTTTTCGATGAAAATCCGAATCATTTTCAAGTTGTTGCTCAGCCCAATTCAAGAACGTACGACTCTTCTGGTGGTCAAGCGGCTTCAGTTCTTGCGTCAATTTAGTCTTGTAAGGATGAAGGTCAAGATCTTTTCGCAAAATTCGCCACCACGACGTCACAGAGATGCCCAACGCTTGAGAACCAACCACGTATGAGAGACACATTTGTTCTTTCTGCAACTGAAGCCTCAGCGGCAGCAATATTCTCGACACTACGGTCACTTCTTTGTCTCACTGGCACGGGAACATTTTGTACTGTGCCTGTGGATTCAAATTTTTCCACTAGACGCTCAATTGTTGATCTGCTAGGACGATTATGACGACCATCAATTGGACGTAGCGCTCTTAACGTTGAGGTTACTGACTCCGAATTTCGGTAGTAAATTTTAATAATTTCGACTCGTTGTTGGCTCGTATATCTTTCCATTAGAAATGGCAAACTTTACTGAAGAGAAATGTCAAAAGAGCGATAAATATGGCGTCGTTTGCTGTCCTTGTCGCTCTACATTTGTAGCGTCCCTGTTGAAAAACCCTTTACTTATTACAATTTTCAGTACCTCGGATAAAAGCGGGTAAGCCCAAGCAACGCTAAAAAATAATTTTCGTAAAGGGATATCATTTTTTAAACATAAAGCCTGAACTGATTAAACAAGCACGGACCGCGTTACCAGTGATAGGGGTCGCCATATTTTAGAACCAGTGTATTTTAATTGTTCAACGCACAATAGACCAGACCAGTTCCAACAACGTCAAAAGTGTCGTTAGTAGGGCAAAAGTTCTAAAATTGTTGCTGGTACATTGCCGACGACTTTTCCACTACGATATTTAGTGGAATCACATCACTGCAAGAAAAAAAACTATGCATGAAACGTGTAGCAGTGGTTTTGTTTTGATACGAATTGACCAACAGTTAGACAGTTTTAAGCATAAGAAAGACATACTTATAGATGTCAAATATATAAAATGGACGACGCACGGGCCGTGGATAGCACTGTTACTGTAAGTGCTGATCGATAGAAAACTTTAACCACCGAGAACACAGAGCTAAAATACATATTTTGAAGGGTGCGTTTTTGAGTCGTATAAAATTTTGTTTGCAGTCAATTAGTACCTACTAGACGGCAAAATCTTCTATAATTTGAATTTTTGTTGAAGGCACGGATTTATAAGAATAAGCCACAAATTCGGGAAGCTTAAAAAAGGATATCAGGTATGAGTGCGAGAACATTTTGCAATTTAACAACACGATGAAATGAACCCATGTTTACAGGTATAATCTTGAAAAAGAAATAAATATAAAACAAAATGCACGTAAGTACTTGCTCTTATAATCGATCACATCGTAAGCACTTATTGCAAATAGCTAAATACATTTTTCATTAAGTTTTTTTTAATTAATTTTGTATATACAAATTTATTATAATTTTTTTTTTTCACAAATTAAAATAAATATTTTTCGAAAGTTTTAGTATGCATTACCTCATGTGTAAACAATTCGATAGAAATTCGTTGAGCCGTTAATGGGAAAGTCGAATTTCAAAATATGAACACCAAATGTGGGGGCGTATCGAAGTCCCGCTTTTTTTAAAATCCCGTCTTTCAAAAATCCTGATCTGTTATAATCTCGCTTTTTAAAATACCTTGTGTTGATTCGGAATAATAAGAAACGGGATTATAAAAACCGGGATTATAAGAGACGGGATTTTAAAAATGCGGGATTATAAAAAGCGAGATATCGGACCCAACCCACCAAATGTATCTCCCAAAGTACACTGAATATTACTTCCGATATAAAGATACCTGGAGCGTATCCGATTCCCGCTTTTTAAAATCCCACTTTTCTAAGATCCCGAAAAAAGATTTAAAACTTTTATTGAAAACTCAGTATTTCGAAAAAGACTGAATCGATTTTTTCGAAATTTCGTATTTAGTAGTTTTTTTGGTATTATCTTGAATATGTACCTGGTACTTAAAAAATATTTTCATAAGACAAAAAAAAAAAAACGGTGCAATTTTTTTTTCTTAAAAACGGATCCAATAATTTTGATAAAAAAATGTGTTTTCTTAATTTAGTTCAGTCCACTTTTAAGTAGAAAAATATTTTATTTTGCTTTCTTATTAACGGTACTTCCCATAAAACCACTTTTCATATTTCAAACTTTCTCCCAGTTGGATGAAACGATTAAAATAATTTTCTGTATGCAAATGCTCCCTAAAACTATAAATAATATTGCATATTCAAATTAAAAAAAAGGATTTTTTATTTATTTATTTTGAAAAATCGGTTTTCCAAAAACGAGAAACGAGTCACTAGATTTCAATACACATAATGTAGGTAGGTACCTATGTAACTATTCCCTGAACCGTCCATTCGACAATTCATTTGTCCTAAGAATCATAAGGTAATCTGGCCTACATAGGCTTTTAACCTACCTAACTATAACTAGACTACCTACCTACCAACAACGTCAATGTTTAGATACAAGTTTCTAGCTACAAGAGTAAGTTCCTACAATCCAGTAGTGCATTTTATTTTTATCAAAATCGTTAGATTTGACTGCTTTCAACAGCCATGAAGACAAGAATATTCCCTGCAAATTTTAAATTTTAAATTTAATTTTCTTAGGCAGCTGCCGTGGAATAAAGTCGAAGGAAATATGGTCGAATTTCATTTATTCAATTTCAAATTAAAAAGAAAAAGAATTGTGTTCGACTTTATTTCCAAAAGAAAAAATATTTCCTATTTGTTCACTGTTATTACGGCGCACCTATTTCAAACTGTATTTCTAATTTTCTATTCAAATAGAAAATTTTCTTTTTTTCCAATTTTGTTTTCAATTTTAAACATAAATTCTCTTTTTCAAACTTATTAAGTTACCCAGGAAGAAGGTGCTATTCGACATTAATTCCCATGTGACAAATTAGGTTCGACCTTATTTCCTTCAACTTTATTTCTTTTAGTCTACATTTTGTTTTAAATTTGTTTTTTTTTAGAAAATATGTTATTAAGGGAACCTGTTTCATTACCAATCAACAACTTTACGCAGGCAGACCTCTGGATTCTAAATAATACCGACATTTTTGAAAAATATTTTTTTTTTTTGAAAATTTAATATCCCGAAAACGGTTTGAGGATTTTTTCCATATTATTTTGTTAAATTTATATTAATTAATACCTAAAATTGACATACAATTTTTTTTCGAAAAAAAAAAAAAAAAGAAATTTTTTATATAAAAAGTTAAGTAACACACGACTTTAAAAATATATTTAGCAGTTTTTACTAAGAATTTTGTGCTTACGATGTAATCGAAAATAAGAGCAAGTACGTGCGTTCCAGTCGTTCATTTTATTTGTAACGTTATTCCAACATGCAAACTTATAAATTATGATGAACAAACGACAAAAAATGTCAAAACAAAAAATTTTACATTTAGACAAATTTCCCTATCGGAATGAGAAAATTAATATCAGGACATCCTTTATTAAGAATTGATCCTATAAAAGATATTTCTGTTTTTAACACAGTTATAAAAAAAATCAAATTACGAACGTTTGTCAGATTGTAACAGACAGACACTGTGGTACACTACATAAATTAAAAAAAAAAGATATCGACATAAAAAAGACAACTACGTAAGTGCATCCAAATCATGGATTTTATTCTTCACACAAAACTCTGCATAGTTCGTGGAACCCTTTGTTGGTAAACAACAATTCTTATCATAAATTGTTTTCCCTCTTTTCATATCTTAACAACACATATATCCAACAACAACGAATACAAATTCTTAAATAAAAAATGTTTAATATCCTTCTTCTTATCCCTTTCAAGCATCCTTTTCTTTAAATATTGAGCCCGCAAAAAAATCTTCCTTTTATAAAAAAAAAAAACTTAAACATGATAAAGGGAAATGCATTTCCTTTATACTATTTTGTTTTTGGCTGTTGTAGGTTCTCCATCTATGATGCAACTCTACCACCACCGAACGACTGTGCACTTGTCCTATATATAACTATCAAGAGCACCTACAATCGCAAGACTGCTGCTGCGTTGTTTTGCAGTTTCCATCTTCTTTTATTTGTAAGTATATGTAGATTCCCTAAAGGACCAAAAAAAAAACAACCATCAACAACCACTAACGAAAGAAATATCTACTATATATAAATAAGAATATTATCCTAGATTTTCTTCTTTGGTTTTTTTTGTAATTCAAACTGTTGAACACAAAATCTTCAGGTTTTCTTTTTTTGTGATTTTTCACGTCCCTTCCAGGACGTTACTTACGAATTTACAAAAGTTTGCGTTGGTGTAGGAGAATTAAAGTAGCATTATTGCATGCCTTACTCTATAGTTTTGTTTTGCCTTTTGGATAAGGAAATTACAAAATCTTTATTTTCTTATTTTACTTTGGCAAAATTGTTATTTGCTTTCTTTGCAAAATCCCTTATCTCACAAGTTTAATAGACGAATCGAAAGGATTTTCTATATGCCTCTTGTTAAAGTGGAAAAGTGTTGAAGAGAAAACAAAACAAAAAATTTCTATTGGATAGAATTTGTGTTTTAGTTGGGTCTTGCTAGAAATAATGCCAATACATAGTATAGGTACACATGCAAGTGTGGGGAGAGTGGAACGAAAGATCCTTCAGGAAGCAGCTTTTTCTAAACATTATCGATGTTACAGTACATCTATACATACAAGGACATATTTCATTTTGTTATCGCTCAATTGTTGGTCTGTGTGTCTTGTCCTGCATCCTTTAAAATATTCCACAATGATCATTGATGGTTTAGCTAAATTGATTCGAATTATCCATGTTACGTTTCAGCTTATAGTTTTCACAAATTTGTTTCTCTTCTGTGTAAATTGAATTCTTTCGCCTCCCTTGTGGATGGTTTTTCTTTCGTTTGAAATTGCATTTGAATTGAAGGGTCCTGAACAGCAATGATAGGGACCAGACACGAATTCAATTAAATTATAATCTAGGATATTAGAAACAAAGTAATAAATAATAATTGATGTTGTTTTATGAATTGGAACTGTCTGTGTCTTTGAGGAAAGACTTCCATGAATTTTTTTTTAATTAAAGAACTGTGCTTGTTTTTCCTAATTTGTCCTTTGGAGTTGCAAGATATGTGTCTATACAACTTCATGTTCTGTAAAATTGTAAATATTAGAGGGAAGGGCTTCAGTAGAAATGTACGGAAAATTGATGACTGTCTGTTAAATAGTAAGCACACAATTATTTTTGTTAAATAGAAAAGGTAAAAGTGTTCGATTTGGTTGAGATGGAACAATTAATTTTGTTCAATATTAAAATATGATGGCGTAACATCTGGCACAGAATATACCCCTTCCCGATTATTCATGAAGGTACTTTGTATTACTGACCACTTTTCGTAATTTATCAAAACAACACAGTGAAATATTTAGGTTTCCTTAGGTTGTGATGTAGGGGCTTTTTTTTCCCCTTCTGGTAACAATTAAGAACATTCTCAACGATAGATGATAAGTCAGGTTAAAAACAGAATTATGTTTTGCAGAGTAATTTTGGAAATATTTGGTTCGTTGAAAAAACCGTGGCAATTTCTCTTGCATATCATTTTTGTATCGTTAATTTTTTTTAGCGAAATAACCAGCTGCATTCAACAATTCACAGTTAAGCCCGATCAGCCAGGAACCGCAATAAATAAATAAGACTCAGTCCAATTTCGGATGAATCGTTATGTATAGATATTCATTCTTTTGCCGTACTACACGAATGTGGAATTCGATTTTTAAAAATGTTTAAAATTGCTCAATGCCAACATTTTAAAATCAATGCTTGTTGAAGGACGTTTAGTAAAATAGGCTAAGTTGGAAAGAGTTATTATACTCGTATGTAGGTACACTGTACTCTTTAATTTATAGTTTCAGTACATGACTTATGGGAGAGCTTTTTCCCACACACTGGTGCCGGCTGGTGTGAGACAAAATGTATCTGCTATTGGGGTACCAATGTGAGTATATATTAAAAAAGTGGTTTAGAGTTTTAGAAAACGACTACATCGGTAAGCTGCAATACTTGAAGTCCGCCATCTTTCTGAGATTGTACTTAATACTTGGTTGGGGTGGCAATGGCTTGATTGCTAACTTAGACGTGTGGGTTCGATCCCCACGCTATGGGCATTCTTTTCTATACCTCCTTTTAACTGGATGCCGCCCATGGGTTAAAATGAGACAGTCAATACCTGGTTCTTAAATCCACTGTGCCAAACTAGTGCCGTGCAATTCAGGTTGCATTTAAAAGACTTTAGGTCTTACAGGCATATCGTTAAAAAAAAAACTTGATGAAAAGACAGAATCGAAATAATATAGCTTTGTTGTTTTTTAATTGGATCCCCAAAATCAAACATAACGTTTGTTCCTTCCTGTAATTGCCTCAAAAACGTATAAAACGGCCCAAAGTATTAGTTCAGGAACAATGAATAGTACGGAAAAAACATTAGGAGGAAATTTTAAATTTGTAACGAAATGAGTATAACTAAGTAAGCTTTCCTGAGCATCTTCGGAATTTGAATACTCATTTCAAATTTTTAATTTCAGTCAAAGTGGATTTTTTGTGTAACTTAGGGATACAGAAGGATGTTCGGAAAAAATCCGAAGTTGAGGCACAGGAAGAAATCAAAACTATGAGAATGAGTCTCTAATTTCGTTCATCTTTTAATAACAGTTTTTTTTTCGCCTTTTCGTACTTTTATTTACACACACAAACAATAAACCAAATTTAACGTTATTTCCAACTGATACATGTGCCCTAGTTATTCAATGTTGCTAGACAAACTCTGGCAACATTTTAACCAAAAATGATCTCCATAATCAAAATGCATTTCACGTATTTAAAAAAAATATATATATATAATGAACGGAACTGTTAAACCCTTTTTTTATTGAAAAATCTTATGCAGGACAACCTCCTCAATCTCATTAAGCATGCGCATAAGCATTGGGTCAACATAGTGTATGTATACCTTTTGATAATTCTCCGCGCCATAAGCAGCAACAATTGCCTATAACAGGGCGCAATACAAGTCATACAACCAACACTTAATTACAAAATCCCTATAAAGTTCCATTAAAGGTAAAAATGCATTTATGCTTCCGTTCAAAATGCATCTTTGGATTATTGCTTATACATATATCCCATCGATGGTATGAGGTAAACCTTTATAAACCCTGTCATTAACAATGCATATAAAGGCGTAACGCGCCTTGCAGTTTTAAAACGAGCAAAACTGAAAAGAAAAAAAAAACAATGTTTTACAAGATTGCTCTGAGTGATAATCCTTCACTTAATTTGTGGTTCTCAAGCCCAGAAGACATAAGACGAAACACAAAGAACCACGAGGTTTATTTTTTTTACTGGTCTCGTCGTCGTACTCCACCTGGTGGGATAATTCGCATGAATTTGCATTTTAAATTTTTTGTTTCCTTTATTTTGGGCCAAGCTTACTTACACCTGTCTTTAAGTGTGGGTAGGCCGTTAATAAAAAAAAATGAAAAGCAGATGTTGCAGATATCATATTTAGGATCAAAAAAGTGTTTCAACATGGTCCATCTTTTTGGAGGTCCACGCTTTTTTTAAAAGAAAGCCCAACAAAAAACAAACATTTTTGTCCAAGATAAAGGTAATATAAGGGCGATTAAGGGATTCGAACTAAACTAGGCATTTTACACAATTCAATATTTTCCCGTAGCAAATGGCCGTGAAAATCCATTATCAATCAGTTAATGTCAATCAGTTTGTGGAGATGAGATAGCGGACATCTCTTATGGAGTTTTCAAAAAAAAAAATACTTGTCACTTATGACAAATAAGGTACATAATTTCTTTTTCATAAAAACTTAACAAATAAAATAGATTGGCGTTAGTCACGTATCTGTTCGATAATTTAATTCTAAGCTCTAAGGGTGCGCTCGGAGCAAGCTCTGATTTAAAAAAAAATGTGTCTGAATTAAACAAGAAACAAACAGATTTTTTTTCACAGCTCAGTGCTCGGATCTGTGCTAAAACAAAAAAAAAAACGCCTACTTTCTCTCTCTCTCTCTCTTAATATAATTTGTCACCATCTGTCAGTCAAATTAAATTTGTGACATAGTGCGACATTATTTTATAATTTTCAACTAAAACACACTTTTAGCATTAAACTGTCACATAACTATACAAATCTGTCAAAATACATGTGAAATAGGATGACGTTTGCTACACGTTGCTGCTCTATATGTTCAGACATTTTGGTAGCAGCTCTTAGAACATGCTCCGAGTCAGCTCTCATCGAAGAAAAAACAGAACTTCTGTCTCAATTAAAAACGAAACAGATCTTTTTTGACAGCACAGTGAAAAAGAATAAAAAAACCTCCACTTTAAAAAAAAATTCACGGCCAGTCAATTGATTAAAATTGTTGACATATTTGGAAATATTATGTAGAATTGATTGAATTAGGGGAGGATAAATATGACACACACTTTGAGCAATGAACTGTTAAGTTTCTGCTAAATGTATTCGGTATTTTTTTTTCAGTTAATGGTTAAAACAACATAATAAAAGTTGTGTCTGAACTTAAAAAGAAGCAGATCTTTTTGTGCCCTGCTCAAGGCTTAAAGAAGATAACAGCTACATCTGCTCTATTAAAAGGATTTTTCACCGTCTGCGCCAGTTAGTCGATTTAAATTTTTGACACGGAGCGAAATTTATAATAAACTGAATTTAAGTCTGAATTTACTATGAAACAAACTTTGATTATTGAACTGTTACTTGACTAAAAATATGTCAAATCACATGAAAAATGGAATGACGTTTCTGCTCTATCTCTGATTGAAACAAAAGAGAACTTGTGCCAGAATAAAAAAAACAGATCTTTTTTTGACAGCTCTGAGTTTAAAAAAAAGCAAAAAAGTCTACAATTCCTCTTTTGAACAGATTTTCCACCGTTTGTCAGTCCATTAAAATTGTTAACTTAGTTCAAAGTTTTATAACTAATTGAATTAAGGGCCAAACGCAAATTCCAAAGTCTTAATTGTGAACAAGTCCATGCAACCCATTGTTTGTGTGTGCCTTTATTTTCTACAAAAACTCGAAGGCTTCTGATTTTGATCGGTTTTTTCTTGGTTATAATTTTTTTAATCGGCAAACGTTTGTGTGAAACGTGACTTTGGAGAATGGATGTACACCGTCAAATTGGAACTTTGTATCCACTTTTATCCGGCAGCTGCCTTTTTAAGTGATTCCTTTGTTTTATTTTTTTTTGTCATTTGTTTTGCTTTGATAGGGTATTCAATATTATATTGGATGGCTGCACTTTTGGGAGAACCTTTGTCGGAGGTAGTTAGGTGTATGCCGTGCGTGACTTAATGGGGTGTATCTTGGCATGTGCTTACCTTACAGCCTACCTCTACCCAATATCACAATATCAGATCGTCTTTCAACGCCACACTTTAATCGTTTTTGTTCCCATATTTTTGTTTGGTGTTTTTGAAAAAAAAAAAAAAAAACAAACGCCGAAAGTTAAGGATACGCGTGTGATGAATTAAAAAAAAAACATGTCTACGAGTTTCATCACGTGCTTTTCATTTCAAAGGTGTTTATAATTCAAACTTTTCGACAGACTACTGACGGCGGCGGCCGGCAAATTTAGTGGGTTGTATTTAGAAGAACATTGACAGGTGTTGTCATATAATGTCGGTGATGGTGCTAATAAAGTTATAAACGAGGAATCATAAAAAAAAATCAAAACGATCCCTGCACAAAGGTCGTTTAGTGAAACAGAATGATATTTTCAGCTGGTACCGTAAAACCACGTTTAGGTACGGATACCATTTAACGATGACCATAATTTTCCGTCATTATTTCAAATCGGATTTAAATGATTCATACAAAATGAACATTAAAATACTTTATTCATTTTTTATAGGCCTTTTCTGTGAATGTCTTTGAAGATAGTATTTTTTATACTGTACTTATGGTTGAAAAAGCTATAAGTTCGTTTGGGTTTTGCTTGTCCGCATCAGGCGATTTGGTGGTTAAGCATTTTATATTAAATACCCACGACTGACTCCACCATTTTGTTGGTATTAAACACTTAGTTAATTTTATGGTTGTTGCCTATCAAATCAAAGTAACCTCTAAGAAGGGTGAGGGGTAAGTACTAAAAAGTAGGTATTAGATTTTGATGTAGAATTTTCAAATTTATCGATTTGACGTTATTCACAACTGCCTGGTCGTTGTCCGTCTGAAGATTATCGTTTTGTATCATGATTCAAATCGTGAAAGAATTTACTCCGAATGATAACCGTTTCGAGAAGTCGACGAATGAGCTCAATTGAATACTCATTTTTATCAAAAAGCAGATGAGGTTAATTGCAAATACTTGTAAAACTGTAGTTTTGAAGCGAAGATAAAATTTAGGTCGTATGTAGGGTCATATTTTTCGTCTTAAACTTAAGGCTTATACGAATGATTAATGACTTTTTCGCCTTGAGTCGTGAAAAGTATTCACATTGATTGTGACTCAAGTGAAAACATATAGCTTGGGATCCACCTGGCTGGAGAAGACTATATTTGGTTGACATCTTGGCCTACACGCACGGGATTGTAGCACCACCTAACGAAAACGTAAAGCCATGACTAATCTTATAAACTAAACTTCATGTGACACAAAATCAGTGTTCAGTGACGTTGTTCTGAACAGTTCTCGACACACAAGTACACATTTTTGCTGTTCAATGAGAAATGTCTTGTTCTAAATTTGTTCTGATTTGAGGTTCAGTGAAGATTTTCTGTTGTATGCTTTGGCGTAAGTTCGAAATAGAACAGAATCCTGAGAACTGTCAAAATCATTTGTTTTTTTTTGATATATTTACTTTATGGTTTGTGGTTAAAGTTAATTTATTACGTTTATTTTAATAATGATAATACTACCAATATAATAAAAATAAAAAAAAATACAAAATCAACAAATAACAAACTGACGTTTAATTGACAGTACTATATTGTTATGTGTTTTCTGTTCTAGTCTGTTCTGATTTTTTATTCAGTGAACAAAGCTGTACTTAATATTGAGAAGAATGGAAACTAAATATTAGCGTACAAGTTGCTTAAATACGATGTAAAAAAGATTTTAGTGTGGTAAACGTGACGGCAGCGGGTCAAAATTCTGGCTTCAAAATACTGCTTTTAAAATGAAAATTTTGCTTTTCAAAATTCTGCTTTTTTTCATTTTTTCTGCTTTTCAAAATTCTGTCCTTCAATAAAAATGAAAAAAATTCTGCTTATTTTTTAAAATTTAATTCACTTCTTAATTGTGAATAGGTACTAAGGGCAAGTTTTGCATTTGGAAAAAAATCGAACTCGACATTTTAATCAAACTTGACATTACGATGATAGAGAACACCAAATAAGTGGGTCCCGCAATTCCGTCTGTCTATCTGTAAGTAGAACGATCTAATGCCTAAACGGCTTAACTTGGTACTTAGCCGTTTTAGGTGATTGTCTAAAATAGATGTTTGAATCGTTCTTTTAGCCCCAAATATAACGGTACTTGCCATGTAAAATTTGTTACATCTTTATTATCTCGAAAAAGGCTCTAACGATTTTAATAAGAAAAAGTATGTGTACTACTTTAGGTATGGTCTACATTTTGGGTAAATATTTTTTTTTTACATATTTTGTTATTAACGGTACCTGCCATACAAGCATTTTTTTGACATTCTCATAATCGGCTTAACGGCTTTCGATCAAAATTTTTATACTGGAGGTTCTTCGAATTCAAAATAATATCTACTGCATTTCAAAATTTTCAAAAAAAGTTTTTTTGGATTTTTGAAAAAAAATATGTTTTTTTTTGAAAATTCAATACGATTTTTTCTAAAATTTTGTTTTTAAGTCAGATTATTAAATATTTAAAATTGTCATACGAATTATTTTTTTGAAAAAATTTTAGAAGTTTATTATATAGAAAATTAAGTAAAAAACGACTTAATTTAAGTATGTGGAGATTTTTCAATCTCTAGATAAACATACAGTTAGTTGCCAGAGGAATAAACTTACTTGTCTTTTAAGCAACCGGTAACAACATCGAATTTTTCAATGAAGAAAAAACAATCTACAGAATAAATCAATTTGAACGTCAATTTTATTTGGAGTATCGAACTTTCCATAGAAATTAATTTTTGTTTAATCATTTTTCAAAATGTGTTTGACATCGAAAATAGTTATTTATTTTATTACTCAGAATAACTCCTATTCTGAGCAGATAACTTTATTCCATAGATAATAAATTTATCGCAAGATTAAGTTGAAAAACTACCTATGAAAAATTGGTCCTTAAGAAAGTAAAAGTATATACTCTGCTTATCAAAACTCTGCAAATAATAAAGAAAACAAATATTTGGAAAATGTTAAAAAGCGCGCGCTTTCTAACATTTTCCAAATCTTTGTTTTCTTTATTATTTGCAGAGTTTAAATGAGCAGAATTTTAAAAAGCAGAATTTTAAAAGCAGAATTTTGTTAAGAGAATTTTGACCCCGACAGAATTTTGACCCCAACCCAAACGTGACTTTTATAATTAATGTCAAAAAAAGTTTGTTTACTTATTTTTTTGTTTGCATGTGTGTTTAAGGAGTGTCCAGCTTCAGCTGCAGTAATAGATTAATAACGTTACTAGTTAAAAAATAAAAAAAAATATTAAAATTAGGTTAATGTTAGTAAATTGTTTAACTATTATCATGTTTATATCATAATATTTATTTGTTAACTGTAACGTTGCATCAAAAATTTTTCAGATTACATATCACATTGATCGTATGAATTTGACAGTTTCGACGTAAGATTTCTGTTTTTCAGATTCACTGTCATACAACAATGTGTATTAGAATGTTTCTCAAAAAATTATCAATGCATTTTACAGCACACTTCAAATGCATCACATACTTAATTTAAATTGTCAAAGAAGTAAGAGGCATGTGTCAACATTGGTTATCTAATAAAAAATCACAAGGGTACTATCATATATAACTATGTCTTAAACTAAGATTATGTGTGTGAAGAAATCAACATCGAATCAAATCGAATAACGTATATTGTGCTATCATGGCCACCTTTATTGATGATACCTCAATATTGGTGCAATAATGGTGAACCTATCAAAAAATCGCAAAAAAAAAATCAATCATGGAATAGAAAATGTCCCTTGAAGAAATAGCGATTTACATCGTGACCTTTAAATAGATATGATACAAAGTGTTTAAAAACACCCTGTACCTCATAATTAAAGACCGAAAAATCCATCGAAATGCAGACCGCCTAAAATGTATTCGGAGATTAAAAAGAACTAAGCCTCATGAGCTGATGGTATAAAGTATTAACATTTTAAACTTCCCATAAGTGTGATTTTAAATTAAGGAAATCAAATAATTTTTCGTTATTTCATGTATTGATTCTGATCTACTAGTGATGTTGGTGCAGTAAGAGTCATAAACTCTAACGGGTGATTTTTTTGCTACTTGGTTTTTGACGTTTATATTTTTGACAGATCACACATGACAAATTCCACGAACATTTGACATTTCGATTCAGTATTGTTTGCCATTTCATCATGAATAGACTTACGCCTGAACAACGTTTGCAAATTATTGAAATTTATTATCAAAATTCGTGCTCTGTGAAAAATGTGTTTCGCAAGCTACGCCCGTTTCAGCGACGAGGCTCATTTTTGGCTAAATGGATACGTGAATAAGCAGAATTGCCGTATTTGGAGTGAAGAGCAGCCAGAGGCAATTCAGCAGCTACCAATGCATCCCGAAAAATGCACTGTTTGGTGCGGTTTATGGGCAGGCGGCATCATTGAGCCGTACTTCTTCAAGGACGATGAAGGCCGCAGGGTTACGGTCAATGGAGAAAGGTACCGTTCGATGATAACAGATTTTTTTTTGCCGAAAATGCAAGAATTGAACTCGGTCGACATGTGGTTCCAACAGGACGGTGCCACATGCCACACTGCACGCGAAACCATGCATCAATTGAGAGGCGAATTTGGTGAGCAGTTCATCTCACGTTTTGGCGCAGTCAATTGGCCACCAAGATCATGTGATTTGACCCCGTTAGACTATTTTTTGTGGGGCTATGTTAAGTCTATTGTCTATGGGGACAAGCCAAACACGATTGCTGCCTTGGAAGCCAACATTGAACGCGTCATTGGTGAGATTCCGGCCGAAATGTGTGAAAAAGTTTGCCAAAATTGGACCTTCAGAATGGACCACCTGAAGCGTAGCCGCGGGCAACATTTAAGTGAAATTATTTTTAAAAAGTAAATGGCAGAAATTGATTTATCGATCCAAATAAAAATTTCATTCACTTTTTACAAGTTTCTGTGTTTTTTTGAATTTTCAAAAACCAAGCTCTTAAAAAATCACCGTTTACTTACTTGGTATAGATTATCATCAATTGCCTTTCGAAGATTACCATACGGATAAAAAAATAACTCAATTTCAAATTATAGAATTGATGTTTTTGTTAAATGGCACATGTCCTGAAACAGATGAAAAAACACTAGCTTGGGAATACGCATTGAGAGCTTTCAAATACTGCTAGCAAACGATATGAGACAGGGCGAGACTTTTGTTAGTCTTGTGTCTCGTCTCGGTATCGTCAAAATCGAAAAATTTCAGTATCGTCTCGGTCTCGCTTAACCAAGTTTCATCTCGATCTTGGTCTCGCCTTTTTCTTTTTAAATTCGCACTCTCGGTATCGGTCTTGGTCTCATCCTTAGTCTTGGTTTCTTTCGAGTTTTTTGGTAGTAAAAAGATGTAAGGTAAAACACGTTTTCAGATTGAAAAGATAGAGTACGGTTTCTCAGTAATTTGTTGGTAAGAAAAATGCGGTGTGTTTCTTTGAAGCGGGATCATCCTTCAATGGATTTTGACAGTTCATTGCTTGACAGGTAGGCAACGAACTATATTTTGACGTTTTGGTAATATTTTTTTTTCAAATGTCACCCTAAAGGGCTAAAATTAAAATTCTAAAGAGCAAAACTAAAATCTAAAGACTATCGAATTTTCTGAAGTACAATTTGAAATTTGTAGATGTTTTTTAATCCATTTAAATCGAAGCAATTCTTCAATCGATTTGCCAGTTCACGGCTTGAAAGATATAGGCAACATACATATTTTGACGTTTGGATAATATTTTTTCCAAATGTCACCCAAAAGGCTTAAATCAAATTTTCCGGAGCCAAAATAAAATCGGAAGGATTTCGAATTTTGGAGATAAAATTAGAATTTTGTAGAATCTTAATCCATTCAAATCGGGAGCATCCTTTAATAGATTTTGACAGTTCGCTTGAAAGGTAGGCAACATACTTTATTTTGACGTTTGGATAATATTTTTTTCCAAATGTCACCTAAAATGCTAAAAATCAACTTTTCTGCAGCAAAAAATAAAATCAGAAAAATTAAGAATTTTCTGAGGTAAAATTTGAATTTTCTAGACATTTTTTAATCCATTAAAATCGAACCATCCTTCAATGGATTTTGACAGTTCATGGCTTGATAGGTAGGCGAAAACTATGTTTTGACGTTTCGATAATATTTTTTTTAGTGTCACCTAAAAGTTTTAAATTCACCTTTTTCCGGAGGGAGAAAGAAAGCCTGAAAATGAGCGATTTCTATTCCAACGAAATGCATACATAAATCGTACGTATTCTTCACTTGATTTTCGCAGTTCACCTACCTGTGCATAATTATGTACATAATGTGGCTTGATATTTAAATGCGCATAAAAAACTTGTGAATAATTTAAAAACTGAACATGAGTACTAAAAAATAATTAAATAAAAAAATATTTCTTCTAGCGAAAACCGAAACCAAACCACCGAGACCACTGAGACCAGCGATAGTCTCGGCGAATTTCGGTACCAAAAGTACGTCTCGCCTCAATCATCGGTGTTTTTAAAGAAGTCTCGTTTCGGAGACTGTGTTGCCAGACCTACTTTCAAAATAGAAATTTAAAATCACAAGCACCTATACTTAGAGAGGTTTCACCCATCTGCAAATGAAATTAGATTTGTTTTGGCAAACAAGAAAAATAAACAAGAAAGCATTAAAGTCGTTAAATCCCAGAAACGAGCATTCATTTGAAGTAAGAAGTAGGTCACAGCTTCCCTATTGCTCAAACATCCCTAATTCTATCCTCAATCCTATATATAAAATGTAGGTAACAAGGTGATTATTTCTGAGGTCTTATATCTTTTGTCCCGCATATTGAATACACTTTTCCCATTGACCAACAAAACTTGAACTCGTTATCTTTCAATAGTCGAATAGGGAAATAAAAAAAGACACACTTCTACGTCTTTTCGTTTATCCTTCAAAATGTCTATATATATTCTATTTATTTTTGTATAAACAAAAAAAAAACAAATCAAGAACCCTTTTTTGTGGTTTAAAAAAATACAAACCAACCCAAAGGATATGGACACCAATTTAAAAGCACCTAAGGGCTTAAGAAACCACCTCCCAAAAAAACCAACAACTTTAATTCAAAAAAATTTCTCTACTCCATCAAGGAGACAAAAAAAAATCCATTCCGTAAAAATTGAAGGACAAACACATCATTACGTTCGCTTCTTTGCGCATTCTGTAAATACTTTAATAAACTTTATACGTACAAAAGATCGATATAAGTTTTTTTTTTTTTTAACAAAAGATTCCTGCAACGTCAACAGACGAGCATGAAGGCTCTTTGATGCTTTGCCACATAGTTAGAAGGAAAGCCCTCTTCAAAACCGTCTGCTGCTCTAATAATTTCCTAAGAGTTCTGTTTTTTGTTGTTATGCTTTGCTTTGTGTTGTATGCTCCTCTATACGGTGATTTAATTCGATTCCCAAGAGGTCCTTTTTTTATTGTTTAGAACAGAGGCAAAACAGGAACAAAAGGCCAATATCGTTTATATACACCTTTTCACCTTTCCGCACCGCGTAGTTCATTTTCTTTCAAAATTGCTTTGTTTAAAGATATTTTCAAAAAAAAAAAAAAAAAAATTAACATTGAATTGATGGTTTGGGACGATGATGATACAATCAACTCTAAATAATTAAAAAGGATGCCTACAGGAAGGTTTTGTTTGGGCGAAACAGACAGATAACTTTTACTTAGTTTTGAAATGTCTTTCTACAATAATTATATTATCTCCGGTAGGCAGAAGACAAATATCGAATTATGCATTTCAAAAAGTATCTTTCTCTTTATCTGTACTCTATAGGACCGAATAGGACAATACCGAGCAAGGGAAGTCGCAGTGATTATTTATTAAGGCGATGCTTATTACTTTAAAGACTAAACAAAGTGTAAGTACACATAGCTCCTATCTAGGGAACAAGTGGTCTTTTGTTTTTATGACCATGACTGCGTATGGTTGAGTAAAGTTTAGAGATACAACAATTCAACTTTATCTCTTTTGGTTTAGACAGAGAGAGATACTTTGTTGAGAAGGAGGTGTATGATTTTATAGCTCCATCGCGCCAGGGGAGAAGTTGGTTGTAATTATTTTTTATTGTTGTTGTTATACGAGTTCGTACAGCAATAGGTAAGTAGATTTCATTTGTTGCGGTGTTTATTTAACAAGTTTTATGGTGATTTTTTTAATGATGGGTGTTAAAGATGGCACGGCAGTTTATCAACGACAACGCCCTTTAATATTATTCTATTTAAATTAAGGGTGGATAGATAATGCTGGGATTCATCTTATTTGAATGTACATGCTGATAAGTCGCAGACTTTCAAACCACACGATAAATTAAGCCTACGTGTGTTTTATTATCCACATTATCTGATCGGGTGGAATTTGCAACTCGTAAATATAAAAAACAAAATGTGATTTTCCTTCTTCAGCTATTACAAAATTAGTTTCTCCTTTGACAGGTAGATGGCTATTTTAAAAAAGTTGGCCTGTCTCTAGTGTAAAAAAAAGAACAAATGTAGGTATACAAATTAGACAAATCAAGAAAGAAGTGAAATGTAAATGAAAACCACAGCGCAAAAATATTTGTGGAGATTTCTGTCAACTGTCCTAACCTACAATATATGTAAAAAACTGGTAGTTTTTATTCTTCAAAGAAATCTTCGATAATTAGAGTCAAGCTAAGCAAAATAATTAGCAAATAAATTGAAATAACTTTTTGTTACGATTTCGATTTTATACAAATGACTCTTAGATTAATAATTACTAGAACAGATTTAAGCAAAATATGTAAAGAGATATTAACTCCTTTTTCTCGATCACTGAAAACTATAATATAACCAGAATCTGAGTTAAGCAGAATCATTAATGAAAGTTAAATAACTTTTGTTAATGTAAAAAGATTAACCCAAGCAAAATACGAGGGCGGGTCAATAAGTTCGACTTTTGGAATAAAACACAGATTTTTTGATAAAAAAAATAATTTTATTTTTCAACGTAGTCTCCCTTGAGCTCTATACACTTTGTCCAAAGCTTCTCCAATTTTTGTATCCCTTCCAAAAAAAATGATTTGTCGAGGTCCTCAAAATAGGCCTTTGTTTGCGAGATGACTTCATCATTGGAGTCAAATCTTTTTCCACCAAGCCATTTCTTCAGGTTTGGGAACAAGAAGTAGTCGCTCGGAGCCAAATCTGGAGAATAGGGTGGATGAGGGAGCTATTCATAGCCCAATTCATGGATTTTTGCCATGGCAACTGCACATGTGTGCACCCTTGCATTGTCTTGGTGGAAAAGAACTTTTTTCTTGGCCAAATGAGGTCGGTTTTTTTTTTCAAATCGTCATTGAATCGGTCCAATAACTTGGCATAATATTCCCCATTGATTGTTCTTCCCTTTTGAAGGTAGTCAATGTGGATTATCCCGCGTGTATCCCAAAAAACAGTCGCCATAACGTTTGTGGTCGACTGTGAGCAAACGCGGCACCCATCTTGCGGAAAGCTTTCTCATGCCCAAGTGATCATTCAAAATTGAAACCACTGAGCCATGCGAGATCCCTACGGCTTCCAATCTCTCGCACTTTCAATCTTCGGTCGGCCAACACCATATCGTGAATTTTTTCGATTGTTTCGGGTGTAGAGACCTCAACTGGACGTCCAGGACGTTCGGCATTTTCAGTGCTTGTACGGCCACAACGAAATTCAGTAAACCACTTTTTTACCATTGAAATCGATGGTGCAGAGTCCCCATAGTATTTATCAAGCTTAGCCTTGGTCTCGGTTATGGTTTTTTTTCGCAAGAAATAATGCTTAATAAGCACACGAAATTCACTTTTTTCCATTTTCTCCTCAAATTAGTGAGTAGTCTGATAAAAATAGCTGTCAAACACAAACTAACTGACGCAGCAAGTTTAAATTTTGACAGGAGTCAACTGACAGATGCCTGCTGACAGGCGCAGTGTTGCTGTTTCAGTAAAGAGGTCAGAAATTCAAAAAGTCACGGACTTATTAGAAATTTTAAATTTTATTTCGATGGCAGGAATTTTCTTATCACCAAAAACAAGTTGTTATTGCTATCTTCTAATAGCTGTTATTGAATAACTGCTACAGAAATATTGGCTCATCCCTAGTTGTGACAGCTAAGCACTGTCAAAAATATAAATGCGAAAATTTCTCAAAAAATTAATGTTCCGGGCAATTAAAATAAGAACGAAAAGAGTAGAGATCTGTACTAAAAAATTAGTACAAGCCACTAAAGTACAGGGTCGGTTAATAAGTCCCTGAGAAAATGAAATACACTCTGTAAGGCATGTTTTTTTATTTCATTTTTTCAATGTTTTTCAACATAGTCTCATTTTATCTCGATAGACTTCATCCAACATTTCTCCTATTTTTTGATGCTGTCTAAATAATACGATTTCTCGAGCCCCTCAAAATAGGCGTTTGTTTCAGCGATGAGTTCTTCATTCGACCTAAATCTCCTCCCTCCGAACCATTTTTCACGTTCGGAAACAAGAAATAGTTGAAGGGGGATAAATCTGGGGAATATGCTAGGTGATGGAGGAGTTCGTACCCTAACTCGTGCAATTTTGCCATTGCGACTGCAGACTTGTGAGCTTGTGAATGCGGCCGTTTTTGCTTCAAAAAGGTTTGAAATCCATCCAGCAACTCTGCGTTATATGTGCCAGCCGGTGATCATTTTTGATGACAAGTCCGCCTTAGCGTTCTTCGATTCACCAGGAGAAGTCCATTGACTGTCTCTTGGTGTCTGGTGTGTCGTGGTGAATCCAGTTTTCATTCACAGTTTCGAAACGGCCGGCGGCGTAAGTCAGTCGATTTTTTGTGAAACATCGCCAAATACACTTTTGAAGTTGTCAAACGAATGCGTTTGTTGTCGATTGGGCGCAAACGCTGCACACATCTTGCGCAAGGCATTTTCATGTCCAAATATTTATGTAATATCGAAATCAATCACTGATCGTCTATTATTATCAAATCATGCATTTTTTCGATCATTTCTGGTGTTGTGATACCAATTTGGCGACCAGAACGTTTGGCGTCACTTGTGCTTGAACGGCGATCACACCAAAATTGACGAAACCAAAGGTGAATGGTTCAAGTCGATGCTGAAGAATCCCAATAATATTTGTCAAGCTTTTGTTTAATTTGCGGATAGTTTTTTCTTACAAAAAATTGTGTTTCATGGATCATTCGAAATTCAATTTTTTTTGTTAGCGAAAACGCTCGTAAGCTTCTGAAAAATTTTATAGGTAACAAGTTTTACAACTTGGCCAATTTTATAGTCAACGAAAATTAAAGCGTTTCTAAATAAAAAAACTCGAAAAAAGCGAAAAAATGGATTTTATAAAAAACAAATTCGGCTTACTTCAAGTTTCGGTTAGGATTGATTTTTATTTCTTTTTCTTCTTATTTAATTTCATTTTCTTTTTCCATCGTTATTTTTTATAATTAAATATGGCCGATTGGGCGCGAAATTCAAATTTTATAATTTATTTATCTATTAGTTAACATTCACAATTCAAATTATTTACTATTAGTTACAGTTCACAATAGTTCATGTAGTTAATTTTTTACATGTTATATTTTAATATTAAAATGTCAAAACAGCGTCTATATAAAATGGCTGCCACATCAAAATAATTTGGGTGCGTTCTTTAGAAACATGATTCTTGAAAAAAAAAATAATAAATTTAAGGTGTCGACACAATTTGTATTAATTTTCAGGAACTTATTAACCCAAATTTCCATTTTCTTTAAATGCGATATTGTGGAGTGAATGTTTTCATTTATAATTTCGTCGTGTCATTTTTGTACTGAATTTTTCGTTTCACATCAGCAGCGTACTATAGGCTTTACACAGAAATACAACACTGAGCTTTAAAAGCATTAAATTTTAAACTGTGTATTAATCCCTACTTGACAATGCTGTCCACATTATCTGACTAATATCGATATTAATGCGTTTTACGCGGACGTTTTAGTTCCACATCGGAATGAAGAGAGTAGTGGATTAGATGTTTCATAAAAAAGATCGTTTATGAATATAATGACGATAATGGGAGACAAAATGGAGCATTGAGGTACAATAGCATTTATTTTGTGAATTTCAGAGTTGAAAATGTCAAATACTACTTGTATTGAGCGGCACAAAAGATATTTCTTGATCCAATGAAGGAAAGATTCATCGATACCAAATGCACGCTTTTTCGATAAGAGTTCTTCATGGCAAACTTTATTAAGCGCAATAACCTTACTTTATCGAAAACGATATTTAGATTTGTGCCACTGTTCGATGATATACCATCAGATTATACAATCTGCCACGAGCTGTCACGTCTTGCTAGATTTTTACTTCTGACACATGACAAAGTACAATGATTTGAAACAAAAGTAATGCCATAGTTTGGATGTGGAATAATTTTTGCAAATGGTGTCAAATGTCATTTTGCGCTGACATTTATATTGTAAAGGTTCTTAAAATAGGGCCTTCCGCACTTTGACAGTTGATAGCTTCCAAATATTAAGGTACATTTTACAAATCTGTTGTCATTTAATCAGTCTTTTTTGCCAAATTACCAGCGTATATGTAATGCAATGATAAAATTGTTTTTAAAAAAATGGGTGCTCTGTTCGAGCAACGTTTCGCGCGTTTCTCCCATTTACCACATCTATAATCGTCCTTTTTCTTAATGAATGGATACTTCAACAAACAAAATTGTTGAATTCTTGAATTTCGGTCCATATTTGGATAATTTGGAGAGATACACGTTTGTTTTTCGAGCAATTTCCGGGATGTTGTTTTATCACAGTGTGAATTTCATCATCGGTTTTTTTTATCGTGCAGAACGATGTCACGCATGTGCGTGAAAACTTAAGCGTTAAACTTGGCAATTTCATCGTCTTAAAGTTACAGTTTGGCTCCAGGATTCCTCCGGACACGCACCCACCTTAACCGTAATTGGCGATCCCTAATACAGGTGAATGTTAATACAGATTCCTTTGATTCACTTCAATAATATTACTTCAAATCTCAAAAATCAAAATGTTTCACAATTAATTTCCTTCATTGGAGAACCAAAATTAATAAACACAAATCAAGGATAATATAAATTGATTAATATTGAATTGAGTCAAAATATACCTTTTAGTTTAACAAAAAAAAAAAAAAAAAAAAAAAAAAAAATTGTTACAACACCCGTGTCTGCGCAGTGTGAACACAATTCCAAAGATTCCATTCGAATTGAAAAAAATTTGTTCTAGTTTGTTTTTTTTAAACGACATAACACCATAAGGATTATCATACATTTCCTTATCTATACACATCTAGATGTCTATGTACATACCTTCCTACACATTGCATAAGGCTTGAAGTGCAGGATGAAGGTGGCCCGTATCGAATATCATTGAACACATATAGATATCTAATACTCTTCGAATATGGCACACGAACAGGAAAAAAAATGAAGACAATTAGAATGTCCTTCGACATTCGTTTAGTTTTTCAATTTTGTTGAACATTTTTAAAAGGACCTCTTTGAATCCTTGGCTAAATGCCCAAAACTATATTCTGTCTGAGTGGTTATTATAAATATTCAACTACCTGCTTGCCAACAAAATAACAACAACAATATACAAAAACAAGAAAACACTTGAAATAGGAAAATTCCAAACCATACCTAAGAGCAGCTGTTTCCTGAGTCGAGTCATGAAGAAATATTGTGCCTTTCGGCTTGGATTTTGGGGGAATGGGTTTTTAGAATAGATGATCCTTTCAAAAAATCTTCTTGTCTAAAAAATTAACAAAAGAATGAATCATGCATTTCCCTGATGCAAATTTTAATCCCAGGTTTGTTTTTCCTGTTGCCAACAACATCAACATCATCATCATTGTCAGCAGCCATCATATAAAACCATCACCTGAATAAACCAATTAAAGCCGCAAGAGGAACACTTTCGAGCTGGAAATATCTTCCGGCCATGAGAATAATTAAAAACTACTCACATCCAAACATTGGAAATACTGAAAATGTAAATTTGCTAAAGGAGCATCTCATTTTTCCCAGATTGATGGGTTAGTTAGGTATAATGAAAAATATCCTTCCTGTGCATTCTGTGTATTTGTATGTGGATGTTAAGACAAAAATTCAAAATTGCATCGTAAATTGTGTGCCGAGCGTCCTGAATCCGACCCAATTAAAAGACCGCTCCTTCTTGATACGACACACACACACACACATCCAAAGAAATAGGATGACATTTAATATTCGCTCAAAATCCAACATCCTTTTAGAAAGCTTCCCGATTCGTATACAAAGATAAGAAGGCGCCTTAGGGAGTCGAAGGAAGTAAGAAATCTCCTCCTTTCCCCCGCACCCGCTTAAGTCAACTGAAAAAGGATGCAAAACGGGATCAGAATTAAATCTCTGATATATCTACAGCAAGAAAGGGCAGGAGTGTATTACTTAAATTTATGCAAGTGTTTCAAAAGATGCCCTAAAGGACTCAAATCAGGACCTTCTATATCACTATATTTCACTATAGTCCTTATTTTTAGTTTAACTTCCTGTTTCTGTGACTTTCCTGGTTCTCTGATGATGCTAGTGGTTTTGCGCTACATAGAATAAGGTTCATGCTACTGATGATGATGATAATGATGATGATGACGTTGTTAGGAAGGATAGAAAGTAGAACTATACAAAGACGTGGTTTTCTTTGCACCTTGTTCTTTTTTTTTTATTTCCATTTTAAATTTTCTCTGATGTAAAGTCCTGCTGGGAGTACTCGTATATAAGAATTTACTTATCTCCTTTTCTTGTGGGGTGGGTGGGTGGTAGGAGGTAGAAAATATGAAGAAATAACGATGTTTGGGTGTGTCTTTTGGGGATACTTTATGCAAAACGGACGTGATAGTGCTTTCTTTTATGTTTACTTTTTTAATTAAAATAAATCAGATGGAGTTGAACTCGCTAACCAAGGCAAGTGATAGTGTTAATTAGTTATTTAGTTTTTTTTTTTTGTTGTTGTTTAACGTAGGTACTTACGTTGAATTTAATAAAAACAGTAAGCGAGGGAAATTTTTAGGGGAATTTATGAGCAGCTCATGCACAAACCCAACATGTAAATTAATTTATTGTTAAAATGCCTGAAAGTATGCTATGAATTATTCGATGTATCAGGATTGTTGCTTTTAAGGTTTATTTTATGGTGTATACTTGTAGGAGTTTAACGAGTCTAAAGTTACATGACCAATTTAAAATAATCATAATTAGGTGATCAAAACTAATTAGCTAACTAATTCCAAATTCGTGGGTTTGGGGTTTTCAAACGGTTTATCAGAGTGCTGGCCGCCTTCAAATGGTGTTGGATTTGCAGAGTGATATTTAAGCAGGCTTGTCAGCCTTTTTGCTGGCCAATTACTGACATTTAAGATGGCATATTTTTTTGTGGAAATCTATTGTATAGGGGATTTAAACTTGGCTTATCTATGCTTCACCCACCAGTGCTCAATATTTAAGTACTATTTACAAGAGAGCGTCCAACGAATAATTAATTAACGAATATTCGTCCATGTTGACGTTGTAGATAAATTGATAAACTCTGATTTGGATATTCGTGATGGAATTATTTATTCGTTGAAGGGTGGAATGGATGTGGAATGTGAATATTGATCCATAAATCAGATTGCAATACCCAATGACTAATTTGTAAATTTGAAAGGCTTTGTATCTAAAATTACATTCATTTCTACCATTTTGGTTTGTGAAAAATTTAGATTTTTTATAAATAGGATATACGTACTATACATCTGAAAACTTTACAAAAAAATATCATTTTCCTCAGAATTTTTTTTCTAGTTTATACATATGACATGTGACGTATGTAAACGTTTATTGGTATATTTGAAGAAATTAGCTTTTTGTCGTTTCCGACTTCTTGGATTATTTATTATACTTTGACAAGTAATCGTATGAAAAATTATAAATGAATGCAGAAATTGACAATAAAAATTTGGAAAAAAAATGGTTGCTAATTTTGGGAACATATTTATTGGCCATGAAAAAGTTTTTAATTATTTCGAAAACTTGCCTGTAGTTTTCTACTTTTTTTTTCTGTAACAATTGCCAATTGACAATTTTTATGATAAAGGTTGTGTTATGAGAACAAGTGTCACAAAGTATAATGTACCACGTATTTACTAGCTAGAATTATTATCTATATAATACTGTACAAATATATTTAAAAAAGCCACTACTTTTTAATTACAATAAACGCCATCTAGGTTTCATATATGTATAACCAAACGCACTAATGTAGTTTATCAATGACAACAACCTAACCCTGCACCTCCACAAGAAATTTTTATTTGTTTTTATTTCAGCAATTATTAAAGACATTTTTATTTCTGCTTTCAGTGGGCAAATTATTTCATGAAATCTTATTGACAAACAGAGTGCGGAGAAAACAACACAGAATTCTCGTCCTGGAATTCCAACTCAACTAATAAAAATATACATGAAAAGGTAAAAAGCACACAAATGTCAGTCGAACTGATATTCGACATCAAATAATTTCCTAAAATATTTCTACAGAGATGGTAAGATATAAATTCTGAAATCGATTTCTTAAAATAATTTATTTCATGAAATTTGTGGTCTGCATTGGAAATTTCAATTGAATGTTATATTTTCTGAAAAAAATTTTTTTCTTGTGGAGGGGCAGAATAAGGAAATTTAACTTATCGAACTTATCGACGAACTCCATACCTGCTCTCAACTATACCGCTCATTTGTTACTGAGATGGCGCATCAGTTCAATATTCACATATGTTGCGTGCCAGGGCATACGGATATTCCAGGGAATTGTAAGGCTGATGAACTTGCCAAAAGTGGAACGACACTTCCTTTATTACCTGACAAGGAAAATATAGACTTGCCCACCTCTAAATAGAAGTTAATGCTGAAACAAGATGCCTTAGAAAGGACACACCTACGAGAACGAGACTTCAGTGACAAGGCTTATTTATCGATAAACACGAAATCATCTAGGACCTAAAGCATCCCGAAAAAGTAACTTTACAAAATTATCAACATTATCGGTTAAGATTTTTTTCCAAAGCAAAACTGGCATTGACATCATCGCCGCCGAAGTTGTCCAATTTAAAACCTTTAATCTTTTTGCTTTTGGAGTATTATCATCGCTAGCCTAATACCAGCAAAGACAACACAAAAAACGATAGAAAAACTGAGTCAGATTTATGCGACAAAGTGACCGAAAATTTTATTAAAAATATGCCCAAGATGTCACGAAACAATTAATTCTGCAAGAGAAAACATAAACACTATTATTAGCATATAAAAAGGCCGGCCTTCACCAACTACTATTCCACATGTTCTAAAAATATATATAAAAAAAAAACCTTTACAAAATATACATATGTCCCCTTTAAAGTATTACATCAGCAACCTATTTAGAACATTGATGATCCAAGCTCGTCTTCATCATCAAATTAAATAAGAATCTAAATAATAACTTTTGGCACGACAACGACTTGCTTCTAAAATCATATTCATAAAAAAATCTTTAAACTCTTACTGTGAGCTCTAAACCAAAATGATAATCTCTTACCACACAAACTCCCGACATGGACATGTCAACTTAAACATATCGTCGAAAGCTGAAAATCTTTAATTGGCATCTTTCAATGCAGTTCTACCAAAATACTGACCAAAACTGCCATGGCAAGTTGCTTACCTGAAACGAGACAAATCAATAAACAATTTTGAATTAGTTAAATTTTTTTTTAATAAAATATTTATATCTATAATATGGGTATCGAACAACAACAAAAAGCCAATGGAAATTTAATAAATTCACCCCGAGAAAAATATGTATAAAGATATTATGATGCATTTATAAATTTGATGTCCATAATGTTTGGTATTGTGAAACAATGCTCGTATGTCGTCAATAACGAATTATTCAGTCATGTGCATATTTTGTTCTATTATAGCATCAAAATAGTCTAGGAATATATAGGAACATCATTAGTATAAAATGCCAAACAACTGCAAGTAGTATCGGCTCTGTGGGGCTTTAGAAAATTGAAAAAACTGGAACAAGCTGCACATATTTAGTGGAATTAGCATTGCCATGAAAATTGAAGTGAACAGTTTTTCCGTATCGAATGCAGGCTTAACAAATAACTTAGTCACGAAAAGTAGATTTTAATATTATGATGTAGGGTATGCAGACACTTAGCCAGACGTAAGAGAGTTTTATTTCATTAAAGTGTTTTGTTTGAGGAATTTCTTCATAAGAAATTGACGGAGTGTATCTAATGCAATGGCGCCGTTCACACATTTAAAATATTCACCAGATAACCCAATATGTAGTCTAAGGATGTCAGAATTATTTGTACTATATGAGTATTTACTATGTGAATTTGTGCATCATTTCGATATAAGTACCTTCAAAAGTATTTTGCTTCCATATCATCCGCTAACCAAATTTAGGTCGAAATTAATACATTACTATGGTACGCAAGAGTTTTCAAATAAGTGCTCAAAGTCTTTGACACTCAGGGAGGAATTTGTTGCGGATTTCATAACTGACATGATTATTTGGGTATGTTCTTTGAAAGTTGATGTATGTATAGTACTTATGAGTTTATGAAACATATAGTCTAGTACATACATACACACATGCTGCTTTTTAAATAAACTATGGATACAGACTTATCGTTTAATTTTTTGAGAAAGTATAAGGTAGCTACTTCAAGAAAAATAAAATACATAACTGGATCGCACGTACTTGCTATAATGCTCCATCTCATCGTATTCACAAGATTCTTAGTAGAAACGGCTAAACGTATTTTTAAAATATTTTTTTTTATAAACAAAAATTATTTAATCTTTTGTCTGAAAAAAAAAAAATATTGACATGGCAATATTAAGTATTTAACAATATAAGATTAAAATCAAAATTAAAAAAAAAATAATGCACCCGTTTTTGAAATATTGAATTTTAAACACAAAAATTGAGAAATTCAAAAATTCCAAAAAAAAAATTTCGAAACTTTTGCTGTGCAGTATTATTGAGAATTCAAAGGACATCTTATACATTTGATTTATCAAAATCCGTCTAGCCGTTTATGAGAAAGTGGAAATTGTAAAAACATTGTTGTCTGGCAGGGGTACTAATAGATTATAATTGTAGTAGTGCACCGATTTTTACTTGCGATTATAGGTACTATAAGGCAAGTTATGTATTCGTAAAAAATTTTTTTTTTTCGAGCAATCAAACATGACATATCGCAGCACTATCACATCTCTCAACGAGCATCAAAAGGGAGTTGGCATCAATAATCGTATTCGAGTCACATGCACAAGCCGGAACTATTTGTAAGTACTTATGAAAGTTGGAACGTACATTTAGTCTACAGTACTGTGTCAAAAAAAAATTCGCAACAGTTTTTTTTATATTGAAGAAAACAAAAATAATAATTATTAACAAAAGATTTTGCCACGGAATTTGGGGTGGTGCAGATATCTCATCTGTTTATTGTTTCTTACAAATAAGATTAACTAAATATTGTTGTTATAATGTTTCTTTTAAAACTTTATACTGAATGTAATGATTTTTTACATATATTGCGCGAACGTTAGAGCATTTTACATATTTATTTTAAATGCACTTTTTTCGCAAAAATTCGCTAATATAATCAAAATAATAATTTCGATTATTCACATTCGGCTCCCAGAAATTACGCCAGAATTTGTTTTGGAAAATAAGCATGAAATATTGGAAATTGTGACAGATAGAGACAGAAAACAAAATGGAAATTACGCAAAAAAATTTGTTTCTTCTGGCCGAATTTCCAAATAACGTTTTGGAAGAAAGGCCGTAAAATTTACAGTGGTGGTCCAGTATAACAAATGCCGATATAACGAATGATCGATATGACGAACACTTTTTGTAAGTCTATTATGTATTCTGTATAACGAACAAATAGCGAATTTCAGAAAATAAAAAAAAAATGTTTACAAACAACAAGCAAAATTGGGAATTCCGGAAAGAGCAAAATCAATGCTCTAAAATATCTTAATTTTTACGATGCTGTATCACTCATTGCCTTGTCATAACAAAAAGTATTCGCGGTTGTGCTTCACAAGTGCTGGAAGAACATTTTATATCCAAGTTCTGTCAGCTCTCCGAAATGAAGACAAATACGTTGGCTTATATGAGAAATATTCAACCAGAGGTAAACACAATTTTCCATTGCAAAAACTGTTTTGTAAGCTATGAAGTCTCATTTTCTCATACTGAATTTACTACACATGATTTGGAGTCCTGGAATAATGCAGATGGAGTAATTCTCAAACCCGAAAATATTGATAGCAACAATGTTGAAGAAACCGAATTTGCGGATAATGTTAGCTATGAAAATGCTAGCACAGAAACTGAAGTTCATAAGTGAAGTATGAAATAAAATAATGAAAGATACAATTATTATACTTTCTATTTACCTAAAGATTTGTATGAAAAAACGTATTCGATACAACGAATTTTCTATATAACGAATTGACTCTGGACATTCGTTATACTGGACCACCACTGTATTTTTAAACATGACGAACGGGGTTCTCTATGATAGTCATAGAGAACACCAAAAAAGTGGGTCCCGCATTTTCGTCCGTCTGTAAAACGATCTACAGCCTAAACGGCTGAAGCGATTTGGTTCAAACTTGGTACTTAGGCGTTTTAGATGATTGTCCAAAATAGATTTTTGAATCGTTGGTTTAGGACCAAAAATAACGGTACTTGCTATACTCATTTTTATACCATCTTAGTTATATCAAAAACGGCTCTACCGATTTTGATAAAAATTGGTGTGTGTTACTTTGGGTATGGTCTACAATTCGGCCAACAAAATTTTTAAAAATATTTTGTTATTAACGGTACCTGCGATGTAACCATTTTATTGATTTTCGACTTTCTCTCCTTCAAATTCTAAATAGTATTGTATTTCAAAATTTTCGAAAAATATTTTTTTTGGATTTTTGAAAAAAAAAAATATTTTTTTTTTTTTGAAAATTCAATATTTCTAAAACGGGTGGACAATTTCTTCTGAAATTTAGTTTTTGAATTTATATTATTAAATATTTAAAATGTTCTTACCATTTTTTTTTTTTTAGAAAAGTTTAAGAATTTTATATATAAAAAATTAAGTGAAAAAGTAAAAAAAATATATTTAACCGTTTTATTAAGAATCTTTTGCATATAATGTGATCGAACATAGGAGCAAGTACGTGCGATCCAGTCGTGCATTTTATTTTTTATTAAAATCGTTTGATACTTTTTCGTGATAACAGAGAACACGGAAAAAGTGGGTCCCGCAGTTCCGTCTGTTTGTCTGTCTGTCAGCCAAAACGGCTGAAGCGATTTCCTTCAAACTTGGTACACATGGTAAGTATGAATTATATCGAAAAGGGCCCTAACGATTTTGATAAGATAAATTCATTGCACCATTTTTATACTATATAGTCTACATTTAGGTCAATAAAACATTTTAATTGAAATGTTATACCTAACAGTTTTTTTCGATTTTCGGTTATCTACTGAACGGCTCAGGGATTTCGAAAAAATATTATACAAGAAGTCCTTCAAATTCTAAATGATACTGCATGCCAAAATTTTCAAAAAAAAAATATATTTTTTGAATTTTTTGAATAAAAAAAATCTTTTATTGAAAATTCAATAGGCATTATAAAACATATGTTTTTCACTTTATATTATTAAATACTTAAAATTGCAATACCACCTTTTTTTAGAAAAAAAAACTTAAAGAAATTTTGTAAATATATAAACAAAATAATTAAAAAACGACTTTAAAAATAGACGTTTCTACTAAGAAACTTGTGCGTATACAGTCGTACATTTTATTTTGTTTTGTTATTGATATTATATTTTTTATTTTTTTATTCATATCTGTTAAGAACAGTTTATATTAAAGTGACTAACGAATATTCGTCAATTTTTACATTTCGTTCAAATGGCTTCTCTTATTCATCGCGAATGACGTAATGTCTCATCCTGAGTTTAGTCGCAGGTGAACATTTTATTCGTTGAAGTGTGGAGCGCGACTAGAGTTTGACAGATCGTTACAATCAGATTGCAATTCGGGACCCCCATTTTGTTTTAAAAGTATCATATTTTGACAATTAAAATGTAAATTTTTTTAGATTTAAGAATTTATGAAGAATTTTGGTTTATTAATTATTATTTTGAATCAGATTTATTCATTCATTTGTCGGTCGCTGGTCGCTCTCATGTGAATAAATCTTTTATGTAAAGGGTATGTTCATAGATACATGTTGTTTAGGCGCTTTCTTTTATATAGCAATACATTAATAATAAAAATTAATGATTTAAAAATTTTGAAGGGAAAAGTTATGAACGAAAAAAATAGTATACCAGCTTATTTATGAATCCGATATAGATTTAACTTATTTAAACAACATGATCAATAATGGAGCTGGCTATAAATTAGCGTTGATAAAACTTCAAATCATGATTTCTGTCAATACTTTCCCGATATTGAACTCTCAACAAAGGCGATTAAGAATTGTTTAGATATTTAACATTAGAATTTTATATATTATCACAAAACTCTCCCAATGCTCTATTCCAGAGCGATCGGTGTGTAATAAAGAAAATTCAATTTGGTTCAAAAACCAAAAGGGTGGGTAAATAATTTCCCGAAAAAATTGTGTCCGGAAATATATTATTGGCAAGAGTTATCTTTCAAAAGAACGCACCCAAATTTTCAGACAGATTTTATATAGAAGCTGTTTTGATGTTTTAATATAAAAATATAACATGTAAGAAATTAACTACACGAATTATTGTGAACTTTAACTAACAATATGCAGAACATTAGAATTTCGCGTCCATCCGGCCATATTTAATATACGAAATAACGAAGTAGAAGATAAAGAAAACGAATAAGAAGAAAAAGAAATAAAAATCAATCGAAACCGAAACTTGAAGTAATCCGAACTTCTCGTTTACAAAACACATTTTTTTCGCTTTTTCGAGTTTTTTATTTAATAACGTTTTCCTTGGCTATAAATTGGCCAAATTGTAAAAGTTGGTACAAATTTTTTAGACGCCTAGGAGCATTTTCGTTAACCAAAAAAAAATTGAGTTTCGAGTGATCCATGGATCACCATTTTTCACCAACCAAACAAAATCGTGACAATTTTTTTCAAGACAGTTCAAAGATTTCGATTTTACATAGATATATCGATATGAAATATCTATGCTTTTCACAAGATGTGTGCAGCTTTTGTCCACAATCGACAACAAATGCATTAGTTTGACAACTTAAAAAGCCTGTTTGGCGATGTTCCAGGAAAATTCGACTGCCTTGTACCGTTTCGTATCCGTTGATGAAACCTGGATTCATCACATTACATCAGAAGCCTAGTAATAGTCAAAACAATGGACTTCTCCTGGTGAATCGAAGCCGAAAAAGGTCAAGGCGAGTTTGCCAGCAAAGGTCATATAAACAGCTCTTTGGGATGCGTTCGGTGTTATTCACATGGATTACAGAGAAAAACAACCACCGTTCTTTTTCACTTTGCCAACACACTGGCAAAGAAGTCCGCAGTAGCAACGGCAAAATTGCATGCGTTAGGCTACGAACTCCTCCGTTATCTAGCAAATTGTGCAGGTGCCTGATTATGGAATACGAAGCGAATCGTTTTAGGTGGCGAAAATGAGATTTGGTATTACTGTTTTCGCTTTCGTCTCTTTCGTTTTACATTCGCCCTATTTTTGAAATCGAAAGCGAATTTGATTTGACATTTCAATTTTTAGCGCGTGCATTTCCGAAAGGGTTTCTTTGGCAGATTGGTTTATCGACACGGTCGAAAGTGATATTTTGGTGGATTTTTTTCATTTAAATACATAAAAATGTGAGTTTAACAAAAACAGACTAAAGAAATAAACAATCATTTTTTTGTAATAAACGTGTAGGCGCCCAAGACAGCAACAATTTTCTCCGCTCATCGAATTTATGATGTAAAACGAGGGGATAGCCAAAGGACACAACATATAACGTTCTCTGCAATATGTCTAGCGCTTCGGACATTGAATTGCGTACTGTGCGCCATTCCAATGTTTGTATCCTGCCCAACCACTTTCTGGTATGATCCGTCTGCAAGGAATCTCAATGTTGCAGCTAATTTTATAATTGGTGGTGTCCCATTGTTGTTTTGTGGTCTATATTTGTCTTTTATTTCGTCCAAGACAATTTAAAATGTTTCTTTTGAAAGGCGAAACAACTTATCGAACAAAGTATTTATAAAATAAAGCTAATTTAACAAATAATAAAGACGTTAAGCAAAAACACTGACTCGAAGCAAGGAAGGTCAAAAGGTGAAGAAGCACTTCTTAATAATTTATAATAAAGTTTGAATTTTTAGAGTCTTTTTATTCCTCACGTTAAGCATTTATATAAATAACATTTGAGTCCATTTTTTATTTAAATAAATATTTAATTACAAAGTTAATGCACCTCGGACAAAACACAAATGATTTTGATTGAAATAGTAAATATTCACTGGCAATCAGCTGTCAATTATCTGGAAATCTTGGAAGTAGCATTTACGATTCGCTTCGAATTCGTTAATTGATCAAAACGAAGCGAGTCGAAAATGAGATATCGAATTAAAAACGATTCGCTTCGTATTCCCTAATCAGCCCACAGATTTAGGAACCTGAAATTTTTTGTTGCTTCTAAACAAGAAAAATATAGTACAGAGGTCATCGCTAAAACAAACACTTATTTTGAGGGGCTCGAGGCATCGTTTATTTGGAGGGCATCAACAAATTGGAGAAACGTTGGTATCGAGTGTATCGAGCTAAACGGAGACTATGTTGGAAAATAATAATGGTTTTATGCCGAAAAGAATGTTCCTGATTTAATTTTTTTAGGTTATTAGCCCACCTACAAGAATTGATATCAGAACATGTGAGCGCGCTTTAGTCCAAATATATTGATCTTACAAAATCAAAAGCACGGATTTAAATTTAGAAATACTTAACCTTTAAATGAAATACAGTGATATTTTCACGCCAGAAAATATTTCACGTCTAGAAAATATGAGCAAAAAATGTCCAGTTATCAGATATTCTAAATTATCAAAAAGTGAATGACTAGCGAAATTTCGTACTAACTTAGGTGGGTGGCAATGGTGCAGTGGATAAAGTGCTTGATTGCTAACTAGGACGTGTGTTTTCGTTTCCCAGGCGCATTCTTTTCTATAGCTCCAATTTTAAAATGAGAAAGTCAATACCTTGTTCTCAAATCCACTGTGCCAAACTAGTGCCGTGCAATTCAGGTTGCAAGACCTTAGGTCTTACAGGCATATAGTTAAATTAAAAAAAAAAATCGCTTGACAAAAATAATCTACAAAGAAACGAAGTTTTAAGTGTCAAGCTCTAATCCTAAAATCTACTATTCCCGATGAGCAGAAATTTGTGGAAAACTTCTTAAAATGTTTTCCTTTAAATTTTCAAACTGTTAGTAGTTATGGTTAAATAACGTTCTGGTATTTTCGCGATACGAAAAGGTTATCGATTAAATTTCAATGGGGGTTATGGGGCGTATACGTACTTTTTTAAAAATTAAATTAGTATGTAGGTTCGTTTAGCATTTAAAGTTAACGATATTATAAATATGTACATAAAAGTCGAAAAACTTGGGTTCATTGCAAAAATCCCATATATCATAATCAATATTAAAGACTAATTAATTATTTAATTACAAGGCACATCAATTTCAACCAAGAAACATAAAGCCTGAAGCCTGTCAACTTCAATAAATTCAAATGCAAGAACAAAATTATGCATCGGATGAAAAATATATTTATCTTAGGTATTTCCCACCTCCCACCACTGACTGCATTACACATATATATGCGGTCATCATGGATCAGATATTCGTCACAGTCATATGGCTATACGTCTCTCAATATCAATTCCATATCAATATCAATTCAAACTATTTTTTTTTTATTAATAACAATCTGTTTGGGTTTTTTTTTTTTTTTTTTAGTAATATGTTAAAAACTTACCTTACAGTCGTCACATGATGCGATGTGTGAGTTCGGGTCTCTTTGTGTCGCGTCGAATAACTAACGACAGTCACATGACGTGTTGCAGTTCGCACGACACGTCGCACACGACTGCGTCCATCGCCGACCACAACAACAATTGGTGGTGGTTTCTCGTTTCCATATTGAAGAAAGGATTCAGAATTTGGTTTATCAATTAATTCCATTTCGGACATAATGAATTATTTTTTTTAAATTTTTAAATTAATATTTCATTTTATTTTTGTTTCGATTAATATTTTCGGATTATTTCGTTTTGGTTTTATTTACAATTTTTTTTTGTTATCTTTGGTTTCGTGTTACGGGCTTGGTTTTTGTTTAAACAATTTCGTTTATTTATTTTTTCAAATGTTTCACTTTAACATAATTATTTTTTCGAGAGTTCACATTTTCATTCGTTGAACATTTTGTTGCATATTCATTTTTTTTTTTCAAATTTCAAATAAAAAAGTTGCATCGATCCATTTTGTTTAAGCTATGGAATAGCTCTCCTTGTAATCTGGCCAAAAGAGTTTCATTTTTGATCTGAAATTGGAATATAGATTAGCTTAGCAGTCAGTCAGGGATTAAGCTCCAGACCGATCCAAGCTAAGACGATCTTCTGTTCACAATCGATTGGCGTGCATTATTTGAATATTCATGACTCAACGAAGCAAGTAAGCAGCAGAAGCACATCATAAGTAGTCAGTCGTATCTAACCTACACACGATACATACAGTCGTATGAGTCAGTCAACCACACATCATTATTATTTGTTGCAATTATTCAGTTAAAATAAAAATATATATATATTTTTATGGTGATCATGCGAACAAGTTGCTGTTAATATTATTTTTATTAATTTTTTTGTTTTTTTTTTATCCAAGCGGATGATGTGTGTGTGTATAAATTTGTTTTATTATGAGAACAAAAAATGCATCATCACAGTATGTGGGGCAAATTAGGTATCGCATGAATTTTGAAATATATATATTTTTATTTATTTTGCAAAAAAATGTCATAGTATTTTTCAATACGTTAATAACTAGTTTAAGTTTTTTATTACATAAATTCAATATATATTTATGTATATAAATACACCAAATATATTACTGAAATTGTCTTTTTTGAATTGTCGAAAATTTAAATTAGTAATAGTTAGATATTTGTCTTAAAATTTGTTATTTTTGTTCATTGTTTTTTATTCTCGTGGACCATTTTATTAAAATATGCCTGTCACTAAAGCAATAAGGAAATAAAACAAATATCAACGGGCCTCTATAGTGTTTGATGTGAAATCCATCCTAGACACTATGAAGTTTTTAGCCAGCTGAATGAAATGCACTGACATTCATGTCAATAATATTTTAGGACATGATTCTTGGGTGTATTCTAAAAAAATAAAATGCACGACAGGATCGTACGAGCTTGCTCCTGTAGTTAACAACTTTAATATAGCGAAACATTCACGCCGCTTACCAAGTAGGTAGTCCAGTTAGCATATGCAGATTTAAAGATTTGGGGGTGGCCGTGGCGCGATAGTTGTGTGCTCGCCTTTTTACCTCGTGGTTGCAGGTTCGATTCCTACCGTTGTCTATGTCTTCTTATATTCCATTAAAAACCAATTCTCAAAATTGTCATAAAATAAGTTGCTGCTTTGCTCATTTCATGCTGTTTAGGCATAACACTAACAACATATGATTGAGTAAACTAGTATACCGATAAAATATGACAAAGAATAAAAAAATTAATGCGAATTATAAGGGACATCGATAAATAAGACACGGTAATTCTCTCCGCATTAGTTCAGCCGCCATCCCTGAGGTAAATCTGCGACAACAACCAGTTCTAGTCTCAGAACATAGCGCCACACATCTTTCCTATCCTTCTTTCTCTTCTTTACCAGATGCCGGCGCTGTGTTAAGAAAAACATATAAAGGGTATTCATAACCCCTTGAGCGCGTGCAAAGTTATAAAAAAAAAGCCGATGTAGGTAATTTACCTTTATTACATTAGTGGAGTGAATTGCCGAAAGGATGATTAAAGGAATATTTACATAGCAAAGCTAAATATGTCAATGTTGCTTACAAATCCAACCAAACACTTAACACACTGTTTACAAAACTTAACAAGAAAAGTGAAAAGGATCAAAGTACAGACGTTGTATATAAGATCAATTGCCTAGGCAACGAAAGAGAAAATTGTGAACTATGTTACATTGGCACTACCAAGCAGCTTTTAAAACAAAGGATCTCAAATCACAAATCTGATATCAAGTCCAAAAGTTCTCAGAAAACAGCTCTTGCTAGTCACAGCTTAGAAAGAAATCATGCTCCAGAATTTAAAAATGTGCAAATTCTTCAAACGGAAAAACATACATCGAAACGATATACTTTACAAAACTTTGCACATTTTGAATAACAAAAATAACATGAACAGGAAGCAGGATACACAGTGTATCTCGTCGGTGTACTGTTCCCTAGTCTCTACATAGCTGCGATACATACATACATACATCAATAGTTTTGTTGCTCCTTTAAAAGAAAATTTTATTAAACAGTTGTTGACTAAACTTCTAACTAAGAAGAAGTGCTTTAATTTAAATATTCAATCACAAAACTGTCATTTTTTTAATTTTATATATATATATATGTAATTTGATAAAATGCTCGTAGTTTCGTTCATATAATTGTAAGTGTAAAATCTTAACAACTAAATGTAAACATACAAATGTTTCTCTCATTTTGTTTCATGGTTAATAAAGTGCCCCTGAAGAAGACTGAAAACTCAGTCGAAACGTTGGGAAAACTAATGAAAATCTTTCATTAATAAATTATCACGACCAAAAAAGGCGAAGAAGTGAAATCTTCAAATTTTAAAATTGAACTTATCGAATTGGTCAAAACACTTTTAATTAAATAAAAAAAAAGATATCAAAATATTCCTTTTCCCTTCATTAAAGAACTGATTTTTTTTACGAAAATCGTTGGAGTCATTTTTGAGAAAAAGAACATTAACCTTTCTAGCCAAAAAAATGTATTGTTGGTGCCGTTATTTTTCGTCTTAAGAAATATGAAAAAAACGCGTGTGCATATTACCGAAAAAACAATATGTATTAAGTTTGAAGCAATAACTTCCAACCGTTTATGTTGTAGACTCGAGGTTAGACAGGCTGAATTGCGAGACCCACTTTTTTGGTTTTCTCTATGATCTTAAAGTAATGTCATGTTTGATTGTTAGATTTATTTTTTAACAATGACTTGCCTTATAGTACCTATAATCGCAAGTAAACATGGTTTTAAAGTAAAAGCAATCTCTGATTTTTGATATCATTTAACTGGGACTAGGGAAAAGATTTACTTTGGTTTACCCTCTTTGGCCAAGGTTAACGGTAATTGAGATGTTAGTAGCAATGATAGAAACTCTGATTAGGCTTTATTTTTAGAACAATTACCATCTCTTTCAAATTGCGTTTAAATGAGTTAAAAGCCTGCCATTCTATTCTTGTTACTTTTGGCAATTTTCTCCAATCAATAATATTACGTTTTACTATTTTTGAATGAACGCATTAATATTAAAAAACAAAAATTAAAACCAACAAATCCATAGATTTTAATATACTTGGTGTAATGTTGAAGAAAACGCAAACAATAAATAAATATTGTTTTTTTTTTTTGAGGACTGTGTGGATGGATTAAAGCCAAATTGAATTTTTATGACCTCTAGTCCAAAATGCGTTTCGCCCAGCACCGACTGTTATATGGTAATATCTACAGCATTTCCACACTCCAAATTATATTTTCTAGGTTAATTTGATTAAATTCCTGCACCTAGAAATATATTACTGGCCAGACCACTGGCATAACATACTTCTAGGTGCAGGAATTTAATCAAATTCTACATACAATGTAGGCCCTCATACATTCTGAGGTAGGTACCTATGTAAATATTCTTTTAATCATCCTTTCTGCAATTCATTACACTAAGGTAATGGAGGTAAATTGCCTACATCGGCTATATTGCTAACTGGACTACCTACCTGCTAAACAGCGTCAATGTTTCGCTATATTAAAGTTGTTAACTACAGGAGCAAGTTCGTATGATCCAGTCGTGCATTTTACTTTTTTATAATACACCCAAGAATCATGTCTTAAAATATTATTGACATGAATATCAGTGTATTTCATTCAGCTGGCTAAAAACTTCATAGTGTCTAGGATGGATTTCACATCAAACACTATAAAGGCCCGTTGATATTTGTTTTATTTCCGTATTGCTTAAGTGACAGGCATATTTTAATAAAATGGTCCATGAGAATAAAAAACAATGAACAAAAATAACAACATTTAAGACAAATATCTAATTATTACTAATTTAAATTTTCGACAATTCAAAAAAACCAATTTCTGTTTGTAACTAATCTCCTTGTCGCTTACAGCTGATTTGACATTTGACTGCTCTAAGAATCTTACCCGAGAAAAAAACCTAGAGATGATCAGTACTCATTCATTTCGGGCACCGGACGAATATCGAACAATGTGAAAATACACTGTCAAACACTTCAGTGTAAATCCAGTGCGTCCCATTGCTACCATTGCACAAACCTATTAGCAAAACCGCTCTAATGTTGTTTTGCTTAAATTTCAAAGACAACAATTTGTACGTTTAAGTCCCGACGAATTTTATAAAGGGACAGAAATTACTTCCCATCTTACAACATCCTACAATAAAACAGGTTTCCCGGCAGGGAGTAGTCGATATTGACAGCCGTTGGCGGCCATGGTGTCTTGGCGACGTTTGTCAAATCAGTTTATTATTGTGGACCAGTTGTAGAAATATTTCATCCGTGGTTCTGCAATTTTAAATAAACGATTTTGGCAGATTAACTGAGATTCAACCATGGGAGAATAATGTATTTGAATGTTATTAAATACTTGAACCTGGAATCAATTTTGTAACCGAGTTTGTATCGGCCGAATCCAGGAGTAACACAATTTTTTGGATGAAAAGCTATGTTAATAGGCTAAATTAGGTGCACTAAGTTTACCATTTTGCACTGCATCAACAAAAAATTACTGCTTGATGCGGATTTCGGGCCGACCGTCATTGGTCCATAGTTTTTCGGAAACGACGTTGGTGATGAATGATAACAAATTTTAGCCTGAATTTATGATGCCTGCAGAAAGGTGCTAGCGATGCACGAGCGATTTGAGATTTTTTCGTGTAGGTTTTTTTTAAATACGATGGTCTATGTCAATCTAAATCAGAATGATGAAGGTCAATCCTGCAAATTTAGCCAAATATATGTGGAAGAAACACTGACAATTGGATGTCTAGAATCCGTGACCATACATTACAGGAAAACTCTTTATAAATAAATTGGGAGTGACTTTAAATTGCAAATCAATTTATAAACCTACTTTTTAGACACAAAAAAATACTGTCTATGTCGCATAGAAGATTTGTAAAAAAAAACTACCAGTCGAATAAATCAAAATCTTTGAAATTAAAAAAAGAAAACTCGACAGGAAAAAATCTTTTCTTGCCACCCATACTGTAAAATCACTATTAAATTTAGTTTCAAACCTTGAATTAGCATTGAAAATCACAGGGAGGGAAGCTTCAATCTAAAACAATTGAGCAAAGTCATAAATTTAAAGCTCATCTCTGATTTTCCCCTATTCGTTCATTACGCCGCCATCATTGTATCACTACGACTACGACTGAAAATGAATCTATAATGACCGTCAATTTTAATTCGGATTATTTATTGACTCTCTCACAGGAGAATCTTGAGATTTGTCTTCATTCACACAATCAAAATTCATCATTTACCAAATATATCTCAGCCATCATAAGATACATATAATCTCAACTAGATACGAATTTCAAATTCAGTTCATGTCAAATAATGTTAAATAGTATGTAGGTCTCTCACGGTCTTTGGCGGTTTTGTGAGAGTCGTACATGAAATCATCTGCTCTTTCACATTGACGCAGCGGCGCACTAAAAATACAAAAGTGCCTGAGTAGTTTAAGAATATGAAATTTTGACACTTCGAATGACATTTAATGTTAACTGATTTGCAAATTGCATTCTTCCAGCCGGTATGGCAACTTGAACTTAATTTTCTTCGCTCTGACTTTCTGCCTGCGAATGTGTGTCTGTTGACGTCCGTTAAATTTTTTTTTTCTTGAATTAATTATACATTTATATGAAGACAAATTTAAATGCAACATAACAGCACTGAGGTCTATAGCATACATTCAGAATACATAGTGTCCTAGATAGTTTTTGTATCTTTTCCTTTAACACTGTACTTACATATCATGATCATGACTTGGGCACAAAATTAACCGAAACGTCTGATTATACAATTTGCATGCCTATTTAAATGAATTTAGTTCTGTTTTTGCGACCATCTTTATAGATAGATAAGAGTTTGCTTGACAGTATGCTACCATTATAGTAAGGTACAGTATATCTCATAAATCAGCATTAAGCTTTCACCGAATGCGTACGAAAAAAAAACAACACACAATTGGATAACAATTTGATTACGCGATTGGGGAACTAACACCAGGCAGCATAAATGCAAAGCGAGATACAAGATACTTGGGAAAAAACCCGGTTAATACACGTAATAGATTCGTGTAAAAGATGTATTCGCGGTGACCGCTAATGGGTGCCACTATGGCAATGGGTACGTATGTATGTAAAAATGTAGATCACATTGGCACTTCTGCTGCATTTTTATCTAATCGCGTACAACTTTGATTGATGTACGTACATTTCTATCTTTTCTTCATAAATTCATCAATTGCTGATTTTTGTAAGCGCACAAGTAATAAAAAAAATTAAATAAAAAATGAACTGTAGGGATGAGGCCTAAGAAAAAAAGGAGGAAATTGATGTGGGAGAGTTGTGTCTTAGTTGAAATGAAACGCATATTGATGATGTGATGATAATAAGACAATAAACTTTTTGAATATTATATGGTTGCTGGAAAAAATTGTGTGTGAAATTAATAAGGAAGAGAAATTACTTTGACAACTTCTTTCGTATATCTTATGGAGGAAGTGAGCATGTGGCTCTCTTGGTAAGTATGTATTTCAAAAATAGAATGTACTTCGGATTATGATGGATAATGACTTACGAGGAAATCTTTTATTGGAATATTTTAGTTAGTACCGAAAACTTTCTTTTTCCTAAGGCATTAGGTTTCAGCAATTCAAGATAAAGGTTAGTTGTCGTGGTTTTTTTAAGGCCAATAATAAATATATCATAAAGTCAGATAAAATTTTGTTAATTTTACTTTTTTTGATCTTAAGTAACAGATTTTTTTTTCAACTAGTGCTTATTTCGTGAATGGTAACACTTAGCTCATGTCTGATTTGACAGATAATTAATTTTATCCTTCCGCTGAACGAATATGGTTGTGTGTACGCTTGAACAACGCTCGCTAAGTGGGCCTGCGATCGACTTAGAAAAGATGCCGATTTTTCCAAAAAAATCATCTTTTCGCTCGCTAAGTGGGCCTGCGATCGACTTAGAAAAGATGCCGATTTTTCCAAAAAAATCATCTTTTCAGATAAAGCTCATTTTGATATTGGCGGGTATGTAAACAAGCAAAATTGTCGCATTTGGGGCACAGAAAACCCGCACGCATACATTGAAAAGCCGATACACCCAAAACGAGTCACTGTTTGGTGCGGATTTTGGTCCAGAGGCATAATTCGAAAATGAGCAAGGAGTGGCCGTTACGTCAATGGCGATCGTTATCGGGCCATGTTGAACGAATTTTTGTTCACAAAAATTGAAGAGGAGGATATTGGCAATATTTGGTTTCAATTGGACGGCGCTACTTGCCACACAGTCGAAGCTACACTCGATGTTTTGCGCCCATTTTCAAAAAAAAAGAAGTTATTTGGCGGACCCTATATACGAAAGTGATGACTTTTAGAAAACGTTATTACTGTCCCCCCGATTCCATGAAATTTTATTATTATTATTGCTCTTTTTAGATTTTTTACATTTATTATATTTTTTCAAAATATTTAATATTGGGTTTGTATGTTTTTTTTAAGTCTTCCTCACAGACAAACATTTTCTTTAAAAAAAATCGATTGTAAGATTTTAATCAATTTCTTTTATTTTTTTCAGAAATTTAATTTTTAACAGTATTAAATCTATTGTCCAGATTAAATATTAAAATTGAGTTAGAAATCCTAAGTGCTTTTGGTGTATTTCTGTATGGATAAGATCATCAAACTCACCAACACTATATAAAAAAAAAATATGTGCGTCTCGGGACGCGCGACAGAAATGATAACCTAAGCTAATCTAAGTTAAACTATTTAATATTGAAATTGTTTAACTTGAGAAAAGCTTCAAAAGTTGTTCGTATGCGTGAGAGAAAAGAAAGCCAGACAGACTGGCGCCGTAACGCGTTATGTAACGAAACGGTTTACCCTCCCATAAGAAGTTATCACTTCAAAAAGTAAAAAAAAGATATAAATAAAACGACAGAAAAATGGGCGCGGCAAAAATCTTTGTGAGGCCGCATTTCTTAAAATAAAATTTTCTCTAATGTTTACTCAGAATAGAACCAAAATTTTTAGTGATTTTGCTGACCATGTCTTTTTTTGTTTAAAATGGGGGTGGAGAGTGGCCGTAATTTATAGTTATCATTTCTTGCAATTGATTATAATTCCTACAAATTTGAATAAAATCGGTTCAGTGCTTTAGCTTTTATAGATTTTTTCCACCGTCCCATACAAATGTTTTATTACCCTTAAAATTATCAGGCATAAAGCAAGTGTTAGGATAAAAGGGGAAGATACCGATGTACATTGTCTTGAAAGAGTACTGAATGTTAAAATGGGAGGGAAAAAATAGAACCTGGTAAATCATTTCACATTCGTGTTGTTCGGCTTAAGAACGAGTCTCTGTGCTTGACAACACTCCCGAGTTGGAATCAAGGGTATATTGAAAAGCGTTCCTAGAAGCGAGAGTATTACGGCTTAATAGATTTAGAGGAGCAATGTATCTGATTTTTTTGCTAGAACTTTATTTTAAAAAATAAGGATAAAATAATAAAAAATTAAATAAAAAATGTAAAGGCTACTGCTATAATTCTATTAGTAATGAGTCTTATGATAGAGGAAAGCCTCTGGTAGCTAAGAAGTGTCTTTCAAATTCGAATGCACTATTTTTTTTTAACTAAAATTGCCTGCAAAATTGTCACGACAATTATAAAGGTTTTTTTTGGTTTAACTGATACATCCTTCAAATTTCAAAAGATCTATTTCTAAAACTGTTCTGATATGACTTTTGAAGCTGAAAGCATTTCGAGTTAATTTTCTTCGGCAAACATTTCGCCTATTTAAAAAGAAGGAGCAAACAACAACTTTCCAATTCCCAAGGATGATCCTGATATTTTAAAATTCGAAGGATGTATTAATTGCTTAGAAGCTAAGGAACCACTTTCTATCAAAAAATTTAGAAAACTAGCAAATACGTTAAAAATTCTAGCTCTAACACAGAAGATCCTAAGGTTACATGGTATTTAAAAATGTCCTTGTTATTTAATTTTTGACATTTTAGACTATTTTTTACATTATTTGCCCAATTCAGTGACAACAATGACAAATAAAAACTTTTTTTTTTAATTTTAAAGTTGACAATCTCACTATGAAATAAATGAAAAAAAACATTCGAATATGTATTACAAAAGTGAAAAATTGATTCGTTTATAAACGTAGTTTTTACAGAACAAAGTTGATGTCCAGTACATGGATTAACTACGATTAGACGGCCAAAGCAAATGTCCTACTTGACTCTCTAAAGTCAAAATGATGTGAAATTTTACAATGTCAGTGGGTTGACTCTCGTTTTGAAATGAGTTTTATGCTCACATTAATTATCCACGACATTATGCAATGAAATTTGACAGTTTATGGCTTGAAATATAGTATAATAAACTACATTTTAACGTATTTATAATATTTCTTTCCAAATGTCTGCCAAAAGTTCCAAAACCAACCTGTTGCGTAGCAAATAAGCTACGGTCAGAACGCACATACTTGCTCTTATGTTTGATCACATCCTAAACAAACGATTCTTAGTAGAAACAGTTAAATATATTTTTAAAGTCGTTTTTTTACTCAATTTTCAAAACAAATAGTCGAACCGTTTTGCCATTTATTCAATTTAAAAAAAAATGTGTTTGTTTTATTTTTCAAAAATCCAAAATTATGTCTCGCTAATTTTCGTATGTATTAATGATGAAATCGAAAATAAAAAACTTTTCTATGGAACAGAATTGTTTGTATTAAGATCGTTAGAGCCATTTTAGAGAAAATTAACATTTACCTTTTTTGCTAAAAAATGTATGGCAGGTCCAGTTATTTAAGCTATAAAAAAAGGATTTTAAGAAAGAACTTATGCAAAACCGCTGTAGACATACAGACAGACAGAATTACGGCACCCACTTTTTTGTGGTATCTCTCACTCTATTACATCTTAATGTCAAGTTAAAAAATTGCCCTACATAAATAGTATCTTTTTTTCAACATAAATTTTAGTATTTTTGTCTTCGTTTCATAAAACCAAGTGTCTAATTTTTTATTTGAAGCAATTCTCTCATTTTAAAATAACATAGATATGAAAACTCTAAGATTACCTTACCAAACTAAATCCCAATAAGAAATGCATCACTTATACACTAAGTGTTCAATAAATTTGGATTTCATACTTCGACTGACCGACACATTTTTTTAGTCAATGTATGTAACTACTTTTTCTTTGCTCTTGTGGCAGAATAAAAGAAGAAGACCTGCTTCGCATAAAAAAAGGTGTCGGTTTAGTTTCGCAATGAAATGATATATCCTCTAAGGTTTAAGTTTGCATTTGGACTTTGTATGCATGGCACGTACGTTTATCATCAGATACGGTCATCTAACAGAGAGACTCTTTTCACAACATGAATGGCTAACTGATTTAAGTTACTAAATGGAGATATATGTACAACACGAAGGCAACCAATGGCCTATAGTGGGGCAAGATATATTGCGATCTGGATCAAATAGGAATTTTGTATGTTTGCTTATTTTTCGTGTTTTTGTTCTTTACATCAATGATACCATTGCCAAAGCATAGAAACCATCTATCTGTCAGAGAAAGAACTCATTTTTGCATAATTCAGTAAGGTTCAGAGAGTTAGCATGCTTACGTGTTAAAAATTAATCTGGATTAGACTATAAAAATAAATCATAATAGAAGAAAGCAGTTAATATGAGAGCCGCCGCCATTGTTCATATGCATTAAGATTTTTTTAATTCATCTGAAAAGGCTTGTGGATTGTTCACGAAAACCCAGGAATTTCAAAAACCCTAGATATTAACTCTAAGGTGATCAAATCAGGTTATCATTCGCGCCTACGAAAACCTTCAAAACGTCATATCACACAATCGTGAACCGTCTGCTTCATAAACATTTACACACATTTCAATTCTGTCATCACCGAAATGGGCGTCTCAATGGGCGTTTTTTTTAAAGATATACCGTATCTGTATGTAAAAGAACTACTATAATGTAATGTCTTCACCTTGGAATTCGTTTAAAAGGACAAACCCTTTATTAGGTTTCCATTGCTTTTTTCGTCGTTAATTTTCCCATTTCCAAATCACTCTATCCCACTGTTCAAAGATTTATACTGAAAAATACTCCTGTGTTGCTTTGTTGCGGCACCCGAGAAGCAAGCAAAAGGAACCAATTTATGACATTTGAATTGTTTTTCCGAATCACTTTTTCGGATTGCCTTTTTTTTCTTTTTCTAATTATTCGAATGTATATCTTTGTGTTCCCTTTTCTTGTGCTACAAAATCCCGGGGCAATATTGTAGCCTGACAGAAGGGGAAAATTGGATTTATTATCAAAAAAAAAATACAAACAAAAAATATGAAAATGAGAAATAGAAAGTTGCAAATCGTCAAAACGAAACTTAGGGCTAACCAATCGTTAAACATTTTAAACTGCAATTCTCAATCAACCAACGAAAAAAAAATACATCTAAGTTGCCTTTGCGCCGCTGTTTGTCGTTTAAACGTGGTTAACATATTTAAAGGTCTTAATTTTTTTATATCTTTTTTATGAAATATTTTTTTTTTACATAACTCACATGTACGAGTATGTAGGTACGACATACGTCGTGAAAGTAACGTCACATAACACAGAAAATATATAACCGACAGACACCATTAAGCCCCCTGCATAGGTATAAGTCTGTTCGTGTATGTGATGTCATTTAGATGCACGCACGAAATGTCAAGTTTATTATTCGATTGTTCTTGCGCCGAACAGGTGGACTCCATTCACCATCACACTTTCGATTTCAGCTTTAATTTTGTTTTAGAGGCCACTCTTCAATCTAACACAATTTTCAACTCATCATCATTTAAAGTTTTGAGTTTGTGTTTTCTTTTCTTCACAAACAGGCTATGGAGAAGGGTGGGACTATTTTTGACAGGTTAATGAATCGAAACATGATGGCTACCAATTATAAGTGTCAATTTGACAAATTCCGTACCATGATGGTTCTCCATGTGACAGATGCATGATTTGTTAGTTAATTGCTGATTGTCATTTTTTAGACGATGCGGTTTATTTAAATTAATTTCCGGTTGCATTGATTTATAACAACAAAGCCCTTGGATGTAGACTAAAGTTTAACGGAATTTATTTGTGGTTAGAAGAGAACAAAAAGATTTGAGACTTTTGTTCATTTGATTGATGCATTTAATTCAGCGATTTTGTGATTTTTTGTTGTTATTTTTTTAGTGGTTTGATGTTTTTAAATATCGTGTGGTTTAGTTGAATATTTATGCATTATTTTTTCGTTTCAAATAAATTACATTCAAGAACACAATTGGAGGTTATAATTCTGAATTTTGTTTCTTGAATGACTAAAATGTTTACAAAGTTGTCACGAATAATTTCCATAACAGAAAAAAATATTCCTAACAACGATTAAGAAATCAGTGATTTCATTAAAAAAAATATATATCGGTATGAACAATTGACAAGAATCGCAAAACAACGAAGGCATTATTCATTTGCTGATTAAAGTTCATTTAAATAAATTTTTGTATTTATATATACTCGTAGTTTAACTTGTTTCTTATATATAAAGCTCTGGTACTCATTTTATTTAGCAACACCAAGCACGTATTTCCACATTACCATGTCAACTTAATACAGCATTTACCACGTTACAATAATTTATTACATGTATTAGTTACCTCGTTCATAAATGAGGTACTTTACACAGGAATAATGAATATTGACTGTAATTAAAAGCTTAAGAGAAGCTTATTAAAAAATGGCGGACGATTTTAGTCGATTTTGAACAATTTTAGGCGATTTTAATTGTTTTTTGAGCGATTACTTAAAAAGATATAACTCAAAGTTGATACTTTTTTACTTCTTTAAAAAGAGATTTGTCGGGAACTTTAATAATTCGTCTCTATTTAAAAGTGCCAAAGTAATACTGGTCGCCAAACTTAAATTTTTGTTTGATGCAGAAACCAGCCTCAGTAGAGCAGTTTTATTATTCAGCGGTTAACAATACCTGATTTTTTGTTCGAAAGAAATTTATTTTTGTTGGAGCAGTAATTAAATATTAGGAAGGAAGCACAACTTCCCTGGAGATTCAAGATTGAGACCATTGCTAAAGTTCTTATTGAGATGTTAGTCCGCACTAAAACAAATAAAATTCGTAACTGGATCAAACATCGAATTGGAAGAACCTCCTACATTAATTTTTTTTATCGAGATCCGTTAATTCGTTAACGAAAAAGTCAAAAATCAGGGTAGGTACAATGTATTTAAACAAAATATATTGACCAAAATGTGGACTATGCTTAAGTAGTTCACAGATTTTGTTCGTCGTTTTCGAGATAATCAAGATGGTTGAACAAATTGTATGGCAGATACTATTATTTTTGAGTACAAAAAAAATATTTAAAAATCTAAAAAAATCATCTAAAACGCTTAAGTACCAATTTTGAAAAACATCGCTTGAGCGGATTAGGCTGTACATCGACCTACAACAGACATACAAGCAGACAGCAAGCTATTCTGTCTGTCTGTCGGAATGTATGTCTGTCTGTAGGTCGGTCTTTCGGGAAATCTGATCGGCGGGCCTCAAGGGAATATACGGAAAGTTGCTTTGCAATGGAACCGTTCTTCCTGGTCCGTCGTGATGAGCCAAGATAGTTCCTCCTAGTGGTGAAAGGCGGGCAACGTTCAGGAATGTTTAGCTCTCTTTAATGAGGCTATTCTGCACTGGGCGGCTAATCTATCTGGTTAAGGCGTGGCTCGGAGGTGGTGGCGGTAAGCGGAAGGTTCTACGCAATTGGAAACGAAGCTCCTACTTACCAAGATGAGGACGGTCAGTCCAAGTCCAAGAACTGGAAGAGTGGGGTAAAACGCTCGGAAGGGGGTGGCTGGCCGGGAATATAGGTAGGTGCGAATGGTGACACTGCTAGATAGTAAGCCAAGACCATCAGGCCGTTAGAGGGAAGAGGTCGCTTGCCTGGGTAGACGATCAGGTATATGGAGGGCAAGGAGTCTGCCCGGGTAGGCGATCTCAGAGGTAACAAGGTGTATTTGCTGGGTGAAGCTAGCTGATTTCGGTCAGCACTGTGAAGCCTAGCAAATCGTAAGTATAGAGCTAAACATAGCAATTATGGCAGCTGCTGCGGCAGTATTGTACGTGGTTCAGTAATCACAGAAGTAAGTGTGTAGCTAAAACTACATGTTCAGAAAAACAGGTCTAGAGGATTGATAGATGTATGGCACTTGTGCCATCATCTCCTTGCGCAAGCAAGGGTATATATTATTCTTTTATAATACATGCAGTTCTTGAATAAGCTTCGGCTTATTGATCACGTTTGCCATCTTTCGGGATTTATCTTGATGGGTGGTTGTTTTTTGGGTAGTTGAGGTGCGAACCAAGCTTGCTTGGGGAAATATTTCCACAATAGTAAAGAACGAAAGTTTTTTTAATATGGCTAGTTGTGGGATTCTAGCCATGTGGCAAGTCTACATGGCCTTGCTTTTAGTAGAAATACGATGATCCATTATCCCGATGGTGAGGAATAATTTCTGCATAGGGTTCCCTTGTCCCTAAGTTGAGCAGCAAAACATAAAAAAGGGCAGGATTATCGTTCCTGGGTAGCCATTCGCCAAAGAAAACCTGGTAGTGCATTCTTCACTTAGGTGGATGGTGATGTAATACCGTAATTCGGTACTGCGGGGACTTGTATCCTACTATTTTCCCGCTAATGCCCGAAAATACAAGTCTTGGGATGTCCTCTTCGGAGAGCTCGCAGTGGCTGCGGTTGCTATACAATTCGCGTATACTATGAGTGTTTGCTCATTGATAGCAGTTTGTTGCAAGGAACACTCATGCCTTCTCGTTGAGGCAGTAGGTGGGCAGGCCCACCGTGTAATTATGCCTTAACTGGCCGGTGTACACGTTAAACAAATCCATTGTTCTGTCTGTAGGTCGATCTACAGCCTAAACCGCTGAAGCGGTTACTTAAGATTCTTAGGTAATTGGCTAGATATTTTTTTTAAATTTTATTTATCGCCCAAGTGTGCCATACAATATATCCAAAAAGGTAAATCGTAATTTTCCCAAAAACGTCTCTAATCGTAGGCAAAAGGTTGCTATTAAGAATCTGAATATATTTTCAAAGCCGTTTTTTTACTTAATTTTTTATATAAAACATTTTTTTAATTTTTTGCTAAATAAAAACTTGGTATGACAATTTTTAATATTTAATTTATAAACTTAAAACCAACTTTTCAAAAAAAAAAATCATCCACCCGTTTTTGAAATATTGAATTTACCAAAAAAAAAATATTTTTTTTAATGCAGAAAAATTTTTTTTCGAAAATTTTGGTATGCAATATTATTTAAAATTTTAAGGACCTCCTATATAAAAAATTTGATCGAAATCCGTTGAGCCGTTTATGAGGAAGTTCAAAATCAAAAAAATGGTTGTATGGCAGGTATCGTTAATAACAAAATATTTAAAAAAAAAATTACCAAAATGTAGAGTATACCTAAAATAGTGCAAGGACTTTTGTTCATTAAAATCGTTAGAGCCGTTTTTGAGATAATTGAGATGGTAGAAAAAATTGTATGGCATGTACCGTTAGTTTTTAAAAATCTGTTTTAGATAATCGCCTAATTCGCCTACTTCGCTATACCTATATCGCAAGTAAAAACATTGGTAAGCTAATTTACATAAAATGTTACTAACTGTACTTGCAGTTGTTTTTCAGTAACGGCTCAGCGGTTTTCGGTCAAAATGTTCCAAAGTTCTTTTTTTTTTAATTAAATATTTCGAAAACGGATAGACCACAGGTTTTCAAACATCTGATGATATGCTCGATTTCTTGAGAGCAAAATTTGATAACTCGAACATTTCATTGAAGTGAGTTTTTTTTTTTTGAGTACAAGTCTATTTTGAAAATCCATGAACTTTCTGGAAGTTGTCAAAATTCAATCGGAAATGTCATAACCATAAGCTGCTTCACTGAAAAATAAAAAAATGGTCTCAAAAAATAAATGTTACATTTATTATAATATATGACATTTAAAGCAGTGTGTCAAGGATATTTCCTGATTTCAGCATCATCTAAAGGTGTATGTCTTGCATATTTATTTGAGTGCTATTACTAAAATTAAAGCAATGTTTAAAATTGTGTATTTTGCAATGTTATATCGATTTGAATTTCAAAAACATACAAAAAACGAAAGAATAAGAAAATCTGACGTAATCCAAAACAAAATCAATAATTTTACGCCTAATTGAGCCCTTTAAAAGCCCAAAACAGTTTTTTTTAAAATTAAACCTGAAACAAATAAAACAGTCCGTCTTTTATGATGACAAGTACTGATTATGGGCTTAATCACTTTCATCATATTTTTCCTCATTTTAAACAATCCAAACAAAAAAGCCTTTTGTAGACTTGACAAACTGACTTTTTGAGTGTTAAAACAAAAGCTGAAAAATAACCACTATTCAACTGTCATTCTTTCAACACTTCACATAACGCATTAAATACCTCTCACTTAATCCGAACTCAATATGACTCAATTACTAACATTTAATAATTTAATTATAAGCCATGTTTGCTGCATGTATTATGAAATTATAACCAACGGCAAACATCTAGTAAGTAGGTAGTAGTAGCAATTTATTAGATAATTTTTTCTTGTTTTGTGTATTTTTTTGAAAAATAGCGCACATTGAAACTCGAATCCACTTAAGATACTGTATGCGCAGCTTTTTTTTGAAAACTCACTTACGATTATGCATCAACACAGAAAAAAAAAACTGTGCGTCTGTGCGTCGCCGAAGGGAATTATTATCTCTTAGAGAAATTGCATAACTCACCGTCAGGCCAGCACCAACACGAGTCTTAAATGTCTTGATGTGGTATTGATTGAGTTCGATGGCTGCTGCTACCATCAAGTCAATAGCGATAGTCATAAATTGGTAACGAAAATATTATATTTCACAGATATATTCGCGGTGTATCCGCATCTATCTAAAGAGTTTCCTCATTCGTCAAAAAAAAAATCAAAAAAAAAGATTTACCATTCAACCAGAAGGGATAGATAGAAACCGCACAGAAGATGAAGTTTCATAACTTTCACAATACATCAATCCAACAACAATAACAAATATCAGCAGGTTGGTTTGGCAGTTCAATAAATGCAATACAGTGGAGCCAAGTAAATTTACGCTTTGCTAAAATTGTAATCAAAAACAAAAATAAATTGTCTGAATTTTGTTTATAAACTAACATTTTTTTTTTAAATTTAACTATATGCCTGTAAGAACTTAGGTCTTTTAAATGCAACCTGAATTGCACGGCACTAGTTTGGTACAGTGGATTTGAGAACCAGGTATTGACTGTCTCATTTTTAACCCATGGGCGGCATCCAGTTAACATTGGAGTTAAAGAAAAGAATGCGCCTAGCGTGGGGATCGAACCCACACGTCTAAGTTAGCAATCAAGCACTTTATCCACTGCGCCATTGCCACCCACATTTCTACAAAACAAATTTAGTTTTAAAAGCTCAAAGCACCTCAACTCAAATTTAATGAATTTTAATTTTGTGTCTTTTAATTAATTATATTCGAACTCGAAATTAAAAATGAAACATCCAATTTTATTTTGATTTTTTTCGGCCGAAATTTAACATCGAAAAGCTAATGATTTAAAAAACACTTGTAAAAGCCAGATTTCCTAATGAAGTTTCTTTCGAACATGCTGATGTTTTTGAGTGAAAAAGAAAATCATGAGGGTAAGCCAAATGTCATATTTTTCGTGTGAAATATTGATCTAGAGACATTCACAAGGCACAAACAACTCTCATTGCAACTTTTGCTTGGAAAATATTAATTATTATTTTTACAAATTAAAATGTTTGACATCTTCTAATCAATATTTAGGAATAGGAATATTTTCGAACATGCAAAATATTTCGGCTAAAAGTTTCAATACACGAAAAATGAATTTCAATATTTTTTGTCAGGCATACAAATCACTGAAAATCTTCGAAAATATAATGAAATTTAATTTTTTTTCCACGGAACATAGTATTTTGCACCATAGTGTGCAATCAATAAAAAAAAGTAAAGAAATTGTTTAACAAAAAAAAAATCCATACAAAGATTTGTATTAAACAAAAAAAAACTTGCCCCAAAGTCATTGACCACCTGATAAACGTAATGAAATTGCCTGATCCAGAGAGCTGCCATCTGACGGTAGAGTCGGGCATAAAGTGATTGGAGGAGATTGGTAGTAATTTTATTGCATGATGGTGACTACTACACGTCGATGATGCCGGAAGGTTTTTTTCCGTTTTGTTTTTCTTTTTTTTTATATATATATTTGCTGGAAAATAAAGCTTCGAAATATGGGTGTACGTGTAGTGAATACAGCAATGCCGATAATCACTGCAATTGGTTAACCTTCTTTGTATTTTAATTTTGTTTTTTCTATAAGGAACGAAAATTTGTATTTTTTATTCAGATTTTCTTTTTTAAATAAAATTTGCATTTGGCACAGTTTTTGACATGGTTTGCGTCTGACAAGCACTTGCAGTGCGTGTTTCGGAATCAGAAAAAAAAGTTTCCATGAATTATTCAATTACTAAACATATCTCCAATCCGAGATGGAATTTTTTTAATAACATGCAACTTCAGGATGTAGAAACGAAATTTGCAAAGCAAAAAGAATATTGGGACGATTTTAAATGGAAGTGTCAATGGATTTAAGTCTATATATTTTATAAGAAACCACATTATCAGCAGTACAAAAAAGAAGCAATTTAACAGAATGGCGACAGCAGGCAATTTTACCATCATCGATGCTTTAAGACGCAACTCAATCTCAAGAAAAATTTAAACAACACAAACTTATGAATAATACAAATAATTTATTTTTAAATCTGCTTAAAATCGTCTAGGGGTATAAAATACCCCAATAGCTACTTGTTAACTACTTCCCTGACAAAAACCGGAAAGACTATTCTTTGGCCATTAGATAACCAAAATTTGTCTGCAATTGAAATAAAACCGCAAAATAGAAGACAAGCGAAAAAAACCTCAACATTTCTTCCATCTTTTAAGAGCAATGCTAGAAATGTTTCAGAACACCATTTACTCCTAAAAATAAATAAATTTGATTGGCAACTATCAACCATTCATGTTTTTTTTTATTATGCTGGAATTGGAGGGGACCTAATATTTTTTGCCGAACTTTAGAAATAATTTTTCGAGACATAAAAATACTCTGCAAGGTTTTTTGAATTTCCTCGTAAGAAGCTCTACTAGTGAAGAATTATTTTTACTTGCGATATAGGTACATACTCCAGGGCAAGTTTTGTAGTTGGAAAAAAATCGAACTCGATATGTTTATCAAACTTGACATTACGATGATGGAGAATACCAAAAAAGTGGGTCTCCCAATTCCGTCTGTCTGTCTGTCTGTAGAACGACCGAAGCGATTTTCTTCAAACTTGGTACTTAAGTGGCGATTGTCACAAATACATTTTTAAATCGTTTTTTTTAGCCCCACAAAGAACGGTACTTTCCATATAATTTTTTAAACATCTTAACTATCTCGAAAACTGCTCAAACAATTTGGAAAAAAATTGGTGTGTGCGCTCCTTTTAGTAGTCTATATTTTGTTCAAATTTGTGTTTACCTACATATTTTGTTATTAACGGTACCTGCCATACAAGCATTTTATTGACTTTCGACTTTCTTATAAACGGCTCCACGGATATCGATTAAAATGTTTGTAAAAGAGGTCAATCAATTTATAAAGAATACTTTATACAAAAATTTTCAAAAAATATTTTTTTTTTGGATTTTAGAAAAAAAAATGATATTTTCTTTTTTGAAAATTCAATATTTCGAAAACGGGTGGATTTTTTTTTTGAAATTTTCTTTTCAAGTTTATATTAATAAATATTTAAAATTGCCATACCTATTTTTTTTAAACACAAAAATATAAATGTTTTTGTATATAAAAAATAAGTAAGAAATAAATAAAAAATATATTTAGCAGTTTCTATTAAGAATCCTTTGCATAACCATGTGATCGAACATAAAAGCAAGTACGTGTGATCCAGTCGTGCATTTTATTTTTAGGTAACATAGGTTGGCATTAATCATTACACCACGGGTAACTACTACATATATGAAAACCGGTTTTGAAAACTCCAATAAAACAAGATGGTTGTCAAGTATCAATTGATTAATAACCAACAGAACTTATCAACTGATAGAAATTTTGGTATTATAAGCGTAAATTGATATATTTTTCGTCTATTAAAAATATTAAACCAATATTAAAAATTGTGTTTAGATATTTAATTTGACATTTATAATAAGTATAACAGTTGTTTATCAATTTTGTTGCAAAACGTCAATTATCATATTAATAATTATGTAATAGATCCTCAGGACCACCCAAATTGTAAGACGAATTGAGATGTTAAGAAGAATTAATGAAATAGATGAAAATATAAGTTGAAAAAAAACAAGTATTTTAAGTTGAAAAGATTCAAAAAATCTTGATTTGATACATTTTCATAAACTGATTTTAACTGTTATCCTTGATTTCATACAAAACATTGTGATTTAATTTCGATAAAACAAACAAATCAAATATACATTCTAACTTTGGAACAAAAATAAAATAAACTTCAATTTCTGCGCAGTTTGGGTTTGCTCAACAAAGCACAGATACTCCAAGTTGATATTGGTAAAATATTTATCAACCATTGAATCATGCTATATAAAATCTATAGTCATATACAATCTTATAAAAAAGTAAAAGAAACTTTCTCAATAAAAATAAGTATTCCCTTGACAATATCATATTATTTTATTTATTATTCAAACCCCATCAATACTTTGGTAAATTTTTCTTCTCAAACAACAAACAAATTGACACAAAAACCTCCCAGGGAATAAGTTTATTTTGTGTTATTTATTTCATTTTCCTTCGTCCCTTGATATACATACACAATAATCATTATTTACCCTCGTTTAAACTTTGTCAAGAGCAAACAAAAATCATCATTAGTTATTCATATTAAATGATGTTTAACTTTCTGTACCTGCAATTATGACCCAACACAAAAAATAACCTTAAAGTAATTTAAGTTAAAATTGAGGTTAAAGTGATATGGAAATTTGTTTTTCCTTGAAGTTTTCAAAAGGAAAAAAAAAGATAAACTTTTTTTTTAGCTTAATGCAAAAACAGGTTCAAAGAAGTCAAGGATAATTTATTTTGAACCTAAGTAATGTAATAGATTTGTCATTATTTTTTTCTTTTTGAAAAGAAATATTTCAACAAAAATGTTGTCATTATTGTTTTTGGGACAAAAAACAATAAATACAATACATTTTTTTTGTTTTCTTTCGACCTTAAACAAGCACGTTTTAATATTAATCTCACTTAATTATGTGAACAAAGGCACACTTACAGATTTATACTTTCGATGGCAATATATCAATCGACTGCCAGTTTTTCTACAGTCATGCACGATAGCGTGAATCTAAATAGAAATGGCGCCCAACATAAGATATAATTGTTTCTATTAATATCAAAATTTATGTTAATATTGATTAGGTCGTATATATTTCATTAGTTGATTCGTGCAAAATAAATGGAATTCATTATGCAGAAATTAGCATCAAATCCCAGCTCTTTAAATCTGCAGAAAACGATGGACCTTCAAATTCAATATTGAAATTTCTGTCATAGTCAAATTTCGATATTCCTTCTTGGTGAGATGCATTATTCAATATTTTGTACCAAACTAAGTACGGATTTACGAGTTTTTACGATTTTTTAAAAGCAAAATTGGAGACTTCTCGACAACGCACATCACTATGAATTAGAGGACATATAGAAGTACATATCTCTATGTAAAATAAAAGATCAACCAAATCATTTGTTGATAAAAAATCTATGTTGTACGCTGTCTATTATGTGACAACAAATTTTTTAGATTAAGAAATAAATTATGATATAATAATTTTTTTTTGTGCACGTGACTCTTTCAATCTTTGTTTTCCTGCATTCGTATCAAGAAAATATTTCATAAAACACTTCCGAAATTATTTCCCCGACAGAGCCACACGACTTTGAAAAAAATAAGATATTTTCTTTTTATAACTGGCGCCCAAGGTGCTTAAGCGACAAATCAAGAAAAAAAATTAATTAACTAATTTGGTGTTTTGGAATATAACAGATATTGGAAAATCCGGAAAAAGAAATAGTTACGAGTAAGATGCAAGAACCGAGAGTTCTTCGAAAACGTGTATTTATATTTCCCACTTGAAATATTGTATTTTAGCGTAATGTGCTGGGCTGCGTGGTACATATAAATAACTTAGATATATCAAGTATCAAACGTTGATGAATGAAATAAATTGAAAGGTTTCTGAAACCTTACCGCATAGCGTAGTTCTTTACCGACGACCCTTATTATGAGTACGCTCATGAATAGACATTTCCAATAATTGTGTCATTCCTAGGATGCGCCAATTAATAAACAGAAATAATTGGTATACATAATCGGAATTAAATGAAATCAAAATGAATATTCTCCTAGAATTTCCTTGTTGAGGGTGGAACAAAAGCAAATAGATGATAGAATTTAATTAAAGATACAAGACATACCTACTCGTAATCGGGCACATATCAATATTTATTAATCTGGGGGAATTATTATTTTGTTGTATCGAATAGCCTACTTTTCATATTTTGACTCTCAGTCCATGATGTGGGTTAATACCAGCTTATACCATAAAAGGATAATGAGAATTATTGAGAATTATTCTACTGGCACATTTATTTTGATAGAAATGTTTAACTGCACAATCAAAATATCAGTCAGCCTTGAAAGCAAAACTTCATACCAACAAAAAAGAGCAATAGTTAATCGAATTTGTTTAACATTACTGACAAGGCATATTGTCAAATTCCTAAAATTATTGTTTACAACTTTTATTAAATCATCATGAAATTATGATTCATGTATCTATTAAGATTTCTCAATTATCGAAGATAGTGCGAAGGGGGCTTTATTTGGCGGCCGGCCGGATGGCATTATGAGGAATTACCGTGGGAAAACTTATAAACATCTGCTTTGAAGATTTTCCTATTTTTCTTTGATGGATGAGCGAGGTGAATGTAATTGATGAACTTTGGATTGTGTAATATTATAATTGGAAAATTATTATGTTGTTTAAAGTGTGAGAGGTGAGTTTCTTTTAAGAGATTAAGATAGACAAATTGTTGATCAAAACAATGTTACTAGAAATAGGAGCTAGGTGCTGCATCTTAATTTGCAAAATATTCAATTTGATTAATGACTTATACAATATACTTCGATGTTGTTTAGTTTGGGCAGATATACAAAATTTTTGACCCGTTATCATGATTTCATTCGATTTGTTGTTGTTTGATATTAATTTTATGCATTTTAGCAAATGAGGTGCTTTTCAAGCCCGTTCCAGCTGGACATTTATTTATTTTTTTAAGTGATTTTAAATACTTCCTTTACAAATATAGGTATCAGATTAATTTTGCCCAGGGTTTATTTAAAAATGGCGCCCAACGAACTTTAATTAGGCTATGATTTCATATGTGAAATACGTTTATAATAATATAAAAAACTATTTAAGTGAAGTAGCTTCAAAATAAAGAACTTATTGATTTTTTTCCCTTTTAAAAAATGGTAACTGACTGGTGAAATTTTTTAATGTGGTATTGGTCTCGTTTATAGATTGATGAATTACAACCACATGAAGTGACTTTAAAAAACTTCACTTCGCGGCAGTCAGTAAAAAAATTCATGACCACTCAGATTCGGTCAGAAAAAAATGTAAAATGGCGCCCAACGTGGAATAAGACTGTACAGATTCCTTTAGTGCTGTAAGTAGCTCAAAAATGTTAAATGGTGCCCAACGCAAAGAATGCTCATGTGAGTTCTTCTCATTTATTTCCGGTAGATATATTTAAACTTTAAAATCATCCAGTTAAATGGCGCCCAATGCGAGGTACGATAGTTCTAGATTCCGATAGTGATGTAAGTGTAAACAGTTTACCACATTGATTGCTATATTAATGACAATCCAATGCACTGATATCCAACGTTGATCAGCTTAAGGTAAATAGGTTAATCCAGTTAAAATTTTATTCGCACTCAAAAACTTTTATTTTGATACATTATTCTTTGAGTTATTTGTTCTGTACAATGTAGTTATATAGATAACTTCTAGAAGTACCTACTCGTAAATACACAATTTAATTGCTTACATACTATACTTGCATCATATCTTCCAGTAGCGTGCACACATGCACGACTTTAGTATAACTAATTTCCGGTTAAAACAAAAAATTAAAAAGACCGACAACGTAATTTCAAAAAATTACAACAAAACCACCACTCCTTGTTACGTGGGTCATCATCGTCGTCTCTCATATCCCTCCTATCTCGTTTTTCTTCTATACACAAATTCATTTCTTACTGCATAATTGCCCCATAGATACTTATAAGTGTAAATGAGGATTCGATTTCTGTTCTCCCTAATAAATTTAGCACAATGCGTTCCACCTCATTTTCAAGTATACACCAGCAGCACAAATGTACGCATTCGACCGATGAAATGAATACAGGCCGTGCCACAAAAAGAGACCACTGGCCGCCCGGCCGGTTGGTGGTATCTTCTGACCACGAAGACTCCATCTAAATTATTATCATCGTCATTATTACCATTGCCACCATGATCGTCCAGTCAAGCAACCAGAAGCCAGAAGATTCAAAAAGAGACGACTAATGCGTACTGCTATAGAATGTATCTAGATTGATTTGAGTCGTTTTCAGTTTCTTCGATTGCGGATCCGTTCCGTGGCGCTTTGCTAGTGATATGGAAATTCTCTGCCTCTTCGATTTGAGAAGAAACAAGACCAGATGAACCAGCAGCGTAAACTATTTAACCTCGAAAAATGTATCTTGTGCATAAGGAAAAGTATCTAATGGATATTTAACATGACTGGCAGCGATGGCTATATGGGGGCGAATCTAACGGAATGATTGAGTACTTTCTATAAGCAATTAATATGCCATAGGATCAGAGTATTCAAGTAAACAAACAAATTACAGTTATTTTGGAGACAAAACTGTCGATCAAAGTATCTATATGTAACGCTTAGGCATATCTACATTTTACATGCATGCGAGCATCTGGTGTGGCAGCACTAAAACAAAAGTCCAATTAAACTGGACAGTAGTGCACATTCAAACAACATACATGGTTAGGTATAAAAATATTTGAAGTGAAAAGTTTTCTTCAGTTAAGGCCGGACGACTGGACGTAAATTACCTTCTTCGTCTAGCGTAACTAATGAATGACCATTTCTATACTAAAGGTACAAAGACGTACCACCACACTGTCTTGATGAATGGTTCTATTTTTGTGTGGGTTTATTCTACATTTAGGCACACGCCAATGCCCTCAGAGCTGCTATTTTCTACCTCCATTTTACTATTTAAAGAGTTTTGACGAATGAATTGGATTTGATTAAAGCCTCTTTGCACCTACATTTGCAGTAAGTTTATAAGAAGAAACGATGGCTTAAAGAGGTCATCGTCTCTACATTATGCCCACGTACCTGCATTTCTTTAAAGACTCTTTACTTTATGAAGCAACCATCGAATTGTTCAGAACTATGAATGAATATGGCAGATATTGCATGAATGCATTTCTGGTGTGCACTCAAGGGTGCAACGTTCGGGCGGATGATATATTTGACCTTTTTCGTTTTTATTTGTAATTCTTTTGATATTTATCGACAAAAATAATGTTGGCTTTGCCTCAAAGTCGATTTCATATTCGAAGAAAAAACTAGTTGTAATTTGGACAATAGAGATTTGAAAATAAAGTTTAACTGACCTGTTCACGAGAGAATCATTATATTTGTACCAATGCAATGCCCGGTAAATAATTAAATTTTGTAGCTTAAAGTAGTTGGCAAGCGTATCAGTGGTTCTAATGAAATTTATAAAATTCCGGAACTTACAAAAAAAAAATACACAACTCGGATAGTAGACGAAACAACACACTGATGAATTTAACAGCATTAACATTATAGAGAGTAGTTTAGAATTCAAAAAATCACCAAAAAACAATAAAAGTCAAATTTTCACTTTGGTAATAAAAAATTTAAGCAATTTTTGATATCAAACATTTTGTATTGTTCATTTATTTAAAATTAAGCGTTAATTTCAATTCAAAATCCTAACGAAGAACTCTTCGTTCAATAAACTTAAAGGTGCGACAAAAAAATTCTATAAAATTAACACATTTGATAAAGTTTAATAACTTCTTCGAATTTAAAAAACTTTTTATCAATACTAAAAATTTAAGATGTCAACAAGTTTTTATCGTGAATGATTGTCAAACCAATTTTTGTCTCTGATTGTGATGAAATTCCCAAAGGTTTAATTATTTATTATTATCTAACTTCTAACAGATATTAAAGTCCATCTTTTGTTAATAATCAACAACAAGAAGAAGTTAATGATTTATAACCACAAAACCATTAACTTTTTAATGAGCCATAAGGACTTCTGGTTTTAAACGATTTCCACGCCTTTACAGGTACATCTCCTTACTACCAATTTGAACCCTCAACAGCTCTAAGGTTATTTAAGGTTAACCACCTAAGCGACCATAAACACCACACAGCACACACAAAAAAAACAACAACAAAGATGTATCTCCACTATCATTGCCACTCTCGCACAGGAAATCACAATCTTGTGGTTGATGACAATGCCGTGAAGCGACGCGAAGGCGCGCGGTGGAAGTAAAAGAAAGTTGTCATTAACTCACTATAACGGTAGTTTCGTACAAAATGTCTGACTCTATGCGGCTACTTCGTGAATTTTGTTTTTTTTTTTCTTTATTATTTCATTTGTCGTATCATTTCGCAATTCTCCTAATTGTTAACGGACACGTAATTTCACTTTCAAATAATTAATTTCTTCTTGTCTACGATATTACCTTTGTTGTTGTCCCTGCCGCGCGGCATCAAGTCGTGCACTCAAAGTTAGTAAGTAAAATTGAATGACAAGAAGTTCACATAAGGTCAACCCAACCGCAGAGAGGAAATTGTTTGAAATTCTAGTTTTACTTTCCTCAGCTAGCCAGTTGAATTTCTGTAGGGGAGTTAGTTTTTTTTTTGTTTGAATTTATTTTGATATTATTTAATTTGTTGTTGTAACACTGTTAGATCGAAAGAAGGTGTAATTTTGTAGGTGGTAATAGTTGATGTAACTCGGTAATTTTTTTGTTTATTTGGAAAGTAACAGTGCCGCAGTTACGTCAGCGAAAATCAAAATGAACTAAAGTTGAAAGGTTAACGAATCTTCACAGTGAGAAATACATTTTTCCTACTAAAGTACATGATTTGAATTATTGCTATAATTATTTTTGTATGAATATTTTGGAAAACTGAAATGATTTCCTTCATAACGCCAAAACACGTGGTATTGTTTTTTTTTTTTTTGCAAAAAAAAAATATTTGCAAATAAAAAGATCAAACACCTTCTTTACACATAAGGCGCAGACTTTCTTTTTGTTTAAAGCCGGTTGACGGGTTTTGACCTTTCTTGTAGTAGTTTGATGGTTTAATGATGAGTAAGTAATTTTTGTATCTTTCAACAAAAAAAAAACTCTTCAATCGATTAATGTGGAACACCTACACTTCAATATATCTTCTTACCAATAAGGTTATTCGTTATAAGTTGTATTAAGTTGTATTCTTTATTAAAAAAAATCATTACGAATTGGGTTTACAGTTAGTTAGTAATAAATATAAGATTGATGATTCAGTGTTTAAAAAAAATAGTGAAATTTCAAAGAAATGACCTTTGATCTATATTAAAAAAAAAAAAAAAAAAAAACAATTTAGTTTTGTTCTGTCTTTCAGGCTAACTTAAAAGTAAACCAATCTATAAATATTCGTCTTGAAATAATGATCGAAAATCGTTCAAGTCATTTCTGCCGTATAAAAAATTCTCCATCAATGAAACTTTGCTTCTAATTTACAAATGTGTGATTATAGAAACAAGTTTTATAGTTGTGTTTTTTTGCAAGCAAACTGTTTAAGCAGTACAGAAACTAAAAACTTTTTGAAGCTGTTCGTTCTTAACATTTTGATGGTATGATTAGAATATTAGAATGTAAAAGATTTCTTTGATATAAAACACTTTTTAATTTAAAGATTGAAAAATCTCAATAAAACGTATCTATTACAACCGTGTTTTCATCAAAAGTGTATAACCAGCTCAGCAATTTTGAGCAAAAGGAAATAATTTATTGTTATGTTTGTAAAAGAAAAGCAAAAACGTATATGCCAATATTTTTTTATTGTTTTCGTGCGAAGCTGGTTATACACTTTGATAAATAAAAAAAAAAAACACTGACGTATTTGTTAATGTATTAATTACATGCAAATCCTATGAAAGACACGTTGGAACTTCAGTATTTTTAAAACTTTCTATTGAACATTTCGGCAAGAGTTCAACACACCTTATTAATAAAATTGTAGTAAATAAAGCAAACAATGTTTATTAATTTTTTCAATCAAGAAAATTCACATTAAAATTCAAACTTTGACTAATGTAAATACTTAACTGAAATGTGTTTTATTAGACACCCGACAAAAGGCTATGATGGTTTCATTTTTTATTTTCGAATAATTAATATTCAAAAAACGTGATAAAATGAGAATAAATGAGAAATAAAGGAGAAAAATACTCTAAGCTTTCTTGAGTTGGTTCATGAGTCGAATACTTTATTTGAATCTTACATCAAAACTGCACTTTAAGAGTTAACATGTACAATACAAATGTACAACGAACATATAACAAAAAACATTTCTGATACTTTGAATCTTATGATAAATCGGTAACCAATCAAATATGATCAGCTATTTTAGTATTTCATTAAAATCAGTGAAAAAAGAGGACACGTTTTATGGAACAAAATATAGGATGGCCGATTTTTGTATATCTTCAAGAGGACTTTTAGAAAACATTACGTTCAAGTTTTCTGGACGTGTCGCCTCGCCGCACAGTGATGTACTTCGTAATGGAGAACACACAAAAACTTCAACTAAACCACAACGGATTTTGTGGAAAATTTTAGGACTGCTAGCTAATGGCAAGAGAAATCAATACTATTGCGTTTCGTCCACTTTTTCGCCCTCTTTAAACAAAATTTATATGGTCCGCAAAATCGCTAAAAATCTTTGTTTTATTCCGAGTTAAAGTTATTTTAAGAAATTCGACAACTTTTTGGTAGTTTTTATTTGTAGGAGAGTTCTTAGTTCGGCAAAATTGTAACTACTTGAATGATGTTAATGAAATTTTCAGACATGACAAAATATAGGATAAGGAATAACCATAGAAATATTTGCTATAAAAAAGCCTGTAATTTAACCGTCAGAGTTGATAAATATAATGTCTTATTCTTAGAAAAAATTTGGACAAAACAGCGTAGGAGTGGAAATAATTCTATTTCACGAGAATAGTTAGGCCTATCGAAATGCAGATATACGTTGTTTCATTCGATTCACGATGAAAAAATAAATAGGATTAAGCCAAATTTAAAAATAATATAATGTCATTCTATAATAATATTGACAGCTAAAATAAGGATATTCTGATATATGTAGTATATTTTTTAAAATTAAATTTGCCTTATTTTTTTATATTTCTCTCGATTGCTCCAGAAGAGACTGATCAAAACATCATTCTTTTTATAAATTAACCTGGCAGTTGTCTTTATTTATTTAACAAAATTTATAGTAATGTTAATAAAGCTTTAAGAAATTGATAATTTTAGACCTGAGCTTGAAGAAGCTTTTTGAAGTTCACATGATCTGGTTACCTTTTCCAACTCGCTCAAATAATATATTCTTATATGTCATAAACCTGTTTTCCCTTTTCTTTAATACATGAAATAAGAATCTGGCGAGTTTTTTTGGATTTATCTATAAAGAGCCAAATTTTTCATAAATAAAAATTGACGATTTTTTTTGCGGAAGTTAAAGGGTTGAACTTCAAGCTCCCAGAGTCACAAATAAAAATGAAAGCAAGAAAACCAGCTATTATGTTATTATATTATGCTATTATGTCCTCCAACAAATAATCAAAACAAAAGCACATCAAACAGCAACAAGAAAAAAATTGGAGTTTTTTACGCACTTGATTGTACGCAAAATGAATGGTTGGGGTCAGAATCCCGAAAAAGAAATCCCCAATTTTAAGTTGCGATATATATAGGTTTTGCATTTGGAAAAAATCGAACTCGAGATTTTGATCAAACTTGACATTAAGATGATAGGAAACACCAAAAAAATTGTGTCCCGCAATTCCGCTTGTCTGTCTGTAGAACAGCCTAAGCGGGTGAATCGATTTTTTTCAAACTTGTTACTTAGGCGTTTTAGGTGATTGTCTAAAATAGATTTTTGAATCTTTGTTTTATACCCAAAAATAACATTACTTGCCATACAAATTTGTTTACCATCTTAAATATCTCGAAAACGGCTCTAACAATTTTGATAAGAAAAAGTACGTGTACTACTTCAGGTATGGTCTACATATTGGCCAAACATTTTTTTTTACATATTTTGTTATAAACGGTAATTGCCATACAACCAGTTTTTATATTTTCGGCTTTCTCATAAACGGATTTCGATCAAAATTTTTATACGGCAGGTTCTTTAAATTCTAAATAATACTTTACATTAAAAATTTTCGAATAATAGTTTTTATTGGTTTTTGAAAACATTTTTTTTGAAAATTCAATATTTCAAAAACGGGTGGACGATTTTTTCTGTAATTTTGTCCAATTTTCCTTTTTGAAAATACTTTATAATTATTTTTTTTATAGAAAATTAAGTAAAAAACGAAATTAAAAATATATTTAGCCGTTTCTATTAATAATTTTTTATATACAATGTGATCGAATATATGAGCAAGTACGTGCGATTCAGTAGTGCATTTTATTTATTTATGTAATTGTTCCTACCTTCTTTAACACATTGTGACGTCCCTGCGTTGTATTTATTTTTTGGTTCTTAGTCTGCGCGTGCCGCAAATATAGGATTTGGGGTGGGGTTGAGTTCGGCGGGCAGAAGTGTAAGTTTATTATTTAGTTTCATTTTAGGGATTTTTGAGATTTAAGATTTTCGGGATTCTGTTCGACTCACCTCTCGAAAATATTGATATAGGGGTAGAATTGTCAAGATCAATTGGGTTAAAAACTTATAAAAATAAGCATCTACATTGTGTCGATATACGTGTTTCTGTAAAGCTAATGCCACGTACATAAGCATAATTTAAGAATTCCATTGTTTTTACGAATTTAAATCGTAAGTACAAATAGTCGAACTAATGTGACTGGCGAATAAATTGGTGAGCGGTATTCTTTGAAAGTGTTGTACCTACGAAAAAATCAGTCGCTACGTAATGCATGAAGAAGCATGAAGCTGTCAAAAATTGACCGACATTGCAATTGTTAAAATTTTTAAGTTTTAGCCAAATAGGGATATAACTTTTTAGCCGAAATTTTGCTTTCTTTGAGAGTTTTTTTTTACAAGAACAATCAATTGCCCCTTCCCCCTCCAATTAGCAGCATTTTATTTAAGGACTTTATTAGTGGTTTTCACACCTGACCAATTTTGTGATTTTTTCACTAAAAAAAAAACATTACCGTCTTAGTTACTTATCGTCCTGCTTTTCCGGACAGCATCAATTGCTACAAGCAAATTTTGTTTCATGTTTAAATATTTTAAAGAACTTATCACAGCCCAGCGGTAACTCTTGCCAATTCTTCTTTTTTACATTCAAAAGGTGACAAATATGTACTAGATAAACTTCTTTTGAGAAAACTTTATGTCTCCACCTTACAAATTCGACAATTTATCCTTTTTTTTGTGTCAATTATGTAAATTGACATTTCAAAAATCCTAAGCATTTTCTGATTTTTTATAAAACAAATATGCGAGAATATTCTCTTTCAAAGTAAATATGTTAAAATATACCTTATCAAGGACAAAGCTTTTCATGACATTGATTCCTTTCATACTCTCGTCTAAATAGTGTTGTTAAAAAAAAATACTTTCCAGCATATTTTAGATTGCCCTATATAAATTATGTAAATTACAAAATAGTACCATCCCATTCAATTACATCACTTCGAGAAGTTTCGTAAGCAGTTTCTAGGTCATGATGTTCGAGATTATACAAAACTAAATTAAAAGGTTGTCATATTTTTGTAAGGGCTTGTGTAGGCTTTGAAGAATAATGAATACCATCAAACGACAATTTTTCACCCACATGTTGTTTTCCTCCTTTAGATTGCATAAAACAAGAAAATACCAACCAATATAAATCAATGGGTTAACGTTATAGTCACGATTATAACAATTTAATTTAACAAAAATACGACATCACTAACCACCCACACCAACCTGATGGTTTGTCGTTTATACAAATCCATTTAGTTTGCACACAAAATCATAATCATCTTCATCATTCCGAACTCTGAATCATTGGGTTTACTCCATTTTGGTCTAATTGTATATCTTCTCATCATAATAATACCTACTCGTAAAACGAATGCCCTATCTATGAGGCTTAATCCCAAAATTATGTTAGATGAGATAATTCCTTGGAATTATGTTACTAATTCCTCAGATTGCGAGGGGTAAACAGAAATTTCAAATTCGTGGGAATTTTGAGTGAGACACTATCATATTAAAACGAGGGCAATTTTTGTAAAGAAAATCATTTGAAGATACATATGTAATGCGCCACAGAAAAAAAAATTAAATAAATTAAGTCAATAGATACGAAATGATAATTTTTCTGCATGCCGCTGGCTGCTGCCATATGGTCAGAAGATACAAAATGACTATACGCGATGGAGATTCAAGGATACCCCACAGGCGGCAGAGGGCGGCGCGCGGCGACTGATGCACGCCGAGAGAAAAACTTGGTCGTATTGAAAATTTATATTCGAAGGTTTTTCACACGCTCCCCATAAAGTATGTATATGATTCTGGTTTCGGAAAATGCCAGGGCTGATGGCAAAACTTGAAGGAAAATAATACCAAAAATGTATCTAGATAATTTAAACTGGATTCTAATTGATGTGGGTCGGCGACTATAGGAGTTCGATGAAGCCGATGTTGTTTTCATTTTTTTTCTCAATTGAAAGAACTTTATTTTTTCTTTATTTTTTGCTTGGAAAGGTGGAAAATTATCTATTTTCCTTCCCACCCGAAATAAACCAAGAAAATGTTGTTTTAACTTAAAACGGAGTGATTGGGTACAATGATTTAGACTTTAGAGTGTTTATAAATTTGTTCCCTTTTTTTCTTATTTTGTACTTATAGCCAGATACATTGAACAAAATAAATAAACATGGCGGCTAGTGCTGGTGGTTATGTTAAAGATGTTTTGTTGTTTTTTTTTAGAATTATTTAAATGTTCGGTTTTGTAATGGAGATGTATTTTTATCTATATTTTTATTGAATAACTTGTTTTGGGTATAACTGTTTATTTTGGGTTGGCGTTAAAGTGGTAGACGGATGGAGATTTTTTTTTAGGACACAATGACGCCGCACCGGTTTTAAAAATGATGCGAAATGCGTAGGGTATAAGGCGTTCGGTGGGTGAGAGGGTTCATTGATTTGTTGATGTTGTGTTATTAGCTTTTTTCTGTGGGTTAAGTTTAATGTAAATAATATCTGTTGTTGATCGAAATTTACTGGAGGGATTTTATTTTTTTTGCATTCTGTAATCTTAATTGAAATCACTGAGTGAGTATGGTTTCGAGGTTTATAGTTTTTTTTATAGGTATTATGGGAGGTAAAAAGAATGTGGGTCTGTTAAAAATAGGAGTTTTTTTTTAACTTATGTGATTATCTCACACCTCGCGATTAACCTTTTCGGTAACGATTTAATTTTGCTGATTTAATTTTAATTTTACCGTATAGGTAATGGTTTTGGAATTTACAAAATTAGGGAGTGGTGCTTAAGCACACAGTCTTATCAACAACTTTTTTTAGTCTAAATTGTATGACAAAGTCCTTGAAAATATTGAATCCAGCTAAGGAAATAGTAGGCATACGATTGTATCATTTTCATATAAAGATGCAGAAATCTCAATTCTTCAAAAATAATTAACTAGGTATACTTATGGTTAAATAAATTTATATTGGTTAATTCAAGAAGAATGTTATTTCAATATGAAATTCTGGCTAATTTAAAAAAGTCAAAAGATATAATTAGCATTTATCAAGTTAGTGTTATTTTAACGTGGTAACCTATTGATTTTACTATATATCCTGTTGACTCCACGTTCTTTTTACAAATTATCTAATTAATATAATGTTCATTTTACAGAATTTAGTGTCAAAATTAAATGTTTTAATATTCATTCTAACTGACAATAGTTTTTTTATTTTACATAGTGTATTAATTAGTGTAATTTACTTGTGTAATTCCTATTTAACTCAGTTTGTGGTATTTAACACGGTAACAATGTAATTTACCATCCTAGCAGTATTTGCCAAATATTACTTTGTAGGTAGTTAAATATACCTAGTATGGCATATTGTTGGTGACTTAAGGTATGTCCACACTATTGAAAATTTTCAGGAAACATTGTTTAAAAAACGTTTCTGAAATATTTCCTATGTGTTTAAAAAAAACATTTTTGTTACATAATTAAAAAAACATAAATTCATTAAATTTTTTGAATAAATGTACTACACTCCAAAATTTTCGAACATTTTTCTCTAAATCCATCAATTATACGATAAAAAGTGTGTTAATATTTTTTGTGTAGAATGACATGATCTACAATGTTTACCCAAAAACTTTTTTCAAAAAAAAAACATGTTTTTGGAGTAAATTGAAAAAAAAAAGTATTTTACACCCTTCCCCCGCCCTCTAATTTTTTTTCTCCGATCCAAATTTAAGGCACTTCTCAGAAAATGTTTAGGACGTAAAAATGAAGCTCTCCACCAAAATTCAGCTTTGTCGGAATTTTTTCGAAGTAAATATCTTATTTTCCGGGACTAATGGGAAACATTTCTGAAACTTTTTTATAAATGTTTTGCGATGCTTTTAGACCAAAATAAATATTTCAGAAATATTTGTTTGTTTCTGAGATTGTTCTGAAATGATTCTTTGATGTGGACATGTTCCTTAGTTCAGGAAATATTGTTTAAAAAAACGTTTCCGAAATGTTTCATATTTGTTTAAAAACATTTTGGTGTAGACGCTTCGGGAAATGTTTCTGATTTTTTTTTGTTTCGTATTTTATTTATCCAGTTTTGACATTGAAGATGGGTTGTACAGAAGTAGCACTGAAAGCACCATTATACAAAAATTCACACTCTTTGAGACATTCTTATTTTTAATTATGAATGAAAAATCACTTAGTTTCTCTTTGTCTCTCTCTAGCTTTGTAAATGATTGGAAACAAAGAAAGTTTTCGGTTCGAAATAGGAAACAGAGAAGCATTCCAAATACATTTCAGAAATGTTTCGCAAAGTGTACATACCAAAATAATAAGATTTCAGAAATGTTTCGCTGATTCTGAAATGTTTCTTAATTTTTACTAAAATGTTTCAAAAAAGTTTCTTTTATTTGGACCCACCTTAAAGTTTTAGATTTAAGTTTAGGATTGTTATTCTATAGCGACCAAAATGGCCGTTTAAAGTTCTGATTTCTTTATCCGATGCATACATTCATACATACGTCACCAAAAATCTCTGGAAATGTGTCATAGAAAACCTGGTGAATGCTCGAAAGTTTTCTACGGAATTGGTATCGGGAATAATTTTTCCAGGCAAATTGGCTGTCAATTTTGTTCGAGAAACATTTATTGCGTGGAAGGTTTGTAATAACAGACACAATTATGGGGGAAATAAAAAAGCTCACGCATTTTCTGGTAAAAATAAGTGCTTTGGTAAAAAGAAATGATAAGGACAGTGAAACACTTTGATTTTATTTTTTTTTTAATTTTTTGGTTGATATGTTCTTATGGCCCACTTTAAGAATATACAGAATTGCGTTTATAAAATTTTTAGTTCAGAAAACTTTTAGTATAAAACGTAGGAAATTTTACGTAACTGTTTTGTAAACCAAATGCTGAATTAGGAAACATTCGTTGAAAAACTTAGTATAGGTCAAATTTATTTCACGAATTAGGTAAGTTAAAACTATTAAATAAATTTTACCTACTGTGTGTCAAGTTGAATAGCTCTCACATTACTGCCTAAATGCGGTAATAATAATTTTTTTTTTACCTTCAAAAATAATCTACATAAATGATTTCGATTTAGTAATTCATGTATGCTAAACGATTTAACAAATATTTCAAAACGTTTTGTTTGACTTTACAAAGCAAACAAAACCCTTATCCGTCGAATCGTTCGTTTTTAAAAATTAAAAAAAAATCAAAACTTGCTAATGGAGAATACATTTTATGATACAATTTTCCTATTTCTAAAACAATATTTACTTTGCAATAACCATTAGTTGAGAATAGCTCTGCAAAACACACAACAGTGGACCAGCATTATTTTAATAATTACTATACTTAGCAAGTGTTATTACGTAATCGAATTTATAAATTTACCTTCGAACTATAATTACAATGCAAAATACAAAAAAATTAGATTGCAGTTTGAGATATGAAATGAAATAAACAAAAACTTATGGACAAACAAAAAAAAATGGACTAACATTTCAATAAAATTGTTTCCATTTTTATCGCCCATACCAGCATATATATCATGATTCATGATAATAATAAATTATTATTATACTATTGTTGTGGGGATTGTTTTTTTTGAATAATAATTAAATTGTATCTTCTTTCTTTCGAAATAAAAAAAATACATACCAACAAACTCTGGTCACTTAATTTTCCGCACGACTATTTTTTTGTTTGTTTATTATTAATTTTCATTCTGGTTTATTTTTAAAAATAAAAGTAGAATGCGTTCATATGTAAGTTATGGCTTTTTTTATTGACACTTTCGTAGGCGAAAAGGTGAAAAGTGAAATCAGAAGTGTTTCGTGGAATTTTGCAATGTTAAAATAATAAAATAAAATTAATGTTTTGGTTATAAAAAGAAGATTCGTGGAAGAATTAAAAATGCTTTTTTCTAGAGCCTGCAATTTTGGTTAAATTCTATACATCTTGACTTTGATTCGAAAGATTCTGGGATACAGATAAATATTAATTGTTCTAAAGGGGATTTTAATGGGGACACTTGAAAAGGTTATAAAAGACATGTTCGTAAATTAACATCTGGCAAATATACTAAAGTATATGTCAAATAGTTGAACATTGTTTGAAAATGTCAAATTTTATTTTCAAGACCATAGTGCTCCGTTCGAGAAACGCCATATTGGTTGTAGCTCATCGGTTGGCAATGTTTTGATGAATGGATGTATGCACCTGCAAAATTGTCGGATTTCGAAGGATACCATACGAATACACATGAGAAATTTTTCCTGAGAAATTCACTATATGTTTGAACTTTTTCCAAAAGAAAACTGTCAAAACTGGCATTAACAGCATCGTCATCAGCTTTATCGATATGTGATTTAAATCAGTTAAACTTTTTTCTATGTGAGTATGACAATCACTCTTTTGGGCATAAGCTCATTTAATTGTTAACATGGTCTCTTTTCAGCTCGATACAATTCATTCAACGTTTCACAAATTTTTGATGCCCTCCAAATAATATGATTTCTCGAGTCCCACAAAATTAGAGTTTTTTTCAGCATTCGATCAAAATTTCCATTTCTTCATGTTTGGTAGCAAGAAATAGTCACAGAATAAGCTTCATGACGCAGGAGTTTGTAACTTAACTCATGCAATTGTGCCAATGTGACTACGGATTTGTTCGCCGGTGCATTGTCCTGGTGAAAGAGAACTTTTACCATCGTCAAATGCGACAGTTTTTGCTTCAAATCTGTTTGAAATCGATCCACAAGCTCTGGGTAATATACGCCGGTGATCGTTTTACCCATTCACACATTGGAAGAAACTGTCGCCATGACCTTGTTTGCTGACAAACCCTCCTTGTCCTGATAGTTATTCTTCGCAAAAAAATAGTGTTAAATGAGCACTCGAAATTCACTTTTTTGCATTTTATTGAAAATCCTCATACACGTATATATAAAATGGCTGCCAAAACAAAGCTATTTGACAAATCTGTCTGAAATTTTGGGTGCGATCTGTTGAAAGACGATTCTTGACAAAAAAAAAATGATAAATTAAAGTTCACGATATAATCTGTGTTAATTTTAAGGATCATATATTGATTGACCCATCCCTAGGTCTTCCCAAATAAACTGCTAACAAATTTAGAACTTTGAAAATTTCTTGCAAAGAAAATATATTCATGGTAAATAAGTTTTACTTTTTATTGATATTTACCTCGACATTCTTAAACATTATTTCTAATAAAATTATTCAAATTTTGGCAGCCGCCATATTGGGGCTCCGTTCGTTGTGTCATTTTTTTTTTCAAAATTCTTCTGTAAGGCTTGGCATGTTTTAGAATTTTTTTTGAAGACATCTCATAAAGTTCTTAAATTACAAAAAAAAAATGATTCTTTTCGGAAGAAGGTCCGATTGATGAATCACTTCTTATTTTCACGACGAAAAGGCATATTTTGACTTATGATAAAAGTAAATATCATAGGACAAGTTTTGCATTTGGAAAAAAAATCGAGCTCGAGATTTTAATCAAACTTGGCATTACGATGATAGAGAACACCAAAAAAGTGGGTCCCGCAATTCCGTCTGTTTGTCTGTCTGTCTGTAGAACGATCTACAGCCGATACGGCTGGAGCGATTTTCTTCAAACTTGGTACTTAAGCGTTTTAAGTGATTTTCTCAATTAGTTTTTTTGAATATTTTTTTTTTGGCTCAAACATACAATAACATCGAAAAATGATTTTGATAAAAAAAAATGTTCTGACTACTTTAGGTATTGTCCAAATGTTGTTAAAAGAATTTGTTTTAAATATTTTGTTATTAACGGTAGGTACCTGCCATACAACAATTTTTTTTTGATTTTCGACCTTTTCATAAATGGCTCGACGGATTTCGCTCAAAATGATTACGTAGGAGGTCCTTTGAATTATAAATAATACTGAACACCAAAATTTTGCAAAAATAGTTTTTGTGGATTTTTGAATAAAAAATATTTTTTTTTTGAAAATTCTATATTTCGAAAACGGGTGGATGTATTTTTTTTTTGAAAATTTGTTTTAAATTTTTATTATTAAATACTTACAATTGACATACCATTTTATTTAGAGGAATATATAGGTATATAGAAAATCAAGTAAAAACGATTTTAAAAATATATTTAGATTCTTAATTGTAATATTTTGCATACGATGTTATCGAACATAAGAGCAAGTACTTGCGATACAGTCGTGCATTTTATTTCTTTTATCGTCACTCCTATTTTGCAACATCGTTTTTAAATATTCTCTATCTCCTATAGACAATATTTGGGTCTTTAACTTAATTAAAATATTTAACTTTTTTTCCATTTTTGCTAATTAGCAATCAAACAATTTTATACAGAAATATTCATAAGTGAAACTATCGAATATTTTTAGTTTATTGTTCACTCCTAAGACTCGGCAACAAAAATACTTTACGAACACAGCCCCCCTGTTAAATGTTTCTTGAAGAAAACTGTGTTCTAATAAAAACGTAGTTTAAGCTACTAGACGTGTTTGCTATTTAAATAAATGTGTTTATTGCTATATAGTCTCAGTATTTTTAATCAAACATGGTTCAAGGCAGCCGGCGAACTCGTTCAGAGGATTTAAATTTCTGAAATCGAAGTGCTAAAATGAAGTAATGGTTGGAGCAATTTTATGCAAACAAAAGTTTTATTTTCTGGAACTATAGTTTTTTGAGAGCTCATCCCTTAATTAATCAAATTTGTTTGTGTATAGCATTTACACGCATTATGTCGAAAAAAGGCATTTATAGCATTATGACAAAAAAATGTCATTATTTCTACTATTTTGCAACTATTAGATGTGATGACTATTTCTGATATTTTATTTTATTTAAAAAAACTATTAAAAGCTAGAAGCTTTAATTTCTTCTAAAACAAATATCAAAGTTAAATACTGAAGATGCCATTTTCAATTTAATTTTTAAAATTTCGATTTTTTTTACAATTATAAATTATTCCCTAAATTTAAAATTTACAAACAACTGTATTCGATTTATTTTATTTAAAAAAAATTCTTTATCACATTCACGATAAACATTCTAATTGATGAAGGGTGATATTAATTGACCCTCGGCAAAATATTCAAAGTTGTTAAAATTAAAACAAGTTTATAGTGCAAATTAAAAAAAAATCTAATTCTAAATTTTATACTATAGATTGTCTTCCTGAATTATTTTCATTCTAATCTTATATTCAATTTTAGATACTCCATTGACTTTTAATTTCTGAATGTGTGTAGAAAAACGTGATTTGTATTTTTAGAATTAGATTTTTTATTTATCGTTTTTGTTTTATTTGTTCATGCATAGCAAAAGCAAAGTTCTATATATTAGAGGTCAACAAGCAACGCCAGAAAATAAAGTAAATATACAGATACAGTGCATTCATTTTGTATTTCTGTATTGATATTGAGAACAATTAAGCTTTCCTTTTATTGGCGGCTGACAGTTTCAATTAGTCATGCTGTTGTACGAGTATTTATCGGAAGTATATACGTTTAATGTTTTAGAATTCTGAATATGATACCTATACTCAGGAAATAGCTATCAACATTTGAAGGTAAGATTATGCTTGTTTAGCTAAAATTGATTAAAATATTTCGTGGAAATTAGAAAGTATTAATTTCGGAGATTAAGGACATGCTTCAAGCTGAGCAAAATGATATAGATTTTTTTTATTAATAAGGACAAATTAAACGTGAAATATCTTTAATTTGTGAGTTAAGTCAGAAGTCACACAAACATTAAGGTAATTGATGTTAATTAAATTTTTAAAAAATCTTTATTACTTTTGCCAAAAATTAAGTATAAAAGATACTAAGCTTTATAAGTAAAACACAAACTATTAATCATACTCAAATGACAGAAGATATTGTTTGCGGGAGAAAGTGTCTAATTACATGAGAGGTTTTGTTGATTTTAGTAATTTTGTTTAATGATTTGGTACTCAACTTGAGATTACATGCAGTAAATTTTTGTAAAATAAATTTTAATTAGTAACTAAGCATGTAATCATTTTTTTATTTGAATTTGTGGAGTGATAAAGAAAAAAGAATACTTTTTTATAAAGTCCATAATGATTTCTGTGGTCAAAACATTCTAAAAAATGAAACAAAAATGGTGTTTGATGTTTCTAAGGCCCAATCCACATGGTGCAACTGGCAAAAGAAAACTGGTAGTAATGCGAATTGGCAACTAGTTTGAAAAACTATTAAAACTATTTTGTACAAAAATCACCTTATCGGCTATTCGAAGAAAAATGAAACAGAGATGGCGTGGATCGAAGTCGGAAATGTCGTAAAATGGACAGTTTTTTTTTATAGAATATTCACCGCTTGTTGGTTTAAACAATAAATTGTTAACAAATTGTAGCCGTGAACAATAATAACAATTTCCATTTAGAAACTTTTTACTTGTACTAAGATTTAGAAAATTAAAAAAAAATGTGAATATGTGGTTCTAATTTACTGCATCATGTATGTATTTCCACTGCCAGGGCAGAAAAGATCGTGTAGTTAGAAAATAGTTGGCTAAATTGCCTCTGAGATCACCTGCCCTAGAGTTGTTGTTTATGGTTAGTTGCTGCGGGAGGAGAGGCTGCTATAAGACGTGTTCATCTTCGCCTAAATTAACACTTGCACTTCATGTTTCAAGTTTTTTTTTTTCAAGATATGGGTGTACCCAAAACCTCGCACTAATTCTTGCCCTCCCGCTGAAATAGTAATACACCATGATGGTTTCATCATTCCCCGAGCCTTCCGAAGACATTGCACGTCCAGTATCTAGACGACATCGACACTCGAGATTTTGATTTTTGATTTTTCAATGATAATTGAATGATCATTGAAAAATCAAAAGTGAATTTACAAGAAAGTGGTAGAGCAAAAAAAAATATTTTGTGCAAAAAAAATATTATATATCTTTATCTTCGTACCTTCATTTTGATACCAAAACGGCATCAGCTTTATTTGTTTAAGTGCCTCAGAATTGATAGACAAAGTTTTCAATGACGAGTTTTAAAGAAATTAGAATGTTTAAATTCTATTAAACTAATTTTGATGCGAAACTTTCTTACAACAGTATTTTGTGTTAAATGCGTTAAAAATTTTATGTTAATTTAAAAAAATTAAGTTAATTTAATAAATTTCTGAGAAAGAGAATTATACAAGATTCCATTGTTTTCAGTATAATCTCCGGCCATACAGTGTTGCATGAAGTCAAAAAGCAGAACTGTCAATATCATACAATGTATGATGTGTATGATCTGAGAGAATCGTATGAACATTTTTTTGTATCTTTTAAATAAAATCCAATAATCTATTATTTGACTTCAAACTATTTTAACAGCTTTAAAAATGAACGAGTATGAGATAATCCATTACCATGACCAAAGTAAGCCCGACGAAATACTCGTTTAATAAAAATTCTAGGGCATTTAAAATGATGCACACACAGACCTTTGTATAGTATAAGTTTAAACTTTAAAATCTATCGAGTGCATAAATCTATACCAATGCATAAAGTCAATTTATTTTTTACTACAAAGTAATCCCCATTCAATACGTATAAATCAAATTCCACTGATCTAATTTTTTTTTATTTGTAGGTATAGGAATACCTATAGAAACCAGCTTAAAAGTCATCGTTGCACACATGATTTTTATTCAATAAACTCACTCTTTCAATATGAAATATTTATTTCACCGTTAACATTAAAAAGTAGTTGCATTGCATATAGATGCAACATCATCCAAAGGAAGGTAAAATAGAAAAGATATACTTCCCAACAACAACAGCAACAAAAAAGAGTAAAATGAAAAAAAACCTCACCTGAAGCCTGCGGCTGCAGTGCTGCATGACTGCAATTGAATGAAGTTGCATGTGTATATTGTATTTGCATACAGAAGTGCGGAAAAGCATACACACTTTTGTGCATTTAAAAAAAAATATTTAAAAAAAAAAACTTCAACAGATAAAATTCCTCTGCAAATAAAATTTTAAAATAAATGCGAATAAAGCGACAAAGGTAGGTAATTAGTATCTACCACTACGTATTGCATTTCCATTTCTTTATATTATGTTTTTATTTTGTAAAGTACACCATCAGCAATAAGTTGTTTTTTTTTCTGCTGTACTATTTCATCAGCGTGTAAATATTTTATTACCAGCAAAACTGGCGCATATAGTACGCTTCTCCCCACAACAGCACAAAAAATTAATAACATTAGAAGTATGAGGAAGAAAAAGATACAATATCTTTTCTTAGTAAAACAAACAAACGAAACAAAAAAACATAAAAAGTACAGGCATTAAAATAGAAGAAAAATTAAGTAAAACAAACCAAGAACCAGATACAAAAGTTATGCAAGCGACACTTAAATTCAAAAAAACAACAACAATAAAAAGAGGTACATACATTTTTTTGCGGTTCTGAAAAGTTAGTTAAATATTTAATTTTTTTATGTAAACCAACCAAACCGTATTAAATACTCGTATCTTTGACTACGACAGATACTTCTGTGCGGGTTTTATTTAAAGAAACATACTTTTTAACGTGCAAAATAGGATGGATTCAATCATTGTTTGAACGGAATGTTATGTCTTAAATAAAAACGAAAGATTAACTTACTTATTCAGATGGGAATATGGTCTACAACCGGGTCCTAGGTAGATAAAGCATACTTTCTGACCTCTTAAATTACTGGTAAGGTAATAATAATTTTCCTAGGAAAAAAGCCAAAGTTTTCTGATAATCTTTCCCCATTTTTCCAAAAAAAAAATTCTGGCGTTTTTTCCATTTTAGGAAAAAATAAAATAAAATGCACGACTGGATCGTACAAATTTGCTCTTGTAGCTAACAACTTTAGAGTTACTCAATGACGTTGGTAGGTAGCTAACCTATAGTTATCCTATGCAGATTTAAAGCCGATGTATAATGAATTTTCGAATGGATTTTAATTATGTAAATTAGGAGGGAAATAATTTAAATATGAACATACATTATTACATATGTACGAGTATGTATATAATGAAAGTGAAATGGTGTATAGTTGGAAAAAATCGTTTTTTAAACTTATTTAAACTGCAAAAACCACCACTTTAATTGGTTTTTCGAAAAAACGAAGAACGCCATTAGATTCCAAGGATCAATAAAAAAATTATAAAAACGTATCTCGAAAATTGTAGGACGGGTTTTGATGAAATCCTGTTTTTTATTTTTCATTTTTTGAAAACAATTTTTTTTTGAAATTTTAGTATGCAATTTTTTGGAGATTAATAATGTACATGTGAATATAAATTAAAAATTATTTTATTTAATTAGTTTTAAAAATATTTATTTTTCAAAAAAAAAAATTCAATAGTCAATTTTAATTTTAAAAAAAAGTTATTCAAAATTTTGATATGCAAAAATATTTAAGCTACTCAGGTCTTCTTAGACATAAAATTTGACAGAAATCCTATGTGCCGTTACCGAGAAAGCCAAAATATTAAAAAAAAAACCGTTATATGAAAGGTACCGTTAATAGACTTTTCCCGTAAACATGGTTCTGATCAAATGATAGCTAGTGCCAACAAAAAAATTCTCAACATTTTTTATAAAAATCGTTGAAGTCGTTTTCGAGAAAAATAAATCCTAAACGGTTATATGACAGGTACCGTTATTTTTAGGCCAAAAAAATAAAATTTCAATTTCCCCTCTTAGGAATCCCAAAATAATCACACATATCAAATTTGAAGGTAATCGCTTAAGCCGTTTAGGCTGTAGCTCGTTATACATACAGACTGACAGACAGACAGACAGACATTTTTTGGCGATCACTTTTTTAGGCTTCTCTATGATTGTAATGTCATGTTTGATTGTTAGAATTTTTTTTTAACGAATGCATAACTTGCCTTATAGTACCTATAATTACAAGTAAAAAAGGATAGTGCCGCGATTTTTGCAAATGGCGTCAAATATCATTTGCCTTTAAAGTTCAGCGGAACACACCTTGAGAATGAGGAATACATTTGTATTATGTGCATTTTATTATTTTCGGTTCTGTTGTTTCGTTATCCTCGATGTGCTTTTGCTGTACCATGTGCACGAACAGTCTTAGCAATTTGCTGAGCGTTGCGTGAAAATTGGCCGTTCTGTCGAGAATAAAACTCATAATTATAATCGAGGACGTGTGAGAGAGCAACAAACATCCACGAGACAATTTGCGATTATCAGAAGTTCGTTGCATCGAAATTTGATAAAAGACCTGAAAATGTTCTTATATAAAGTGCGTAAATCATTCACAAATTATTCCATGCTGACCCCCATGTGACGTTAAACTACTTCTATGCTCAGTTAAACAAGGAGTAAGAAGAATATAATTTCGTATTCAAAACTGTAATGAGTGACAAAGTACATTTCTGCTTAACTGCCTGAACACATTAGAATGCTGCAACGGGAAACTGGAGCTGCTGTACCCACAATGACGCTTTACAGCTTTCGGACAAAAAAAAACAGCGAAGAAGGGCTGGCACATCCCATTTGTAAGCATTTGACTTGTTCGTCTGTAAAACGTCAAAAAACAGCAGCAGGTAAAAGTTGGCCAACTCTTGCCGCGGCGAATGCAGCTTCGAGCATAGATACATTGTGTTGTGTTCGTAACATTAAATTTGTGTGTATTCAATATTTTGACACCTTTTCCAGTTGGTGCTCTGTCTTCATTGTGCTCAGACTGTAAGTTTTCGGTATGTGAATAAACAACATTCGCATTTCTGAGGTTTGCAAAATCCACATGAAATCCACGGGGATTTCAGAAGCAATCGCTCACACAGCTCTGGCAACGATGGGACTTTATGAACACCAATTCCCAGGGCGTGTGGTATCTTGTTTTGCCGATTTCAAACTAAAGACCAAGCCCCCAGATTGGAAAAAGCGGGGCTTATTGGAATATCGGGCTTACCACAACAAACCACAAACTTTTACAAGTCTTAGATCGCAGCATTGAAAAAGAAATCACAAATTTGGAGTGGACAACAATTTAAAATTGTGAAAACCAGCACAAAAGAATTACCGACATAATTATTGAAATTTAAGGACATCAAGTTTACACCTTCAAATAAACTTTTTGTGAAGAAGAGTCCAATTTTTTTTAATTTCAAACAAAATGGCAACCACTTCACATTGTGAGTCATTTTCATTTCCCCAATACAGAATTTGTGAAGAAAAAAATTGCTAAATGTTGAATCGTTGATGCTGAATATTTTTAACAAGAGGTAAAAAAAAATTTCTTACAAAAAAATACGTTAAACAGAAAACTAAATAAAGCACAACGGCAACGCCTATAATACTATGAAACTCGTGTAATTTTAAACCAATTAAAATTAACTGTTATTTAAAGAATATGTTTGATCTCAAAATGTTGACAAAAAGATTTAACATAATTAAGTACCAATTGAGATGGATCTTAATACTTGATGCTCTTTATTAATTCTTTTACGTTATTGTTGTCTATTTTTTGAGAAATTAGATAATTTTTTAAAAAAGTTAATATGTTTACTTAGTTTCAAAAACGCCGCAGAGCCGATTAAGACCTTAAGACCTGCAGGCACCGATACATATCTTGAGAACCGCATGAATCATTGTTTTGTCTATTTGATAGTTTTTTTTTTATTTTCATAACTTGCCTTAATAGTACCTCCATTATTCTTTACTAAAAAAAACATACTCTTGTTAAAGTTGACAAAAAAAATTATAATATCTGTGTGGGACTTTTCGTTGGGAAATAGTAAGAAAAAAAAAACTAAACGCCAGCGCTTATTCAAATACAAAAACAGAAGATTATCTAGGAGATTTACGAACAACACAAAGGTAAGGTGCGAATATTCCAGCAAAATCGTACACAACTTGAAATATACATCCGGTCTAAAATGTACGCTAGTGAATCATTGTTTTTCATTTTACACAAAAAAAACATCGATAAAAAGAAAATATAGAACAATTGATATAAACTGTGAGAATAATCGAAGGAAGAGAAAGGCTTTTAAATTAGGTCTCAAGTCAGTTTGTGGGTCGGTCCTTTTTTTTTGTTGCTGTGTCTTTCTTGCGCTTTGAATATTTGATGAAGAAAATTGTCTAAAGATGAAAGGTATCACGATTCTTAAAAAAAAAATGTCGTGATCGATAGACAGTTGGTGATTTTAAATCAACTACTGTGGGAATTATTTGCTAAAATTCACTACGTTATAATGTTTGTATATAGAATATTTAAATATGTGGTGTCAACGATGATTCAGTATTTAGTTTAAAAAAAAAAAAAACTAAACACGTAGCTATCTGAGAATAAGGAAATATTATCTAATATCAATTGTTTGCACAGATAATGAAGAATGTGCTTTATCTTATTTCGCATAAAAAAAATTTCTCCAAAATTTAGCGAAACAAAGATTTAGCTAAGCATTTTTAGCCAAGTGGTACCATAGACTTTCCTGTAAACCTTGATATTGAACTCATATAATTTGCATATAAGCCAAGACGTCTTGGAGAAGGCAAGCAAACAGTTTCTTCCCACACAAGTACATTTAGAGAGTTCCGTGAGTTTATTCTCACAGTGAGTATAACTCTCACATTTGGGCAGGAGCTCCCAAAACTCATTGCAATCTTTTGGTTTTTGGATAGAATTCAAAATAGAGCTCTAAGAATGATGGGCGATAGAGCTATATATATATATCAACATCGTCGAAATGTTTCATGTATTTCGTTATTTTATCGTTATTTTTTAAACAATGTTCTTGCGAAGTAGCCAGTTGCATTCCTCTTCTTAAACTATTCAACGGTAATACTCGCGCTTCTAGGAACGCTTATCAGTTTACACTTGCGTCTGATTTCGGACGTACTGTCAGGTACAGAGATTCTTTCTTTAGTCGAACAACACGAATGTGGAATGCTTTCCTCGGCTCTTTTATATTCCCTCGCATTTTGATATTGTGAATTTCAAAGCCAATGTACATCGGTATCTTCTTTTAAATCCCTCCCTATTTTCCTAATGCTCGCGCTGTGCTTAAACAGATTAAGGGTACCCAAAGCAAAGCAAAGATAAATTATACAAACAAATTTCAATTTATAGATTTGAAATTATTTTAAACCATTTTCAGGATTTTTGACGAATGTTCCATGGTGCAAATAAATTTTAAAAAATATATAAATTGAATTACATTTTTTTTATAATTTTGCACGCGCTCAAGGGATTATGAATACCCTTTATATGTTTTTAACACAGCGCGGGCATCCGGTAAAAGAAGAGAAAGAAGGATAGGAAAGATGTGTGGCGCTATGTTCTGAGACTAGAGCTGGTTGTTGTCTCAGATTTATCTCCAGGGATGGCGGCTGAACTAATGGGAAAAGAATTACCGTGTCTTATTTATTTATGTCTCTTATAATTCGCATTATTTTATTTATTTCGTTGTCATATTTTGTATGGGTATGCTAGTTTACTCAATCACGTGTTGTTAGTGTTATGCCTGAATAACCTGTAATGATTAAACCAGCAACTCATTTTATGACAATTTTTATAAATGGTTTTTAATGGTATATAAGAAGACATAGACAACGGCAGGAATCGAACCTGTAACCACGAGGTTGACAGGCGTGCACACAACTATCGCGCTACGGCCACTCGAATTAAAACATGAACGGTGTTCCCACTGAAATGTTTGCTTATTTTTTTTTTTTTACAATTTTACGTGTATTTTCTATTTTAATAATTTGTTTTTGTATAGTTTTGTATTGTAATACATTTTCAACCAAAGGACACGATAGTGCCCAGCCAAGCTCTGTCACTACACCCTTTATTTAGAGGAACAAACTCAGGCGATTTTCCTGAGACATAGGCATCAAAAATGACAACAAGCGTAACTGACATCAAAATTATGCAGCACTTCCCAACGTATGTATGTACGTATGTATTTAATAATATAAGCTAACAAATATAATTTCGAAAAAATAGCCATCCGTTCTCGAAACATTGAATTTAAAAAAAGAAATCGAAGATCCAAAAAACACATTTTTCGAAAATTTTGGTATGCAGTATTATTTATAGTGTAGAGAACCTCCTATATGTATATAAATTTTGATCAAAATCCGTCGAGATGTTTATTAGAAAATCCAAAAAAAAATGGCAGGTACCGTTAATAACAAAATATGTAACAAAAAATGTTACCAAAATGTAGAATATAACTATGGTAGTGTATAATATATTACATTTTTTTATCAAAATCGTTAGACCTGTTTTCGATATAATTAAAATGGTAGAAAACATTTTAAGGCAGGTACTGTTATAGCCCAGGCAATTAAGATATTCACTTCGGAAAAATTCAAAACAAGTTGTTCTTAGAAAATTTTGAGAAAAATAAAGGTCTTGGGAGTTATTGAACCAAATAAAATAAATCATTATTTTTAAGATGGCAGCATTTCCCTTCCGGTTCCAAACTTAAAACTCGGTTCTTTTTAATAGAACATGTTTCTCCAAACATAACTAAAATATTTCCCACTCAAAAATAAAATTTATTATTTTTTTTTTCTTGAATAAATGGACTCCCCAATGTTTTTGACCATTTGTCTCTAAATCTATCAATTGTACGATAAAAAGTGTCTGAATCCTTTTTGTGTGGAATGACATGATCTACAATGCGTACCAATAACTCTTTTCACAAAAAAATTATGGTTTCCGAGTAATTTGGAAATTGAATTGGGGATTTGAATTTTACGCCCTTCCACCCCCCTCCCTCAAAAAGTTTTTGCTCTCCTTCAACTTTAGGGTACTTCTTAGAAAATGCTTAGGACGTAAAACGCTCTCTACCAAAATTCAGCTTTGTCGGAATTTTTTCGAAGTAACATCATTTTTTTATCTAATTTTCCTAGACTATTACTTTGGGGCGAAAAAAAAGATTCAAAAATCTATTTGAGATAATTACGGTAAAATACTAAGTTTGAAGAAAATCGCTTCAGTATGTATTTCCTTTTTTTTTTTAAATCGACTTTAAATTTTAAAGGGAGTTAACAAACGGGTATTAATGCACATTAATTTTGGCAGAACATGTTGGGTAGTTTGTGTGAAATTGGTTTTGTGAAAACAAGAAATTATAAATATTGTGGAACAAACGATTTTGCACAACCAAATAAATAGAATTCATATTCTTTCGATAAAACTATTTTATCACATAAATTTTGTCTCAGCTGTTAGTTTAGGGCAAAGCCTATTCAGTACAATGTTCATTTTTCAAAATTTAGCCAGGAATTTAGCTGATTTTTGGAAAATCTAATATTAAAATTGGACAAACTTCAGCTTTTCCCTGAAATGAGGCAAAATGAGAATTTTGTAACTCATAAAAGTCTCGTCAAATTTCTGCAGCGACCATCAACGAGACCGCTGCTAGTTTCGCCTCGGGTTTTTCGTAACAGCGAAACGAGATTAAGTCTTCTCTTGTGACGTGGTAATCTTTAATTTTCTGAGTGATGTCAAATTATTAAAAAAATATCTCTAAAATTATTTGAAAAGCAATTAAAATTAAAAGGATATAAATTTTGGTACAATTTTCATGAACTTAAAGATTTCTTTCTGAAGATTTTCCCCTTACGGATAAATAAAAATCGGAAAAAAAGTAACTGCCAATCCTGATTGGTTTAGGTTTCATAATCAGAACGCCCATATTTTCGCACTTTAGGGTATACGAAATACGTGCCAAATTACCTTTAACAGTTAACCTTACCCCCTAGACATACACAAATGGACTATTAAGCCTATATATGTACATACTCGTACCATACATATATTCATTTACAAATTTCGACACGTATCCACCTTTTCAATTGAATAACTTGAGTGTTGATGCCTACAGCTATTTAGCCTTCATCCAAACATATGGTCGATTAACCTCAAAGTATTTTTTTTTTGTTTTTTTTTATTATTGCGAATTGAAATGTCTTAATCATGAGAGATCTATTTGGAAATTTAAACAAAACCTTAATCCAATAAATAGTCTGTGATTTTTTTTGGTTTTGTTTGGTTTGCAAAAAAATTCATTCAGCAAATTGGAATTTTTCTTTTAATTTAATTCAAAAGAAGAAAACCAAAGGATATATGCAAGAGCCCCATAAAAGGCATCCTTGCATGACGGTAACACAAAAATTTACAATATGTACGAGTATTTCCATTTCAAGACCTAAGGACAGAGGAGGAAGTTTGCCATTTTATTTGTCTGTGAAATAATAATTACAGATTGTTTTTTGTTTTGTTAAATGAAAAAAGAACAGAGAAGTAGGAGCATATCCGCTTAGAATACAATAAAGTCTGAGTTTGGATTACAAAATTTTAAAACAATGAAAAATGTCCGAAGAAGAAAAACAGTAAGGTTCACTTGGTTAGTCTTATCATTCCAAGCAAAGAAAAATTGCATATATATTTATTTTTGTTCGGTAAGTTTTTTATAAATTTCAATAATAAATGTGCCTTGTCACCTAACAAATTCGTCGTTAAATAAACTAATAATTTCTTCAAACAACTGTTTCAATCAGAAGCTTATTTGAACTTTTCCTACTACGAAAATATGAAATCCCAAAAATAAGTTTATTAATCTTAAAAGTTATCAAACTATGAAGAAGAGAGTATCAAAATATTCACACCATTTTTTTTATTTTTATATTTTTATATTTTTATTTATTTTTTATATTTACCATACATTAGGGCGCTTCAGGGATGTAGTGGGAAAAAAACAAAAATTTGTCCACCATCTATTTTTTTTACATTCATTCAGGTCTGAACAAAGGAAAAAGGAGAGCCTGAACGCCCTTGTACATTTTTAGCTGATTAGTATCGTAATTTTCCAGCCATGAGAAATATTTAAGCTCTAAACTTTAAATACAAAAAAATATTTTTCGAAAATTTTAGTGTGCATTATTATTTAATATAAAAATTTTGATTGGAATCCGTCGAGATGTTTGCAAGAAAGTTCAAAATAAATAAAAATGGTTGTATGGCAGGTACTGTTAAAAGCAAAATATTTAAAAAAAAATGTTTGACCAAAATGTAGAATATTCCTAAAATAGTGCACACATTTTTTTTATCAAAATCGTTAGAGCCGTTTTTGAAATAATAGAGATGGTAGAAAAAATTGTATGGCGGTACCGTTATTTTTGTACCTAAAAAAACGATTCAAAATTCTATTTTAGGTAATACTAAGTTTGAAGCAAATCGCTTCGACCGTTTAGGCTGTAGAGCGTTGTACAGACAGACAAGCGGAATTGCGGGACCCAGTTTTTTGGTGTTCTCTATCATCGTAATACCAAGTTTGACTAAAATCTCGCGTCAAATTTTTTTCTCCAAATGCAAAACTTGCAAGTAAAAACTTCAAAGTAGTTTTAAAATATTGACTTTTTTAAATTTTTTTTTCAGAACTGAAATTGCTCAAGGCCAATTAATTCACTTTCCATTAAATTTAAAATCTCTATTTTAATTGGGAAATTTAAGACATTTTTATGAAATTGTATGAATTTATCTTTTTTTAAAGCGACTTTAACTTCAATGGATATTGAATGGTATAGTCAACTGAAATATGACTCTTTTCGAACAAGAGATAAGTTTTCGTTGTTTTCAATTTAAAACAATTTAAAAGCATAATTTCTACTTAAATTTGTAAAATGTTGCAAAAATTTAGTATATATACCTAATTTCTTTTTAAATTTTAAGTTTAATTTTTTTTTTAACTTTTAATTAAAATAAATATTTCAAAATATTTTAGACAAAACTGAAGAATGTATTTTTGGATTTATCATTATTTTTTTTTAATAAGAGTTAATTATTTAAATTTAGTTGCAAATAGTTTTCCTAATAGAAGATTACTTCGAAAAGAAATAATGATCTTTAGGCCCAGTTTCACAGTTCAAGTATGTAACACTTAAGTGGGCAATATGGCGGACTGTAGCCTTTTGCACAGTACTCCAATATTGGGCCTTAAGTTCCATTTGTAAAGACTGTAAGTCTGATTACTTTTTTATGGTAAGTGTGCACTCTGCATTTAGCCCTTATTTTTCACGAATTCGAAAAATATTTTTATTTTTTTGGTAAATTGTACTAAAATCTTCAGCTCAAAATTAAAATCATTGAAAAATTCAAAAACGCACTTAGAACAACCACACGAACCGCACTGTGCTTAAACAAAAAAAAAAAGTAATGACGAATATCCTGTGGGCTGTAAATGAGTTTGATTGTCTCTGTTTGGTGTAAATACGTCTCATGTTTTCTGTGCGAACCTTTCAAGACGTGCGTTCTGCCGTGACTTCCTTTTTTATAGACTAGATTTATAATTGCATTTTTTTTTTCGAAAAAAAAGAAGATACATAAATACAATAGAAAAAGTGATACCAATTATATCCGTTGGCAAAAGGAGTCATATGATGAGGGTAATTTAATCCTTTTCGATTGTGAACAGAAGATGTGTATGTTGCCGGATTTTTTTTTCTAGACCTTAACACTTGTTTTGATATTTGTTTGCACTGTAGTAAATATATATACATTTTTTAATAACATATTGAAAAACAAAATGATGTCACGATTGCGTGTGTTGCCATTTGTTATTCAACCATAACGTGATCCAGCACACGCCATATAAAATATTGTCTGTCATCTATTTTTTTTAATTGTTTTTTTTTTTTTTAGTTTTCTTTTTAGCATTTTAGCATCTGCTGTTGTTTTTTTTTTAATTTGTGATTTTGTTTAAATTTTATTACTATCTATTATTGTTTTTTTTTTTATTTAATTATTATGTTGATGTTTTAATTCGTTACTGTTGTTAGTTGTTTGCTGATTTTTAAAAGTTAATTTGAATTTATAAGACCTCAAGTTTTGATGTCTATATGGATTCAGGTGTAAGCACTATTACGTATATGTAAGATAATTTATGATTGATATTAATTAATAAAAATATCTATACTGTTTAAGCAACTGTATAATATATCATCTAACTGACACAAGTTTAAGCTGATTAATAGCACAAGCATTTGTTACGGGAACGCTACTATGGGGTATTTTGGCGAAATTACTTTCACATGTGGGGATTAAATTTTTGCTAAATTTGTTGAAATACATTTCTGAATAAAGCTGCCTAAGTTGTGGATATAGACTTGTTAGGTAATATTTTAAAAAAATTACATATGAATGTTCTCCTAAGCTCGGAAAATAAAATTTACTTCTTGCGTTGTATATTCTTAAATTTTTGAAAGTAGCTTTGTTTTCATTTGGAGAGTTTCAATTTTGTATTTTTTTTTAGTTTATAATATCTGTCATCAATTAGTACAAATATTTACAAAATGTTTGTTAACTCGAACAAATTAGTAAAATACTGTTAAAGTGGAGAAAACTTCCCCTGCATTAAAAAAAAAGTTGTGAATTCTAACAACACGAATTTCTGCGTGTAAATAGTGTAACAACTCATAATAATAACTCAAGCTGTTAATTTTTTTCTCGTATTAGTGGTGAGCGCATTCGCGTGAATTGAGTGATTGGCGAACGAAACGAAAGCTGACGTGAAACACGACCCAACCAAATGAAATAACACCAAATGTAAAAATGGATCTTATTTCGCTTTGAAAATGGAAATAAAGCTAAATTGGTCTTATTTCCTTTTCTACACTTAAATCGGAAATTTGGTGTTATTTCCATTTTCAAAACGAAATACATAAGCTTAAATTTCTAATTTTTGGCAAAATTTCGTTGGGTCTTATTTCACGTCACCGAATTCTCGCATTGAAAATTAAAGAGAAATAGGAATAAATAAAGACGCACAGTAAGAAAAACAAACTTTACAAATCGAGAAGTCGAAAAGTTTATTTTATTGAATATTTTTGTTTTATGCACTGTTCTTTGGGTTGTGTATTTTCTTTTTTCTTTTAAATATTATGATCCACTTATGCCCATCACTACTTTGCGTCTATAGGGTCAATATTATTATACGTGTTATAAGCAAAATGTGGTAAATTTACGTTTGTTTACTTGCAAGATTTACAAAATTTCTTGAAGTTTCACTGTTGTTTAATAAGGAAAGAAATTCACGTTAGCATGCGGTCCATAAGGAAAATAAATTATTAAAAAACAGTTTATCGTCTAAAACGATCATCTATAATAATATACTGGCCACAAACTAGCTTTAAATTAGTGACTAAATTTAAATAAACATTTTTAAATTCACGTAAAGCTTTCCACAATTCAATTAAATTATTTTCGCCATTGAACAAGAAGTGTATGTTATTTTAAATTTCGCGCCACTTTTGAACAATCAACATCCTACTGTCATTGTGAGGACTTTTAATAAAAAAGGTGTTTTGGTAATGGAAATTAATGTTCAAGATCGTGATTTTTTTCACACAAAATTTTTAACGTAAAAAAGCAAAAATAGCGCTTCGAAAAGCAAAAAAAAAGGTACATACTCTCCATTCTACAACCAGTTACAGTTTGAGTTTAGTGCTATTTTTTGGACTGGCGACGTCATTGCTACTTATTTTGTTTGAAAATGATCCTTGTGCGAACGTTTCAGCTTAAGTTTGCCATTGTTAGAGTTTTGATTTAGGAAAATGACAAAAGCTATGACATAAAATGGCGATTTTTTCTTAAACCCGTTTGCAACGTTTTCGAGTAGTAAAACCGTTAAAACGGCGAATGTTTCATTTTTTTTATGGAAACAAATTTGTGATTTTTTTTTAACTGGATCAATTTTCAACAAAACAAAAAGAAAGATGTCAACATAATGCAAATTATAAACATTGCCATCTTTAATAAATTATTATTAAAATATGTGAATTTCAAGGAGGAAAATTTCAAGACTGCAACTAAAAAGCATTAATTCACATTGTAAAAGTTAAACAAATGCAAAATTTAAATACTCAACAATTCCATCATTCTACGCAACTCTCAAACAATGTCATCATGGCTTGTTATGTATAAGACATTTAACTGCCATTAAACAAATAAAAGCAAAAATCAGTCAATTAGCAGTAAACGTATGACATGATTACCTCATGCCCGGACGGATTGTTTGAACTAAGTATTTAAATATGGAAGACTTTGATGGGGAGCACCACACCACCCCGCCCTGGTTGTTCGTATATTTTGTTTTTGAAATAAAATTGATGACCAAAAATAATTTTAAAAATAACGAAATTCCATTCAGAAATAAATATTTCTCAAGCTCTGTATAATAAGCTCATTTGAATTTCAAGTCACTTACGGTTGGTCATAGTATTGACGTATATAGGTAAGGTACTTTCACCTTGATTCTGCTAGTTCAGATGTTGTCGCCGTCACTCCGCACCGCACCGGGCGGCAATGTCGAGACTTAACAAAAATATTATGGACAGTAATATGTAATTGTTGTTATTGTATCCATTTAAATTTATTTAACTACCAACGAGAATAAAATAATATTATTCTACAATCTACCTTAACACTGCCGCGAGCATGGCTTGAGAAAAAAAAATTAAAAGTCAGACTCACAAGTAACTTGTGTTCATGTTATAAACAACCTTGAGATGGCTTTTTAAAAAAGTTGGAAATTGTAGTTAAGAGTTGTGACTCGTGATAGTTGTTGTAAGGCTAAAAAACTGATAATGCACAGTGGAACAACTCAAATAAAAGATTGAAAAAAATCACAAAATTTATCATCTTACATAAAACTTCTACTTTCTCTTTAAAATGTCTATAAATTTAATACAGTGTGAGGGTGTACAGTTAGAAGTAGGCCAGTAATTATTTTGATGCATTTTAAAAAACGGAAAATGTATCAAGCTTAAGCATGGTACACATTATCGATTATAATTGACTGTCTTGTTCATTAATAATTATTATTCAGAGTTTACACAGTATCAGTCGTAGGGAAAATTGTCAGTCATGGTCTATAATATGCATCTATCATGCTTCAAATTAAAAAAATTGATCTTTCCTATACTAAAATTTCTTAAACAACTACTATTCAACCTTCAAAACACGTTGCTTAAGTTTTAAAAAATTAAGTTTCTACATTTAGAGGCATTTTAAGGGTTGTTTAACTTTATGCACTCGCTATCTTTAGTTAACGAAAATAATTTGTCAACTTTGTTTACCTTTTAAAGTATCTATATAAATTTATTTTAATTACTTATGATTTTTTTTAAGAAATTTGGCATGGCTATGGATGAGTTAGAGACATATAAGTTATTTTGCCAATTTATTTTGTGTTGGCTTTAATTCCAGCTTAGAAATCCTTTTGTCCCACTGTAATGTGTATAGAGCACAGGTGAATAAGAATACTAATCGATGAGATACTTTTCGAATATAATTTTTCGTTCAATTGTATTTGTATGATTGCATTGACATTTTGGCAAAAAATTTAAAATAAAAACAAAAACAAACAAAAATGTATAAACAATGAAAATTATTGTGGGAGATAAATTTTTGTAGAAGCGGTCGTATTTTTTTTTGTGGGTTGATGGACTGATAAAAAAACAGAAGGGTTAAATATATTGTTTAGACTTTCGAGTGCAATTACCAGTTTTTTTTTTGTTTTCTTTTTTTGTTTGGCAACAGTATCAGCTTTGAGATAATCCGAAGGTACTTCAGAGGTCAAGGTAAGTGAGCAGTGCAATTTGAAGGGATATGGTGTATGTTTCCTTTGAAGGAGATTTATTGTCTGTCTCGTATAGGGAATACGAAAATAATGTACAAAAAATATAAAACACTAAATCTTAAACTTCAATTTAGTGAACATTTATCAAGGTTATCGTCTGGTGGGTTTAAAGCGCATCTTAACGATAAAATGGAATGAAAAGTATAAAAAGGCGATTGGAATGAAAAATTAATTAATTAAACATAATATTCGACTACTGATGTTTAATCCTATCAGAAACGTATTGATTGAATAACCAAAAACTATTGAATAAGGTGAAATTTGAGTCAGTTTCGAGAGTTTTTCCAAAAATGTCAGCACTCAAAAGATTATGATCAATTTTTAAAAAAAACTCGATTTCTTGATTAGTTTTAGTGTCAATTAGATTTTTCGAAAAATTTAAATATTACGTTATGTGGGAAAAAAGCTCGGGAACTATCTGACAATTTGTGAACACGCGGTCTCCATTAGCGATAAATTTAAAAGCAAACGCAATAGCAATAGCAGAAAGCAGGAGCAGAAGAACAGACAAAATTTCTTCGGTGGGCATTTCCTAGCATACTTTTTTAGTTACTGAAGAACTGCGAAGGCAACTGATGCTGGTAGAAACAACAACAACAACAAATGATATTTGGAAACGCCAAAACAAAATGAGAGTTCTCCTTGCAATAAAGCAAGCGATGAACAGTAAGCGATGGAATCATATATCTATATCTATGGCATGCTATGAAAATATAGCTCCGATTTCGGTCTCCATTTGCGAAACTGAAAACATTTAAAGCTTGCTCTAGATTCATCGCTAATGGAGACCGCATGTAACGAAAACTTTTTAGATAATTTATTGGAAGATACTTTTTCTTCCTGAAAATCCAATAGGTCGTTGAAAGAAAAAAACTAGAATTCTGCAGATGAGTCCTAAACTTGAGACGTACGTACATATACACATGTATACTTGGAACATCTTAATCTTACATCCAATCAATTTTTAAAAATAATTTGAACAACAACATCTGCTCTATTATGGTCGTATTACAAAAAACACAACATGAGTTATTTACTGTTTCATTATTTTTTCATCATGAAACCCTTAAAAAACAGCAGATGCTTCGATTGACACACGATAGCACACGCTATCGCAAAATATTCCATTCAAATTTCAAAACAACAAAAACAAAAACAAGGCTATCCAAAGTGCCTGGGAGACTGAAACAAATATCCTTGTCCAAGTGTTGCCGTCTATGAATTTTATTAAAATTAAATAATAACTAAAATAACACTTTACCGTCACTTTTCACAAAAAATGATATTTTTTAATTTCGTTATTATAAAAATTTTATTTTCAAATTATATTCACTGAATTTCTTCTTTATCAATTTAATTATTTTTTTTTTGAATATACTTTATGCGGATATTGGAAGCGGAAGTAGTCAACCAATGCATAAAGTGCACCACACGCGGAGTAGGTAGGTATTCAAATTAACTTCCGAAAACGACACAGCAGGGAGGAATACAAAATTTGTAATACAAACAATAAAAAAAAAGTAAAAATTCAAAAAACGACTCGCGTAGTCGTATCCGTGAGTGATGTCCGGCACTGCATAGCACAAAAATTATTTAATAATTGAAATCAAAAAAAAAATACAATTATTCCGTAGTCTTCGGTTTGCCACCTACAACTTAGGAGGTACCCGCAGATTGATTTATTTTTTGTTTGCATTAATTGCAATGCTATACTATAATTAAGTTAATATATTTTAGCGGTTTTATTTTCTCGAAATAAAAATATAAACAAAAATATTTGATGGAAACAAAAATGCGGTAAAATCATAAACACACGCACATAAGCCCACGAAGCGAAGAAAGTTACGAAAGATACAATCGAGAGGAGAAAAGATATTCGTTAAGCATAATTAGATACGTGCGATCCGATATGCGACGTTATACCGTACTCGCAAGACACGAACCAACTGCTGACTAACTTGGCTCACTTGTTTTGAATTGTGGTCTCTACCCCCCCTCCATTATAATGGATACACTGGGTTGGCGAGAGATAGATCGTGTCGGTTGTATTCGTATAGTATTCGATTGGGATACCTACTGCTACAATGGAAAAAGTATCTGAGAGATACTTTTACAAGTGGGAATTACTTGCTAAACATAACGACAAAAAACAGCTGGTTGTTTGGCTAGCTCAAAGACTAAAGCCGGAGTGGCTTTTTAGAGAGAGTATGTAGAAGTAGATACCTGTACTGTAGTCGTTAGTGAGGGCAATCAGCAGGCTCTAAGCATTATGATGATGATATTCGAAGAGAGTACGACTATACGCTTTACTGATTGACTCACTGTACTTCAAAACTAACACACTCGAAAGAAAGTATCTATACGATAGCTACTTGGTTTAATATATTATAAAACTGTATGGATACGCGAGGCAAAGTAATGAATTGACTGTTAAGTGTTTTGCATGAAGTATCTTTCTATCTATGTCGAGCGCCATATTGTGTGGGGAAGTGTTAAAGAAACGAAGAAGAAGAAAAAAAACATTCTGGAAGCAGGAATCAGCTCACAATGGCGGAAGGAACTTTTGCAAGAACTGCTTTTTTGGGAGTAACTTGATGGTTGTAATTTTTATATATAATATTTTTTTTGGAATATCTGATGTAATATGGTGGTGGACAGTTAATAATTGGGATTTGTGTATACTTATTTCTAGTTTTTCTTATAAATTAATTTGTTTGTGAGTTGTTTTTGTTTTGTTAATTGAGGTGAGACTGGCTTTCCCACTTGGTGTTTCGGAGCAAAAAGTGTGCCTTTTTTTATTATTATTGAGAGTGTCGACACTTGGAAGGTTTAAAAGAAAATTTCAAACAAGCTATAAGAATATGACAGCTGTGTGGGAAAAGGCATATTAATAATATTTAGCTATAAGTGTTTTGGTCTATTTAAGGAAGTTAATTGGAATGTGTAAGATCACAAGAAATCTGTTGTAAATTGATGGTGTAATTAAAAATGTAAATCGCTGGTGATATAATCAGCAGGTTACCATAAACGAAAAAACCAATCAATAAAATATTAGGTCATAGCCACATGGAAATCGGGAAAAAGAGTAACGTTAATCTATTATAAATCTTAAAGAAAGTTTTGAGGATAATTTGGGGCTAGAAGTGTATAGAAATAGCATAATTTGAAATTGAAATGTTGTTCATTAATTTCTGTTGAAAGAAGGAAATATTAACAACTTGTATTGGACTTAATGTCTATAGTGAAGGCGCTTTACTATACAAGTTAAAAGGCAATAACGCTTGAGCAAATTAAAACAAAAATGAAATTGTATCTTAAGTTCGTTTCAATGACGAAACAATAGAACAGTCCATGAACATAATTTCGGGAGAAAAAGAAGTATAAAACTTATACTTCAGAGCTAAAAAATTATTCCATACAAATTGGATTGTACTTCCATGTGTATAACGTTAGAACAGGGGTACATCAAGGTAGAATGGTAGGCCCAATCTTTTATACGACCTCCCATGTTTAAATTACTAAGAAAATGCAATTGAATTGTCTGGTATCTTCTCATCAGATTCAGTCTATTTTAGCTTTAGATTAACCCGCAATGTGCAGTTTTTGTAATCTAAGATTATTGTTTTATTGGAATATCTGAATAATCACTTTGAAAACCTGGGAATCAACATAAGATTCGCTGAAGTTTGTGTATATCGAAATCCGTTCAGGATGAAGCGAGATTTTACTAAAATGGAGCTTTTATACAAACCATTTAAAAAAACATTTAAAAAGAAGTAATTACCGCCGATGTTTTAAAAGAAATTAAAAAAATAACATTACCAGTTACTTTTGATGTGAAAACAATTTAATTCAGGGCAGAATTTTTCGCTACGCATTTTGCTTTAGCTCCCTAAAGAAAATTAAAAAAAATCAACTTCGTTTATCTTTGAACGATTCTCATAAAATGGAAAAATGTTGTAGCTGACAAAAAATTATGGGAGAAAAAATATAATTTTTCAAGAAAATAAGAAAATTTTGTTTGACTTAGAAATGGTTTTTAATTAAAAGCACTAACAATACTTTATTTAAAACCTACCAATTCTTCAATCAACAAAACAAAGTAAATAGTTTTAAAAATGTTAGCGTTTTGTATATAAAATTCACGACTGGATCGCACGTATTGCTCCTAAGTTCGATTACATTATAAGCAAAATATTCTTAATAGAAACGGCTAAATGTTTAAAATCGTTTGTCACTTAATTTTTTATATGTAAAAATTCTTAATTTTTTTCTAAAAAAAAATGGTATAAACATTTTAAATATTTAATAATATACATTCAAAAACAAAATTTCAGAAAAAATAGTTCATACTTTTTCGAAATATTGAATTTTAAAAAACAAATTTGTTCTATCAAAAATCAAAAAAAAAAAAAAAAAAACAATTTTTCGGAATTTTTGAAATGCAGTATTATTTAGAATTTGAAGGAGCTCCTGTGTAAACATTTTGATCGAAATCCGTTGAGCCGTTTATGACAAAGTCGAAAATCAATAAAATGGTAGTATGGCAGGTACCGCTAATAAGAAAATATTAAAAAAAAATTGGTAAAATGTAGACCATACCCAAAGTAGAACACGCACTAATTTTTATCAAAAACCTTAGAGCCGTTTTCGAGATAATTAGGATGGTAGACACATTTGTATGGTAAGTACCGTTATTTTTGGGGCTAAAACAACGATTCAAAAATATATTTTTAAAACAGTTCTGACTATTAAATTAAGTGCTCTAAGCGGTACCTAGGACCCGTAAAATAAAAAAATAAGTTTTACAACCATTTTTCAACAAGTATCGAAGGAAGATAACATTTTATTCGTTCTTTCCTAAAAAAAAAAAGAATTTAGGGAGTCTTAGTTTTATATTCGTTCGTGAAATTTTCTTTGGAATCCGTTCCTGAATATTTCATGTGAGGACCATTGAAGAACCAACCCCGGAACCGTTCAAGCCCGTTAAATTTTATTATATACAAGAAATGTGGGTTTAAACAATTTATATAACAAAACATATTATGTACCTATGTTAAATGTACTTATTTTGAATTGTTTTATTTATTATATAGAAAATACATTAGTGTTTCAAACAGCTTATTTTTCTATACATATCAATATTTTCGAGTAAATTGGCATTAAATAAGCTACACTTTACTAAGCAGCATTTATTGTTTGAGTTTATGATTTAAAAATGTTTTAACATGTAAATCAAAATCGATGTACCTACATTTTTCATTAAAAATGCCTGGGCATGAATAAAATTGTCTACAATATTTATTTGTTGTTACTTTTCATTTTGTAGGTATTCTATTTCTTGATCGTAAGCGATATAACCAAAGAAGATATTATAAAAATAAAACACTTTATGAATAATAATTCATTTAAGAAATAATTATCGAGATCTTTTCAGTTCCTTATTGTGATTCGCGAGCGAACCATATTATTTGAATTTATTCTTTTTTGTCATATTCTCTCACTAAAAGAAAAAAATAAAAAAAAAAGGGGAAAACACAACTATGCGATTTTAAAAGATCGAAAATTTTGTCGTTCGGGATTTGGAAACTATGTATTTTTTTTTCTAAGATTCGTGAAAAATATGATCTGATTCGCGAACAAACAAACGCTAATTAAGTATTTAAGGTTTGAAATAACTGAACATAAAACGCCTTGATAATTAAAAAGTTGTAAAATATACAAATCATTGGTAAGAACAATTCGTAAAAAAAAAATTAAAAGAATTCAGATTCTATCTTATAATGTAAATGGCACAAAACCCAAACATTAAATACACGAAAAAACAATAAAAATTCAAAATCAACCTGTCCTCAAAAGCAGCTAACAGTGCAATCTTGTAAGATTTGATTTAAATTTAATCTTAAGAGAGCAACTATTAACTATCAAATCATTAAATGCAAATTAATTAAAGTTGGAATTAAATAAAACTAAAAAAACCTCCAAATGATCCCATTTTGCAAACGGTATTTTTGTAGGCCATTTTATAAAACCGAAATTTATATGTATATAACGGTAGTATTAACAATCGAAATTCGTTTACATTTTTATGCTAATTTTGCAAATTGAATTTTATTTAAGTTTATTGTTGTTATTGCTTTTCATTAGAAACATGTATTTATAAATAAAATAATGATGAATAATTAAGTAAGAAAATAAAAACAAATTCTTAATCCACTATATCGAAAGTTTTGGTCGATTCAGTCCATATAGCAATTATTATAAGACAAATAAAATATTGGATAGCTTCACCTTCCCTTTAAGTGAAAGTAAAGTCTGATCGAAAGTGCTAGTCTGCAGGTTGTTGATAAAACTGCGATGCATGGGCATGTACTGTGATGTGTTTAGTTTGCGTTGTTGGAATTAGAAAAACTATTAATTCATTATTTACTGTTGAACGTATTATATTTTGCATTTGGAAAAGAAAATTTAAAAAAAAAAAAAATTAAGTATTCATGGTAAATATTTGGTAAAAAGGTACACTCTACGCATCAGTTGATTAGTACCTATATTAATTAAAAAGTTTTTATCGAAATTTTTAATCAGGAAGTTATTATTTTGTGAAAATGATTTTAGATCTTCCACTAAGGATGAGACTAGACATACATTTATGTCAATCTATAAAAGTTGTAACAGTTTATCGACATGTTGAAAGAATAAGACGTGACGTATAAAATGCTCGCTTTCTAGATGTATGCTTACCGGAAAAGGGCTTTGATGGACATGCGCATGTATACACAATATACTGTATTCTGTTTTAAACTAGAATGTTAAGAATCTTAACCTACTTTAAATGGTCACAAACTGTTTTATAGATAACTTTTTAAAAATTGGCATGTGCTTTATTTTATTTATTTATCGCCTAAGTAAAATTTTATTTACTTCATTCAGTCCTTCCGTGTTTTGAGGAGGAAATGTAGTTCATAAACTAAATATTTTTTACAAATAGTTTTTGTTCTTGGATTTGAATTCAAAAATATCTAGGTACAACGCTCAGAAATATTTCGGCTGTGCTGTGGTAACGGAATAATTCCCAGAAGGGTCGACAGTTGGGAAATAGCTTGCGTTGTATTGTGCTTGGTAAACATACTCATATCGGAAATGTGAATGGCAACTCTTTGAATAAAAAAAATTGTTTCACTTTTCCAAAGCTTTTCCTTTGCTTTCTCTTTTGAAGTTCTTTCAAAGGAATTCGGCACAGTGGTTCGCTGAAAATTTGCAGATAAACTTCACCGGAATTTAAATTTTTTTTTTAATTATTATTTCTACCCAGTTTAGTTTATGGTTGCGAAATTTTTTCGAATCGCAAAAAAAAACCTTAAGGGTATCTTCACCAGCTTCAGCTTAATTACGAGTAGCATGCCGCTCAAGAACAATTCCAGTTTGTTTTTTCTCTGCGCACTCACCAACAATCTTAATTTGTTTAGAGAATTTCTAGCTGATTGAACATCGATATGCGATATGAGATTTTGATCAAACGTGACATTGATGGTATGGAACAGGAAAAAAATGATTCTTCATACTCACCCTATTATGAAGCAATTTTTTATTTCATAATCAATTTCATTAAAATCGGTAAGAGAACAAAGAAGTTGACATTTTTTGAATCCGGCAATTGTACAAACTTTAGCGTCGGTGTCGTTGAAACTCTGATCCTTGGCTTAGTAACTCACCGATTTCAACTCAGCGATTTTATCTCACCGATTTACGAATGAGGCGAGAGCGTGACATGATTCATTGTAAGCATTTTGTAATTATAAAACCATTCCTCAATTCAAATTATCAAACCATTTCAAATTCAACTTTAACGACGAGATTTAGGAAATTAATATGGAAGCTAAATAATTTTCGATTACTATAGTCGATCAATTTAACGGAAATGCTTTATTACGTGTATCCTCGTCATAGTTTGACACTAATTTAGCAAGAACGACGAGATTTCGCCACACTCACGCATCGGTTTATTATCGCATCCAAAAAAAAAAGAATTCTTCCACATGCATGGCAATGCTATTTAATTAGATTTGTCATCGGACTTAGGATTCCCCTTATATGGCAATTCTGGTCACGATAGTGTTTTTTTTGGGGAGAGTACGATAACTTTGGCGCCAAGATATAATAACGGTTTTTGGTAGAGGGGCTTAATACAAGCATTTTTTACTATGGTAGGGGGGGGGGTCTATCTCCCCTCGTTCAGGAGGGAGGGGCAATTTTATAAAAATTTACTTAAAATCTTTAAAAAAATATTAAAAAAGAACGGCAACACTTACAGTTATAAATTATACCTTTTTCAAAAGTCAGAACTCTACAATTTATAATTAATTTTAAATAAAGTTGTTTTAGTCAATAGTTTTTTAAATAATTGACTTCAAAGTCAAAATTTATGAAAAAAAAGTTACAAAAATCACTTTGAATATTATTTTTCTTATGATTATGGATATCAATAAAAAATAATTGATGTAGTTAACTGCTCCAATTATTTTTTTATTAAACACAGAAAACTACTTCTTTTTATGTCTTCTAGTTTTTGAGATATGTAATTGAAAAAAAGTAAAACTATACTTGTTCTTTAAACCCAAAAGATTCTTTAATTTTAAAGAAACTTTGCATATAATAAAATTTTCACCCTCCCCAAAGCCTATAGTGAGCCCTAGCAGGGGGGTTGCAGGGGGGCAGCATGCCCCCTTAGGCATCTCACTGTTTGCATCGTAAATTTCATATATACCTTTGTGATTTTATTACAGTTAATGCGGTTATTAAGTGTTTCTTTTTTTCTATGTACATACGTTTATGTATATAATATCAATTATTTTTTTTAATCCAGATTCTTTAAATGCAAAAGAAACTTTACATGCACCCATTTGATACACATTTTTTTTTTTTCAATTTTCTCAAAAACTAGAAAACATAGAAACGAATAGTTTCCAGAGTTTGATTAAAAAATAATTGGAACAGTTAACTACATCAATTACTTCTTTATTGGTATTTATAATCATGAGAAAAATAATACTCAAAGTGATTTTTTTAACTTTTTTTTCATAAATTTTGACTTTGAAGTCAATTATTTAAAAAATTATTGACTAAAACAACTTTATTTAAAATTAATTATAAATTGTAGAGTTCTGACTTTTGAAAAAGGTATAATTTATAACTGTAAGTGTTGCCGTTGTTTTTAAATATTTTTTTGGAGTGAAGAGCAGCCAAAGGCAATTCAGCAGCTACCAATGCATCCCGAAAAATGCACTGTTTGGTGCGGTTTATGGGCAGGCGGCATCATTGGGCCTTACTTCTTCAAGGACGATGAAGGCCGCAGGGTTACGGTCAATGGAGAAAGGTACCGTTCGATGATAACAGATTTTTTTTTGCCGAAAATGCAAGAATTGAACTCGGTCGACATGTGGTTCCAACAGGACGGTGCCACATGCCACACTGCACGCGAAACCATGCATCAATTGAGAGGCGAATTTGGTGAGCAGTTGATCTCACGTTTTGGCGCAGTCAATTGGCCACCAAGATCATGTGATTTGACCCCGTTAGACTATTTTTTGTGGGGCTATGTTAAGTCTATTGTCTATGGGGACAAGCCAAACACGATTGCTGCCTTGGAAGCCAACATTGAACGCGTCATTGGTGAGATTCCGGCCGAAATGTGTGAAAAAGTTTGCCAAAATTGGACCTTCAGAATGGACCACCTGAAGCGTAGCCGCGCGCAACATATAAGTGAAATTATTTTTAAAAAGTAAATGGCAGAAATTGATTTATCGATCCAAATAAAAATTTCATTCACTTTTTACAAGTTTCTGTGTTTTTTTGAATTTTCAAAAACCAAGCTCTTAAAAAATCACCGTTTATTGACTGAAACAACTTTACTTAAAATTCATTATAAATTGTAGAGTTCTGACTTTTTAAAAAAGTATAATTTATGACTGTAAGTGTTGCCGTTGTTTTTAAATATTTTTTTTCTAGATTTTAAGTAAATTTTATAAAACTACCCCTCTCGCCTAAACGAGGTGAGATAGACCCCCCCTCCCATAGTAAAAAATGCTTGTATTAAAAGCCCCTCTACCAAAAACCGTTATTATATCTTGGCGCCAAAGTTATCGTACTCGTGCCTTTTTTTATTTTAGGAAAATTTATTTGTTAATTTTAAGTAGTTAGATTTTAAGTTAATTATTAAAAAAAATAGAAGTGCTATTAGAATTAAGTGTTTATGAATTAAGTAAACAAAATTGTAAAAGAAGTTTGTTGGTGTTTTTTTGTATAAGAAAATGGTTTTCGGGTATGGTGGGTGTTCTCCGTGGAATAAAATAAAAATAAAATAAAAAGCACGACTAGATCGCTCGTACTTGCTCTTATGTTCTATCATATATGAAGCACAAGATTTTAAGTATAAATATGTAACATTAACAATAACATTAACATTAATAACATTTTAATTACAAAATTTCGAAAAATTATTTAGTATGACAATTTTATGTATTTAATAATATAAATTTAAAAACCGAATTTCAAAAAAAAATCGTTCACCCATTTTCGAAATATTGAATTTTCAAAACAAAATATTTTTTTTTCTTAAAAATCGAAAAAAATGTTTTTTCGAGAATTTTGGTATGCAGTATTATTTAGACATTAACGGGCCTCCTACATAAGAATTTTGATTGAAATCCGTTGAGCCGTTTATGAGAAAGTCCAAAATTAAGAAAATGGTTGTATGGCAGGTACCGTTAATAACAAAATATTTAAAAAAAAAAATTAACCAAAATGTGGACTATACCTGTGCACATATTTTTTAAAAATCAAAATTGATAAAATCGAATAGAGCCGTTTTGAGATAATTAAGATGGTATAAGAAATTGTATGGCAAGTACCGTTAGTTTGGGGCCTAAAACACGATTCAAAAATCAATTTTAGACAATCACCTAAAACGCTTAAATGCCAAGTTTGAAGCAAATCGCTTCAACCGTTTATGTTGTAGAGAGTTGTACAGACAGACAGACGGAATTGCGGGACCTACTCTTTTGGCGTTCTCTATCATCTTAATGACAAGTTTGATGAAAATTTCTTTACCGTTTTTTTCCAAATGCAAAACTTGGCCTATTGTACCTACATACATATATCGCAAGTAAAAAAAACTACTTTTATGTTAACCTCATTTTTTAAAAATGAAAACATGTGTTTCAATGTTGGCCGATTTATCTTTGTAAATCATTCGCGAAAAATTCTGTCGATTTTTGAGGGAAAACGTGTCGATTTGACATGTCACTGACAGCTCCATAGATAGGTTCCTCAGCCATACAACCGTTTTTTTTTTTAATCTAAGGGCCAATTTTGCAATAGACAGTTAAACAGTCAGTTATACATATTATCCAGATAGAACAAAAATTAGTTCTTCAACAGTCAGATACAGCTTAATAGCTTCATCATAGGAAAATCTATTATCTGAGGAATATATTAAATATCTATTTTCGGTTTAAAAAACATTTTGAAAAATTATTGCTCTGAAATAAACGTTAAACAAATATTACTTTCTATGAAAAGTTCGGTACTCGAAATAAAAGTCACGTTCATATTAAATTATTCTATAGATTGTTTTTTTTTCTTCATTGAAAAATTCGATTTTGTTATCCGGTTGTTTAACAGTCAAGTAAGTTTATTCTTCTGGCAACTAACTGCCTCTTTAACTGGAGATTGGAAAATCGGCTCTTAATGTGTAAAGCCTTATGGAAATAAATAAACCATAAAAATAAGTGTTTTCCAGCAAAGCAGTCGAACAAGGAGTAGGTGGGTATTTTAGTAAAATTTTTAGTTTCTTACGAAATATGACTTCAACGGAATGAGTCGGAGTGTTTTGTTTTGTCACATTGATTTAATTATTTATTAGGTACATACATGCATATACGAGTATGTATCCAAACAAAAAATAATTCAAACGTTTCAATGAGTGATGATGATGTTACGTCGACGATGGAAAAAGTGAGATACTTTAAATAGTATGACAAAAAAAAAATTAAAAAAAGAAGACCATTGCCGCACTTTACACGTTCAGTATGCCAAAATGATGTACATATATATCGTTGTGTCGTGCTCGTGCAACCATCATTAATCCATTGAACTAGTGGACAATTTTTTAACTTTCTTTTTCCTTTTCCATTGAAAAATTAAACAAACAAAAATAACTCACAGAAAGAAAAATTAATTTTTATTTGCTCGTGTCATACATGGCATCTGCCAGAGATACATATATAGTAGGTACGTGTGCCAAAGGTTTTCACTTAAGATACGAGTACGAGCACATCTTGGAATGACTGATACGATTTACCTGTTTTTGTTTTTTTTTCTTTCAAAAACTACATTTTTACATTGAAAACTCCAAAAAAAAAATATTGCTAGACCAAGACGTGATGTGTGGATTTTTTGGCCGTAATAATAATGTTGTATGTCGATATTTAAAAATTATAGATACAAATGGAGAAGCTATCACAGACTGGCTCTGGATCATAATGCACACAATTTTACACAACCACGAACAAACAGCATATCACACCGGCATCTCACTTACGGCATAACAACACCGCGTGAAGTGAAAGAAAGTGTTTTTAGGATTTCTTTCAGATTCATATAATGTTAGCTATGTTTGTTTTTGTTGTTGTTGTTGTATTTTTTTCCTTCTTTTACAACCAACAATTAGATTGAATTGATGATGGAACATGAATTAGTAATGTTAAGTACGCTCATGGAATGCAATTTAATCAGGCTGGTCGAGCATGACTTCTGCGGCGAGGCCTGGGTAGACACGAATTATGTTTTATTTTTTTGTTAGTACTCGTATGGAGTATTAAGTTTATACACATGTGGAGAAATACGAGTAACAGCTTTTGTAAGATAGATCGTTGTAAGGAAAGTAATTATAGAATTGATGCTGGAACCGAAATTTCAGATTCGAACAAGCAAACAAAATGAGATTTATTTTGTATGCAGCTTGAGTATTGTAAAAGGCTTTGTCATGCTTTCTTTGTGTATTGCTAACTTTTACTCCACATACCCACTAAAATTTTGTAGATAATTCAGTAAAGGTCGATGTATAACTGACTCTTGTATGTTTGGCCGAAATTATTTGGTATGTGGTTTTTGAGTCCTTATTTCACCAAAAGAAAATATTGGGAAAGCATGAAAACAAGGTACCCATAATTGCAGATTTTTACTTTTAATTCGGTTTAGTTCAGTATTGTTTACTTCGTGCAGTCTTCTCATTTAAATGAATTTGACATTTTGTGAAGGAGGAATAAAAAGGCATATTTTTTGAACTTAAGTGTATTATTGGTGACGATTAGGAAAGTTACTTTATGTTTGCTAAGTGAGTTCTCAACAGTTATAATTTATAATCTAGCAACGTTTTTTAAGTGGAGTGAAGCTCTTTTTAACTCAACACCTGGTATCAACACGAAAAAAGTGTTCTTTCTGTCTGCACGTGAGTCTAGCCTTAAACTGTGGATGGATTTTCTTTAAACTTGACAGATATTGTCTTTTGTGTTATATGCCCACAGGTTTTTTTTTTAATTTTTTGTAACATCAAAACTAACAGTACCTGCCACACATTTTTTTTTTTGCCGAGAAGGTAAATAGTATTTTTCTGAAAAACGGCTCTAACGATTTTTATTTAAAAAAATCAGATCATTGGACGGAAAAGGTATCTACTTTTTCGTAATTTTTTGTTGGTGGAAAATGGGGCCTTTTTGAACTTCTAGTAGAACCATTTTTACTTGCGATTATAGGTACATACTATAAGGCAAGTTATTTATTCGTAAAAAATTTTTTTTTCTAACAATCAAACATGACATTACGATCATAGAGAATACCAAATTCCGTCTGTCTGTCAGTCTGTCTGTCCTCGCTTCTAAAAAACTAAACGGTTGGATAGATTTGCGTCAAACTTGGTACACATTGTTATTTCGGTAATATGCCCACGTTTTTTTTTTCATTTTTTTGTTAAGATGACAAATAACAGTAGCTCCAATACATTTTTTTGGGCCAAAGACAAAAATTTTATTTTGATCAAAAACGGCTCCAACGACTTTTATAAAAAAATCAGTTCATTAATGAAGGGAAAGGGTACCTTTTAATAATTTTTTTTTGAAAAATATTTTTATTTTTGGTACCTCTAGTAGAGCCATTTTTTTGGTTTCCGATTTTCTCGGAAATGTTTAATTTGATTTTTTTGAATTTTTTTACGCAGAAGCTCCTAGAGAATTTAAACACTAATGGTTACCAAAAATTTTGAAAACATTTTTTTTTTGGAAATTAATTTTTTTTTTTGGAAAGTCAAAATTTCGAAAACGACTTAATAGATTTTTTCAAAACTTTGTATTTGGTGATGTTTTGACATTATCTTGAATAGTTAAAAAAAAAACTATTTTTCTAAACTAAAAAACAAATATACAAATGTTAAAAAACAATTAAGAAAAAAATTATTTCCCGAAAACGGCTCCAAAAATTTGTATACAAAAATTTGGGTGTTCTCAGATTAGTACAGTTCACTTTCAAGTATAAAAATATTTTTTTGCGTACTTATTAACGGTACTTCCCATAGCACCACTTTTCATATTTTCGACTTTCTCAATATTGGATGAACCGATTAAAATATTTGTTTTTAACATTGCTCCCTAAAATTAATTAATAAAATTGCATACGAAAATTAACAAAAAAAGTTTTTCGATTTTTTTAAAATAAATAATTTTTTTTTTTTTGAAGAATCGATTTTGCAAAAACCAGTCACAGAATTATTTTAATTTGAATTTTATATGTATATTAATAATATCTTCAAAATGGCGTTTCAAATTTTTTTCATAAAAATGTTTTTAAAATTGTATACATAAAAAATTAATTTATTAAGAAACCGCTCCAACGATCTTTTGATTTTTTTGATATATTCTTATTTATCCATGAATTCAAATGGCATCTTTGCTTTCCCTCAAACTATAACGACAAAGCAATATAAAAACATTTAATTATGTGTATTATCCATTTATTTCTGCCTTATTATTGTTCCCTTTTTACGAATTTTTGCGTACGTCACTGAATACTAAATACAATGTAGCCCCCTCTTTAAAAATCACATAAATCTTATGCAATGCATATTGCACCTTAATTATGAAGTTGTATATATATATCTACCTACCCACCTACATTCTTCATTTTCATTAGTAGCATGTACATGTTTACATACTACTTAGGTTCCATCGATATATATATGTATATGAATGTACATAGATACATTTTACTCTCCTCACTTACATTATTAATATCCATAACTTAGATTTTAAATATACAGTTGAAGGTAGGTACCTATGTACATAACTATTCCTTGAATCATCCATTCGAAAATTCATTATACCTAGAATCAAGGTAATCTTACATACATAGGCTTTCAACCTGCATAGGATAACTACAACTAAATAACTAAACCTCAAAGGTAAGCTACATTAAAGTTGTTGGCTAGTTCATACGATCCAGGTGTGCATTTTTTTTTTTTTTTTGGTTTTGGATTTTCTACAAAACGGTTCAGTTGAATTTTTTTTAGAGAAGTTCGCAAAAAGTTTAAACCCAACATTTTTTAAAAACTTGTTTGAAATTAAAATAAAATATTTTTTTTGAAACATATACATAAATACATGCAAAGTTACAAAAAATAAGAATTTTTTTCTCAAAAACGGCTCCAAAAATATTGATAAAAAATGCATGTGATCTTAGATTAGTGCAGTCCACTTTTAAAAAGAAAAATATTAATTTTACGATCTTATTAACGGTATCTACTTCCAATAGAATAACTTTTCATATTTTCGGTATTCATCCAATGAAATCCAATAAAAATTATTTTTTTATGCAAATGCTCCCTAAAGTATAAATAATATTGCGAATTTATATTTTCAAAGAAAACAATTTTAATTAAAAAAAATCTATTTTTATATTTGAAAAATCGATTTTTCAAAAACGGTTTTTTTTTTTTTTAATTTAAGTTTAATACGCCTCCATAGATTTAAAAATAAAATGCACGGCTGGATCGAACGTATGTACTTGCTCTTATGGTCGATCACATTGTATGCAAAAGATTCTTATTACAAACGGCTAAATATATTTTTAAATTTTTACTTAATTTTTTATATTCAGAAATTCTTACATTTTTTGTAAAAAAAAATTAGGATGACAATTTTAAATATAAACTTAAAAATAAAATTTCAGAAGAAAGTGTCCACCAGTTTTTCAAAAATCAAAAAAAAAAACTATTTTTTCGAAAATTTTGAAATGCAGCATTATTTAGAAATCAAAGACCCTCCTGTATAAACATTTTCTTCGAAATGCATTGGTTCGGTTATGAGAAAGTCGAAAAAAAAAAATGGTTGTATGACAGGTAGCCTTAATAACAAAATATGTAAAAGTGTTTGGCCAAAATGTAGACTGTAGATGAAGTAGGACATATATTTTTTTTAATTAAAATCGTTAGAGATGTTTTCGAGATAATTAAGATGGTAGAAAAATTAGTTTGGCAAGTACCGTTATTTTTGGGGCTAAAACAACGATTCAAAAACTTATTTTAGACAGTCACCTAAAACGCCTAATTACCAAGTTCGAAAAAAATCGGTTCAGCCGTTTAGGCTCTACAGACAGACACACAGACGGAATTACGGGACCCACTTTTTACTGTTCTTTATCATCGTAATGTCAAGTTTGATTAAAACCTCGAATTCGATTTTTTTTCAAATGCAAGATTTATAGTATATATACCTATAGTACTTATTTATATCGCGAGTAAAAATTGTTGGATACATTCATATTTGTCCAAGAATTCAAATGGTATCTTTTTTCACTCAAACTAAAAAAATTCAACCGTCTAAGAAATTTTGTTATGTGTTTCATCCGTTTATTTCGAATTGTGTTTTATTTGTACCCATTTATGACTTAATTTAGCAACATTCATATAAGTTTGGTACCTCAATCTTGTGCTTACGATACATGTAAGCTCAAGATGTACCTGCGAGCCAGTCGTTCAATTTATTTTTAAATCGAAATCGAGCGTGGTAGAATTTTTATGAAACCAGATTAAGAATTATCATGTGAATTCCTTACTATCAAATATTATCAAAGTAGGTATTAGTATTGACATGAAGGCTGTTTGAGTCCAAAAATCTCACAAAAAACAAACTATTTATTAAATTCGGTAATCTGATAAGCAAAAGTTAAAATTTTAGAAACACAAATGACTTGACTTGTTTACACTCTTTGCATACTGTTAGCATTTTCTTATCAATTCACGTTCTAAAGTCAACATATAATTCATTTTTATGTGTGTCTTATCTAATTATCATGTCAAAATCACATTTGTTCATCTTCATCAGATAAAAATCACTCATTACGACTAAGATGTGGTATCTTATAGATACAACATCCAACTTATAACTCAGTGATTCATATGACAAAACTGTACTCGTAATTATGTCAAGGGGTTTGCCCCCTTGTCTTCCCTTCCTTCCATAAGCATATCTATAATCACAACTTTGCAGAAAGAAGAATCCCAGTTATAAAGAATCTATCTCTGCAAAGCATAAAAATCCCGCAGGTGCAAACTGCATTTGGAACAGAATATAATTTGATTATGATGGCGCAATGGTGATGATAGAGTCGTGTGGCATGCAACTTATAAAAAACCACATTCTTATTTATGGAAAGATATAATTTTATTTCCTGATTTTTATGTACGAGTGTAACTTCTATTTTTTTTCTAACCTAACTAAGCAGCAATTAAAATTAATTTCAAATGTAAAATTTATACATTTTGATAAGATACTGGCTCAGTAGATTTGCCGGAAATGAGGTGAATATTATGAATTAGTTGCAGTAATTTTTCTTTGACTTTTAAATTTAACTGAAGTGTGCAATGAGGTAGAGCGCACTTCAAAGATATAATAAATTACATTATACTCGAACTGTTGAAGAGAAGTGATGATGATAGAGAAGAAGGTGGACAATGGCCGAGAAAAAAATGGCCATGGAAATAGATATTAATGATTGTAATTTTTTTTTATATTTAGTTTCCGTAATATACATAGATACTTTCTCTGATTTACTATGATAAACTTGTGAATTAATAGTTTGATCTAGAAAGAATAATTATAGCTTGAGATGTGAGGTGTAAATTATATTAAATAAAAAACGGTATCATGTGAAGAAAGTGAAATTAGGGCAATCAAGAGTGCCTAGTGAATTTGCTGATGCTTTACTAATGAAACTTGATTGTGATAGATGATATAGATACTTTAAATTATATTAATTACTACTAGGTACAATTTACCTCCTTTGAGCGAATGAACATACATATAGTTTTCCGCGACGGTTTTTGATGTGCTGATTGCTGAATTCGAATTTCACCATTTCGTTAGGTTTCCGAGATTGAGTATGCTTAGTTCGAAATAGTCTATTTTCATGGGAAATCGGCTGTAAGCTGAATTTTAAGTTTGTGTGGCATAGTGTTGATTATTCTATAACCTAAAGTCGAACAAGATAATATCTCATCAAATATATAGGGTCAAATAGAGACAGCTATCTTCAAAGCTTGTATCTACATTAGGTAATTTAGGATACATTAAGAAATAGACTGTTCTTTTTTATAACCGGATACAGGCCATACAATGGACTATTCTCCAATCAATACTTTGGAAATTGCCTAAAGTTAAGAAAACTAAAGGAATTATTACTTCTGCGCCTTACCATTTTAGATGGAGTGTTTGACTGATAGACTTCTGGCAATAATACATTTCGAGTTATAAAATTTGTTGATACCGATTTAATAGTAAAGAATGCGCTTTTTCAGGAGATTGAACAACTTATCTTACTGATTGTTTACTAATTGATAAACTGAATGGTTGAAGGAGCTGTAAATAAATGTATCTTCCATGAGGCCTTAAGGGTTAATTTAACACAGACCTCACGATTTTTTTCAATCTCGAATTCAATTTTAAAATTTGAAAGCATTCCAGGCAAGGTTTGTACTGAGGAACGTGGCATTCATATCATACTTTTTTAGGATTCATTATTTCGCCCAGCATGGATTTCATTTTAATTGGTGTTTTTTTTTGTATATGACTTTAAAGATTGTATCTGTTTCGTCATATACACTGAACAAAATAATATGCACGACTCATGTCACTTAAATCGTATACATATAATATGAAAATAATAATTTCAGACTATTTATTTACTCGTAATGTTTTCTAGCTTAAGATTTTAATTTCGTTATTACATACTAGAAATTAAGCGCGTTCTTCTCTCGTACCTACTAGCAAAGCTCTTGAGAAATATGTATGAAGTATCCCATTCCTCATTTCACGACATAAACAATTGTTGTGCCAAATTTCACTAGAATCTGGCCAGTCGTTTAAGATTTATTGAAGGGCAAACATATATTCCGATTTGAAACATTTATTTAAGACCAGTATTTCTAACAAACTTGAACGAAATTTTTACATGAATTTCCATCCAAAAGTCGAGTTTTACAAAACAGAATGAGAGATTGATACATAAAATAAAGAAAAAATGTCAACACCTATGTATAAGACGTAGATTTACTGTCATCAATTTTATCTTTTGTTGTCAGTCAAAGAAGAAAAACGACCATTAAAATCTTTCAAATTTAGAAATCTTAGCAATAAAAAAAATAAATAACAACTACACTTAATTAATTAGACCTCAATATCATAAACTTGACATGCGAAGTATAGTAGGTAGTAGGAAACTTATAGAGAGTTCAAGATCAACCAAAATGGCCAACAATGAGATGCAGACAATCCAAAAATGGTTTATCTATAGTTTTTTTTATATCGAAATTGATGGTCAGACGAATTGGGTAACACAGTGTTTATTATGCCAATGACATTAATTGAGTTACAAACAATAAAACGAATCACTTAAAGGTCAGTAAACCCTTTTGTTTAAAAAAAAAAAATTGACGGCTATTTGAAGAACTTCGATTATGTTTACCAGACCATATGATCATTATCATGTTCAAGGTTTCACTTAGATACATTTTAAAATAGTATATGATTTCTCAATTGTACTCTATACTAAATATAGTTTGTGCAATAAATTGTTTGTTTTTTTTCTTTTTGTTATTATTCAATGATGCAATATAATTGCTTTTATATAATTTTCAAGTAATATTTCATCATTCGTGAGTAGAAGCAATTAGACTTGAATACAGAAAAAAATAAAACTACAAATACCTATTGGCAATCATAAGATACATAAAATCGAGCAAATCTGTTGTAAAAGAAATATATTTAATTTTAATTATCTTTTTCTGGTTGTTTTTTTTAAATTTTTTTTTTGCTACAATCTTAAGGAGAAAAAAAATTAAATAATATGAGAAAAATCAATTATTTCATTTCCTGTTGCCAGAATGAATGAAAACTCGCAGTATAATTAGTTTTTTTTTTAAATAATAATTGTTTTTGGCTTTTGTTGTTGCACTTACTTTGATAAAGACATCTTATAGTTTAAAAGAAGTTTATTCCTGATGAACTTACCTGAAAATAGAACAAAACAAAATGTTATAGAAAAGAGTCTGTTATTTAAGGGAAAATACAAGAACAATATTAAAGAATACATGTATACTTTTTGGAATAATAAAACAAAAAAATTAAATCGAGATTTTAAATAAATCTATACGAACGTTTTGGGTGTCGTACGAAATCCCCATCGGACCAAATCCCCAAAAAATAAAATCCAACTAGCCACAGACATAATGCACATGGACAAAATCCACAACGAAAAAATCTTTCTTGCCAAAATCCCCAAATCCCAGTGTCCGGTCCGTGGACATTTTCATTACGTGCACTTAGTTTTCAAAAAAAAATCTAATAAAATTGTCTGATACTACTAATAAGTGATAAGAAGTAACAGTTTCTAAGCAATCAATTACTATTAATGCATGCACTTTTCAGTCTGACTTTCGTTTTCATGGTGCGTAGTGAAACTTTTTTGTGAATTTTTGCTTTCCGTTTTATTTAAGACTTTAAGAGAAACCTATTTTGTTTGCATTATTTTAACAAATTAATTACTTATTTTATGACCTTGTAGTTGTTTTCTTAAAATTAAAAAAAAATTGTATTTGCTCTTTGGATTACATTTTATGCAATATAAATTAATCCCCAAAACAATATGTTCAAGTATAGTGAATCATGCGATGAATTATATAATTTGGGGATTTTGGATTTGGGGATTTTGGATTTGGGGATTTCACTTTGAGGATTATGTCTTGGGGAAAATGTCACTAACCCGAAAGTTTTGGGGATCCCAACAAAACGACTGGATTGATAACTAAGGTGTTTTTATTTTTTTTTTACAAACTGGAAAATATATTAAAAAGTATGAGATGCTGGACTTTTGCATATTTTGTTTTAAATTTTTTTTCAAGAATAGTCAGTGTCGAAGCTGTGAAAACGAACGAGAAAGAGAAACAGTGCCTCACTCAACCAGATTAATACTCCAATTGCTTGATCAAATTTTATTGGACTTTTGGAAAAGAAAATTAAAGCTCTGATTTCTTTTTTCAATGCTATGAAGGTGCTCTAAATAAAATTCTGGCTGCGTCATTGGATCATAACTAACCCTTGAAATCTGCTAACAGCCATTGGCACACTGTTTCTAAATCCGGAAGACCTTTTTGCGTCTGGATTTGGTCCTCCTGTGGACTAGTCAACTATGATGGAATGGCTTTTCGCCGCTGGACCAACTAAAGATCCTAAACTTCTTATTTGTAGCTCCGTATACATACCATAAAAGCTAGTTCTTACATCGATTAAAATGTGGCACTTCCAAGATCACGAATATATAATTTTTAAGTCGCTGGGGCAAGTAGCTTAGCGGCACATCAAATATAAAGAGAAATAAAATGCACGACTTGATCGCATGAACTTGCTCTTATGTATGTTCGATCAAATAGTATGTAAAAGATTTCTATTAAAAATTAAATTTATATATACAAAATTTCTTTAATGTTTTTCTAAAATACTTTTCTATAACTTAAAAACAAAAGATTAAATCAGCTTAGTGAAAGAAAAAATAATTCAAAATTCTGAAATAACACTTTGAGCTCAAAAAAAAAGTACGCCATTTTATTTTTTTGGATAAATTTGAATTTATGAGAAAAAAATTTAGAAATCTGTGGAGCGGTTTTTGATAAAAAAAAAAAACGTTTTTTTTTAACTTTTTGAAAGCAGTTTTCAAAATATAATTTTTTTTTCTTAAATGCTTTTAAAAATACAATACTTTTCTATGGAAAGTACCGTTTTTAGACATTTTAAATTTTTTTTTTCAACCATATGATCGGTCGTACCTAAAAAGCTGCACTGATTTTTTTTGTATCAAAATAGTTAGAGCCGTTTTCGAAAAAATTGGCTTTAACGTAACGGTTATATTGCAGGTACCATTATTTTTTGAGCTAAACAAAATCAATTTCTCCTCTGTACAATACCTTAAAAACTCTATTTACCAAGTTTGAAGCAATTCGACCAAACCGTTTGGGCTGAAGGTGTTATATACATACATACAGACAGACGGACAGAATTTTTATACCATCTTTTTGCGTTTGATTGTTAGCTCAAATTTTTTTTTGACGAATGCATAACTTGCCTTATATACCTATAATCGAAAGTCAAAAAATTGTGAATCAACTATTATAACATTTCCTTAATTTAGTTTGTTTGTAAGTGCAAAAAAGAGCCAATGAACTAATGGATCCAATGGGACCACTTTATAAACCAAATATATTATATCAATGAATCAAGTACAAGTACATTGAATCAACGACCAAATTACATTAAATCAATGACATGGGAACAATAAATCAATGGACCAAGTTTGATGAATGTATCAGGTATATTCAGTTAATGTGCTGTACAAATATATTTAAAAAAAAAATGTGCTCTTACGCACAAACTACACTGGATCAATGTACCTTTATTATTGGCTGAATGTAGTATATATAAAGTTAATTGATAAAAACAAGGTAGCTTTCAAATAAAGCACTTGTAAGGTTTCATGGACTTGTTACATTACCTGCCTAATGTATATTTTACATTGACATTATATACTGTACATAGTTTCAATGTAAGACTACATACATTTATGTACTAGAATGCATTTTCCTGATGTACTTCAACGTCGGCTGAAAAAATGATGTTAGCAACATTGGGACTATGTACTTTTACATCAATATTTTCGGTGTAACAAAAAGGCAATTTTTACAATTTTTGCCTTACTAAGGCGGAAAACCCACCTAATCTCGAAAACAAGTAAACCGATTTTGACGGGACTATCACTGGGAGATAGCTGATGTTATAAGGCGGCGCTGGAGTCACTTTTTCAAAATTCTTATTTATGGACCCATTCGCACCATAAAATATTTAAATAAAAAGAAAGTCTTGGAGCCGATACGTGGACCTGTGGTGGATATATTTATGAAAACGAATCGCGAATTCTTGAAGAAATAAATTGCACTACTGCATCGAACGTATACTTGCTTTTATGTTCGATCACATCCCATGCACAAGATTCTTAGTAGAAACAGCTAAATTTAATTTAAAACGTTTTTTTATTTAATTTTTTATAAACAAACATTCTATAATTAAAAAAAAAATGTTGGCATGGCAATTTTAAGTATTTAACAATAGATATAAATTTAAAACAAATTGTTTCAAATAAAAATCGTTCACCCGTTTTCGAAATACTGAATTTTCAAGATAAATTTATTTTTTTTTCAAAAACGTATAAATTACTTTCAAAAATATTGGTAATAAATCCGTTGACCGTTAATGTTTTTTTATGTAAAAAAAAAATGCTGACCCAAAGTGTAGAGTGGACTGCATTTTGTTTGATCAAAGTCGTTACAGTAGTTTTAGAGATAATTACGATTTATCATTTTTGCTTCAAAAATTATATTGCAGGTACCGTTATTTTTGGGAATAATTTTTTTTAAAGAATCGATCCTAAGATGCTTAAGTACCAAGGTTGAAGAAAATGCGGCAACCACTTTTTCGAGTTCCCTATCATCGTAATGTTAAGTTTGATTAAAATCTCGAGTTTGATTTTTTTTAAATACACAACTTGCCCTATAATACATATATACATACATACATACATCGAAATTAAAAATTTCTTGTGAATTATTGATTCTCGACCATAGTGACCTATTAGTTTAATCGGCAACTAACCATATATGGAGCGAAACATCATGATCCGCTATAAGGAATATAGTACAATTACGACAGTTTTAAAATAAGTTACCGCGAGTTAGAACCCCGATCCTGGAAAGGATTCTCATTCTAAAACTGAATATTAGAGGAATAAGATACCTTACCAGATCAAAGACTAGCCAAAGTGTAGTCGACGAAATGCTTCTCGGTAAATAAATTTATTATTGATATCGACCAAAAGGAATGCTATGGGTATTCCCTCAATCCATGAATCATAACCTCTTTTACTCTTTGGAGAAACGCAAATATAGAAGAACAAAACTAAGCTGGTTGGTTGGTTTGTAATTTAAAATCTTTTGAATGAGGTTAAACTACAATAATTTTGTGTTAAAATAAGCAAAGCATAATCAAATAAAAACACACTCCATTTAAAAAATCCAAACACCTAACTATTTAGGAGGTACCTACCTACAAAAAAAAAGATTAGAAGTTGCAAATAAATTATATCTACGCGAAATGTGCACCTCAGGAAATGTGTCAAGCAATTCGTTTTCATTTTCCATTCTATTTCCCACTGGCGGTTTTATACGAGTATAAGTAAGTTTTTACTTAATTTACATTTTCGCGTCTTCCAGAATTCTCAAGTCTCGACCATACCATCAGCTTGTTTCTTACCACATCAACTCTGCCTACCTACCTACCAGACCAGCAGCAGAGATTAACTTAAATTTAATACTCTTATCTTTGCCGCTGTGCGCCGCCCGGTCCCGGCCGCTCCACCATCTTCGTTCGTACCAACATAAATTGCGAATTGTAAAATACTTGCAAAATAGCACAGAAAAAAGGGGGAAAACAAGAATTAAAAGCAAAAACAAAAAAAAAATAATCGGAAGACAACAAAAAAATATAAAAACACTTTAGCTTTAGTGGGGCTCTAGGTCTCTAGGCCTATCGCTCGCTGGTACACTGTGCCGCCACAACTATATAAGAGTACGTACAACAGAACATGGTTATGAGCTTAAGTGCACTTAAGCCGACGACGACGACAACAACGAAACGATGACGCCTTCGATGGTGTTACCGCAGTCACCTCGCGCCGCCGCGCGCCGACCGGCCGCTGCCATTAACAAGAACCCATTGGACTTCTTGATACCTGTTGCTGATGTTGGATTGGAGTAAGCTCCACTCAACTCAGTGCATATTGTGAGGGTATATCACGATCACGACTTTGTATTGCCAACAAAACCAGTTCGCTCTAAAAAAAAAATTCGAAAACTCGAATTTTTGCAAGAAACTTTGAAACTTTTTTTTAAAGAGTTATTTTTATTTATTTGGCTGGCTAGAATGAGAAACCTACACAAAAATCCACATTTCCAGCATGGTTGCCACTTTGGCAATTAAGTTCGCAGATTTGTTCAGCTTTGACAATTTGGGAAATTTATTTTTGAAAAATTTTTTTACGTTTTTTTTGGAAAGTAATGTATATTTTATTTAATCTCCATCATTGAGAAAAAATATTTCTTACAAGTATTTAAAAATATTTGTGACTTTTCATAGAATTGTTAAAGTGGCAACCATGATCTATCAGATACAAAAAGATACAAAAATTATCGTTCAATGGCCTCTCGGTCTGGGTCTGTGTCCGATTCGAGGCTCTTTAAGGTTTTACAATTTTTATTTTTATTTATTTATCTTTTGCACATATGCATAACGAAGATTTAAAAGTATCTATTGAATACACGATGTGAAGTAAGATACTTTTTTTTTTTGAAAGGTAGTACTGGTTACTGATTTTTCGTAATCGTAAAAAGATAAATTCTTCGGCATTTATGAACTGAATATATATTTGAAAGAGAGAGAGAGAAGAGAGATAGATTGCTTCGATGTCGGCGCGGCAAAGCCTAATTGAGTGTTTTTGGTTTTAAAATCTGCGTATGGGCAACGGACGAGTAATGAGAGGATGATTCGACAAGATGACTTGTTCGAAGTATACCTACTTACTTTCGGAAAGTGAGCCGAGTGTGTTAGGTAATTTCAAAACATTACCGCGCATCGTGTGGAGGCCGTCATTCGCAAAGGTGGTTAATAGTACACCGAACCGATTGATTGTTGTTTTGTTTTTTTTTTTTTTGATTTTTTTTTCTGCGAAAAACTGATGTGGCGGCAGTCAGTCATTCACTTTGCCTTGATGTGACCTTATAAGGTGCACATAGATACGAAAAAAGATTAAACAAGGTGGGTGAGTAAGTACAGAGAGTATACAAGCTATTTTTCTGTTTTAATTCGATACCGATTTGATCGGTGATTAAAATCGTGAAGAATGAAGTGCATGTGACAGAATTCATGTTCTAGATACTCGGTTTGATGTCAAAACAAATCGGTGTTTTTTGTTTGTTGTTATTTTTAATTAATTTTAAAAATAATAAAATTACAAAAAAAAAATATTTAAGAAATTATAAATTCGATGAATATGGGTATTTTACTTTGAACCTAAGTGCAGTTGGTAAGTTAAAAACAACAGTGTTTTTACATACTCATGTTGTGTACCCAAGTCCACCAGTGAACTTAACATTTCTGAATAAAAGTTCTTCTTAATACTGAACTTATTTTTTTTAGAAAAATTATTTTCTTTTTTGTGCAATCGCCAAATAAAAGAGCACGGTTGTGCCCCAGCGAAGTTCTGTTTTTACAGGAGCAAACTCGGGCGAATTTCAACTCTTATATCTAACTCCAATATTAAGAAGATCAGAAACTTCAAATTACTTTTTAGCATTAGTGGTTAGTGAGATTGGAGAATCGCAAAAAAGGTGGGCTCACTTACAGACCATCAACAATATAGTGCACTTCCTGATCCCGTACAATCTTTTAATTTCGAAAAATAGAAGGATATTGTGCTGCTCATACAAAGATAAATATTAAGAAAATTATATTTTCTTTTTTTCAAAAATCGAAAAAAATATTTATAGAATATTTTCGTATGCAATATTGTTTAGAATTTGAAGGACCTACTGTATGAAAAATTTGATCGAAATCCGTGTAGCCATTAATGAGAAAGTTGAAAATAAAAATAAAAAAATGGTTAATAAAATTTTATATAAATATTTTTTTGTATCAAAATGTAAAATATCTTATTATACTTTCAACGAAGTAAACTTGTAGGTATATGTGTAGGTTTTTCGGAAACATCTTTAACGTATGCAAAAGATTTCTATTAAGAATCTATTATTTAATATTTATTTATTAATTTTTTTTTATATACAAAATTGCTTTAATTATTTTCTCAAAAAAAAATATTGGTGTGAGAATTGTAAACATTTAATAATATGAATATAAAAACAAAATTAAAAAAAATCATCCACTCGTTTTCGAAATATTGAATTTTCAAAAAAAATTGTTTTCAAGCATCCAAACAAATTTTTTTCGAAAATTTTGGTATGCAGTATTATTTCTAATCCGAAGCACTTGCTACCTAAAAACTTGGTCAAAATCCGTGCAGCCGCTTATGAGAAAGTTGAAAATCAAAACAAAAAAAAATGTTTGTATAGCAGGTACCGTTAATAACAAAATATCTATAAAAAAAAATGTGTGACCAAAATGTAGACTATACTTAAAGTAGTGCACACAATTTTTTTTAAACAAAATCGTTAGAGCCGTTTTCGAGATAATTTAGATGATTGATTAATTAGAAAAAATTGTATGGTTCGCTTAAGTATCAAGTTTGAAGAAAATCACCTTAGCCGTTTAGGTTGTAGTTCGTTGTACAGACAGACAGATATTTATACACACTTTTTTCATAATTTCAAGTTAGATTAAAATCTTAAGTTCGATTTTTTTTAGTCAAAATGCAAAACTTGCCCTATAGCACCTACATCAGAACTAAAAATTGATTTAGGTAAATCCACCCACTACCACGCCCTCCTTTCTATTCAATGGTTTCTCGGAAATGGCTCTATTTCTAGGAGACGCCTCAAATGATTTGGATGAACATTTAAGAGTAGGTGTTTATGAGCAAAACAAAAATTGTGAGCTGCTCACTGCTACGCCCAATTTTCTTAATTTTCTCAGTTTTTAGAAAACGGCTCAAATATTTTAATGAAATTGTCAGAATTTATTTTTATGAAAGAGAAGAAATAAAGACATCAGATTATCTAAAGTCCGCCCTACTGGCACTCCCAATTGTATCATTTCTTGGTTTCTTGGCTCTAACGATTAGGAAAATAATTTTAGAGTTTGTTTTTAGGGACAAACAAACAATGTATGAAAATTAATAAGGTAAAATCCAGTCACTCCCTTCGGTCTTACCCATAATTACGTTCTTCAAATAAAGTACTTCTAACCACACTTTTTAGCAACGCACAGTCTCGCAATTACTATCTCTAATTGTGGACAGATGTTTTATTTATCAATATAGTTAGAGCCGTTTTCTAAATAATTAAGATGTATCTTTTATGCAATTTTATGGCAGGTAACTTATTTTTGGGGCAAAAATTTAAAGAAATTGCTCGAAAGAAATCGCTTCCATAGCTTACGCTATAGATCGACCCACAGACAAACAGAATTGCGGAACCCACTTTTTGCATGAGAAGCGAGTCCAGAAACAATACTTCAAAAATAAACCAAATTTGTCATTATTTTCGTCATAATTTGGCATTTATGATTATAAATTATTATAATCTCTAAACATTTACATAATATTGTATCGTGTCATTTATAGTCGTCAACAACAGAAAACAGTACGCTATACCGAGACTCTGTCGCCATCATAATAATTGTACAGTGTTCCAAAAACGCCATTATTTATTCATTATGAAATTGTATAAGTTTGTCGTGCTTGCATGTTGCAACTTATTTGTATTATTTCATTTTTATTTGGTATGCCAACAATTAATGTACTTTGTTTATTTTAATTTATAGTCCAGAAAGTAGTGTTGTGCTGAATTAAGAAGATTATTTCGAGCATGAAGAGAATTTCTTCAAAAAATTTTAATAATAATTAAATGCAAATATTCGACAAAAACAAAGTGGATCTCCAATTTGAAGTAATTATTAAGGTACATACGTGAAAAAAGTTATTTAAAAAAATTGATGACCCGTTTTTGAAAAATCGAAATGAGTGAAAAAAAATGAGTTTTTAATAAAAAATAACAGTTTTTTTTTTTGAAAATTTGAAAGCAATATTATTTATATTTTTACAGAAGATCTGTATACAAAAAAATTATTTGAATCAGTTCAGTCACAATAATGAAAAAAATCCAAAATTAAAAAGTGGTAGAAGTACAGTTAATAAAACCGAAAAATATTTATTTTTGTTGTTTAAATTTAAAGTGGACTGCAGTAATTTAATAATACTCATATATTATTATCAAAATTCTTGGATTTTGAGAAAAAACGGAATTTCAACATTTGTGTGGTATGTACCGCTGTTTTTTGTTTTAAACATTTTTCACGTTTAAGTAAAATGTCAAAATATAATAAATACAAAATTTCAAGGAAATAGATTAAATCGTTTTTGAAATGTTTAATTTTCAAAAAAAAAAATTTTTATTTCAAAAAGTTAAGAAAATGGTTCAGAACACAGATTAAACTTTTCAGAAAAAAAAAAACAAACAATCAACTCAACTCAATCAATCCAGAAAATCGTTATTCTTACTAGAGGTACTAAAAATAACCATTTCTTGACAAAACAAAAATGCGAAAAGTTAGTTTTTACCTTCATTAATTAATTGATTTTTAATTGCGATTATAGGTACTATAAAGCAAGTTATTCATTCGTCGAAAAAAAAAGTTTTGAGATAACAATCAAACATGACATTACGATGATAGCGAAGACGAAAACAAGATGGTCTAAAAATTCTGTCCGTCTGTCTGTCAGTCTGTATGTATGTATGTAAGTACTTACACCTACATCCCAAACGGGTGGGCCGAATTGCTTCAAACTTGGTATATAGAGTTGTTTAGGTATTGCACAGAGGGGAAATTGAAATTTTTTTTAGCTCAAAAAATAACGGTACCTGCCATATAACCAATACGTTGAAGTCTATTTTTCTCGGAAACAGCTCTAACGATTTTGATTTAAAAAAATCAGTGCAGCTTTTTAGGTGTGACCGATCATATGATTGAAAAAAAAAATTTAAAAATGTCTAAAAACGGTACTTTCAATAGGACCGTTTTTTTTTATTTCGACAATCTCATAAATGGCTCGACCGATTCTTTCGAAATTTCACACATATATAGGGTTAGGTTGCCCAATTTATACTGCGTGCAAATATTTTTAATAAATATTTGTTTGTATTTTTAAAAGAATTTAAAAAAATATTTGTTTTTAAAGTTATATTTTGTTAACTGCTCAATATTTTTTTTTTCAAAAATTATATTTATATGTATTCGCTGAATACCTATGAATTGGCCTTCTTGAATTTGTTTTTAAATTTTTTTTCAAAAAGTTTTTTAAGAAAAACTTTTTTTCTCAAAAACCACTCCACAGATTTTTTCTCATAAATTCAAATTTATACAAGAAACAAAATGGCGTACTTTTTTTAATCTCAAATTAGTTTAAGTATTTATTTCAGAATTTTAAATTATTTTTTCTTTGATTAAGTCGATTTAATCTTTTGTTTTTAAGTTTATATTATAAAAAATTTAAGATTGTCATACCAATTTTTTTGAGAAAAAAAATTGAAGAAAATTAAGTTAAATTAAGCTTAAATTATATGAAAAAAAGCGAAACGAATATATTTAGATTTTTAATAGGAATCTATTGCATATGATGTGAACAAACATAAGAGCAAGTTCGTGCGATCCAGTCGTGCATTTTATTATTATTAAAATCGGTGATGCCGTTTTTGATTTACATTTTTGGGTAATATATGTATGTTGCAAGTTAAAAATTACTTATTTGGAATTAGATGTTTATCTAGCTAAAAATGATGTAGCCTGATAAAATCTGTGGATCGAGTAAGAACGTGGTCCTGGCGGATTTATTTATTTTAACTTACTTATTTTCCTTTTAAAAGAGCCAAGTATCAACTCCCTATTTCTGGTTACTGTCCAGCACTCGGCGTGAACTTCATTTTTTGAGTGCGGAATTTTAAATACAAGCTGAATGAACTCCTTAACTACCTAACGAAATTCGTTCTACCAATAGTGACCTTTTGCTCAAGCCTGTGAAACGGACTATTTTGTTATAGCAGTTATTTGGTATTTTTCTCATTCACCTCGTAACCAACTTTCATCGCAGTAAAGGACTCGCTGGGAGCTGCTGATTATATTATAAATCTATAAATTTCTCAAAAAACTAGTCTTTTTTAAAATTCAAGACTTCAACATCCTTTAATTGGAACTTTAAATACCGAATTGCATATATTTTTATAGTTTAATATTGACTCACTTAAAAACTTCCAGCAAATATGCAACATTCGATGCCAAATCATTTATAATAAATGCGGGCGAACGCTGATGTGCTTGTGTTTATTATTTACGAGAGTTTCAAACTTCAAACCGATTTGACTATGTAACTTATGCCTTGTGCAAATGTTTGACTTTCTTTCGTGTTTTATGGCATCTGGACGGATTGGTTTATTTGATTTATTTTTTTTTCAAACTCCCACTTTGTCAAATGTGTCAAGAAACATTTTCACAATTACATGACCAAAAGTATTTGTGAGGTTTTTTTGTTCCTTAATTAATATTTGACTTTTTATGATTGACAAATTTTACAACCATTGACGTGCACCTAAAGTTTTTATTTTTTTTTTAAATTTAAAAACAGCAACTTATAGATTTTCATAAAAATAAAATTAAACAAAAAAACACAACTATGAATATATTTTTTTGTTTGAAAATGCAAATGGAAACCTTAATGGATTGTAATTGCTGGTTATTCAGTTCCGTGAAATCACAGGCTTTGGAATTTGTTGAAAAGATTAAACATCATCACTTCTGCTATTTTCTAATTTTGAGCTCAAGACTTATAACATACATATGTTGATTTTTATGGTCAATCATAAATGTTTGCCTAAGCATTTATCTAACGGATAAAGAAGCCGCACCTGCAGAAAGCTTAAAATGCTTGACAGTCAGATCGTATCTTCTCTAAGAGTTCAAAAAAATACAAATGAGATGCATCTAATATCCATAAGCTAAGCTTATATTCAAAACAACAAATTATGTAACTTTTATTGTGCATGAAGTTTTTTTTTAAATCCTTTTTTCTTTTATTTTTCCGCCTTCATTTTTGCTTCATGTAGTATATTTTTGCATCTCATAAATTGCAACACAACTGAAGTGAAGGTTGATGGCGGCCGAGGTAGAATAATAATTTTTCTTCCGGAACCAGCACAACTTTAGGAGGCAGCCCCACAAACAACGATCTAATTTAAATGGGAACCGCGCCAGACAATGCAACTTTGAGCTTTAATTGAGTGATGATGGTGTTGGTTTTTTTATCTGTGACGCGAGGTTCTTTGTTTTAATTTATTTAATTTTTTTTTTATTTTCTATAGATCCCTATCTCACACTATACTACCCGTGCATACATACATATCAAATTCGTGAAAAGCGACTTTTATAATTTATGGCTTAAAATGGGAATTAAATTATTCATTTTTATTAATTTAACAAATAATATTTGATGAAAGAAATGCAGTTGGTTGGGTTTAATGAGCATGAAGGTAGAAATTTGATGAAATCTCAAGAATGTTGCTGGTTCGATTCTAATATACGGATATTTATTTTACATGCGATATTGTATGCGTGTACTAGGGAAGGCGAAGAAAGTGGCCTATGTCTGTCTGTTTGTCGACATAGATAATACAAAGCTAATCGATGCGGATTTTCTTTAAACTTGTTATTTTTTAAATGTTCTTGAAGTTCAAAATTAACGGCACTTATGTATGAGTCAGACGGCGTTTTTAACGTTTTTTTTTCAGAGCAAAAGTTTCATGTGCTGACATTAACAAACAAAAATATATTTTTAAGACACATATTATGTAAACGGCTGGATGGATTTCATTCAAAATTTGTATATTTATATTTTTTTCAGTGCACCATTATAGGTATAATTTTATATTTAGAATTGAATTGTATAAGGTTTTAACATGGTTTCTGGTCGGATTATTATACTCGATTTTAATTTTCCTTACATACCACCAAAATAAAAATGAAGAAAAAGAAAAAAACAATTAAAACTAAAAACAGAAATTGATTTCTTTAAAACTTTTTTATTGGCACGGTTTTAGCCTGCGAGGTGGCCATGGCGCAGTTAATATAGTTCTTGACTGCTAATTAAGACGTGTGGGTTCGTTCTCTTTCCTATCTTTCGAATTCTTCCAAATAGTGCCGTATAATTCAGGTTGCATTTAAGAAGACCTTTGGTCTTACAGGCATATTACAGGTCAAATTATTATAGGTTCAGCGACTACGCGACGGTCGAGCATATTAACGGTATCATTTTTCTAAAAAAAATTGAAAAAAAAAATCCATTTTTTTTTTTTTTTTTTGAAAATTCAATATATGGAAAACGGGTGGTGATATAATGTTGTTAAGTTTATATTATAAAATATTTAAAATTGATATACAGTTTTTTTTAGAAAAAAAAAAACTAAATTTTGTATATAAAACCTTGAGTGAAAAAAATAATTAAAAAACCCTTTTCTCTACTAAGAATCTTGTACTGCGATATGATCGAATATATGTAAGAGCAAGTACGTGTTATCAAGTTGTGTATTTTATTTTTCTCGAAAACGGCTCCAACGGATATTGATAAAAAGGCATGTTTGTGTGGTAAAATGAAAAGATGCTAGTGTGTAGAAAAATAAATTACAAAACACCTTTTCTAATATTAACTTCAGAGAGTTACATCTGTCAGTATACAGATTGAAAATTGGTATGGGACAAAATTAGTTAAAACTTTTCATGCGTTGTTTTTGAATAATTTGTAGGTTTGTTATTTAGTGCAATTACTTTTAGTTGGTTCGTTAGACTGTAAACATTTCAGATTTTTTTTTTTAATCCATCGACATCCTAAGCATATTTCAATAGAATTTGACAGTTTAGTTTAGGCTTGACAGACGGCCGATGAGCTAATATTTGGGACAAATATATGGTACTTTGCACAAAATGTTAACCTTTTGCCCTTAAATTTTTCTTTTAATCAATATAAAAAAAAAACTAATAATTTATTTATTCTCATCTCTTTCGCATCACTTCAGAAAAAACATGCTTTGAATAATTAAGTACTAACCACCAAAGGCCTTAGGGTAAAAGGATCTATAAAATCTTTGGAGTTTTGGTATATAAAACGAAGCTTTCGCTAGATCGCACGTACTTGCTCTTATGATCGATCGCATCGTATGCAAAAGATTCTTAGCAGAAATGCATCTAAATATTTAAAGTCGTTTTTAACTTAATTTTTTATATACAAAATTTATTTAATTTCATTCTAAAAAAATGGTATGACAATTTTAAACATAATTCCAAAATAAAAAGCTTCCATCCATTTTCGAAATACTGAATTTTACCAAGAATGTATTCCTTACTCAAGTTACATAAACCTGGAAAACAAATAAGACCAATAACATCAACAACAGGATCAGTAATTACAAAACTTGAATGTTGGTTATTAGAAAAGTTTAATAATCTACCAAATAAATTCGAAACAAGAGCTATTAAAAACAGCATTGAATTCGCAAAAGAAGTAAAAGATTTCAAAATAACACATAACGAAATTCAAGTTTCATTTGATGTTATCTCGTTATATCCAAATGTTTCAATTAATGAAACTTTAAATTTTCTCAGAGAATGGTTAGAGAAAAATCCTCTAAAACGAATAGAAATTAATGAACTGATCCGTCTTACTAAATTATGCATGGATGAAAATTGGTTTCAGTTTAATCAAAAATTCTATGGACAAAAATTTGGTTGCAGTATGGGTTCACATACCAAAATCCACCAAAATCCGCACCAAACAGTGACTCATTTTGGGTTATCGGCTTTTCAATGTATGCGTGCGGGTTTTCTGTGCCCCATTTGTGACAATCTTGCTTGTTACATACCCGCCAAGATCAAAATGAGTTTCATCTGAAAAGATGATTTTTTTGGCAAAATCGGCATCTTCTCTAAGTCGATCGCAGGCCCACTTAGCGAGCGTTGTTCAAGCGTATACCGAACCATATTCGTTCAGCGGAAGGATAAAACTAATTATCTGTCAAATCAGACATGAGCTACGTGTTACCATTCACGAAATAAGCACTAGTTGAAAAAAAAAAACGTTAGATGGCGGGCCCGTTATAATTAGAGAAGGTCAAAACGTCGAATTCGATATTTATCGAAAAATCTACAGATACTCTTAGATACATAACATCTGATTCATTTCATTCATTTGAACAAAAAACATCAGCTTTTCATTCCATGATTTTTAGAGCCTTAAATATTCCAATGACAAAAGAAAGAGAATACAGTGAAATTCAAAAAAATCAAAGAAATAGCAAAAATAATTGCGTATACAGATCAACTAATTGATGATCTACTGATTGCTCATAAAAGAAAACAAAACCTAAGGAAATATACATCTTTAGATTTAATCAGAAATGAACAAGATTCAGAAAAGAAATGGTCAAAATTTAATTTCCATCCAGAAATTACATCTAAGCTAAAACCAATATTTAATAGACAAAATATCAGAATTAGTGAAATAAAAATTAAGAATCTGATTAGTGGATCAAAGGACAAAATTAAAACATTACAGCAATCAGGGATTTACTCAATTGGATGTAACAATTGTAATAAAGAATATATAGGGCAGACAAGAAGACCAATTCTCAAAAGATTTAAAGAAAATTTTGCGCATCTAAAATACAATGAACCAGAAAAATCAAGTGTATCACAACACATGCTAGATAATAACCATAATTTTAGTTTACAAAATTTGAAATTAATACGTAATGTAAATAATCCTTATGAGCTAGATGCTTTCGAATCTCTTTATATATTTGAAAATAAAAATAATTTAATGAATAGTGACGATGGACCAATAAGAAATCCAATTTTCAAAAAAGTTTATATTAGACCTTAATTTCACTGTAAATTTGTTTGTGTAATTTTTTGTTGTATTGAATTTGTTTTTTGTATTGAATTTTAATATTAATATCAAAATGTTATTATTATTTAGATAGAGCTTACTGACGATGGAAACATAGCTTCCGAAATGTACATTTAAGCAAAATAAATAATTTGTGTTTTAAGTTGTTAAAAATAAAATCTTTAATTGAATTTAAAAATAAAAAATATTTTTCGAAAATTTTTGTTACGCAGTATTATTTAGAAGACTTCATGTATAAAAATTTTAGATCGAAATCATTTGAGCGGTTAATGAGATAGTCAAAAAAAGAAACAACGGTTATATGGCAAGCAACATGGCAATAACATTTTAATTTAAAAAAAAAATGTTTGACCAAAAAGATTAAAAAAAAAGGATCGAGGCAAACACCTAACGCTTAAGTACAAAGTTTGACGAAAATTGCTTCAGCGGTTAAGGCAACTCGTTGTAACTCGACTTCAGTCTTCATTCACTATTATTCTCGGTGGTTTGTTGGTAGGTTGTCGGTTCGACTGTTACAACAGTAAGCTCAGCCCGAGCCGATATACCATAAACCAAATAAAATGTACGACTGGATCGCACGAGTTTGCTCTTATGATCGTATCGTAAGCACAAGATTCTTAGTAGAAACAGCTAAATATATTTTTAGAGTCGTTATTTAGTCAAAAATCCAAACAAATATTTTTTTCTAAAACGTTGGTACATGGTATTCTTTATAATTCGAAGGACCTCCTATATGACCATTTTGATTGAATTCCGTTGAGTGGTTAATGAGAAAGTCGAAAACTAAATTTGTCATTCGGTTAATGCAAAAGCTAACTCGCTTTGAAAAAAACAAAAGTTTAAGGTTTAGTTTCGTTCAATTATTATTATTCAAGTTTTATTCATTCATTAAATTCTTAAATATACCGAGATACAAATTTTTAAAGTGTTTTAGAAACTTGGTTCCAATATAATATCACTTGCACTATATCCACCATATCCGATTTAATCAACCATCTGAGATCGATCTTCGCCGTAATATTGACAATTTTGGCACGTTTAATTGCAAGATGCAGTGACACCGAGACGGATGAGAAGAGAAAAATGTCGGTGTCGAAAAAAAAATGTTTTTTTTTCGCATTTATCGAAAATCGGCCATGCCTAAGTATTCTGTCTGGAAACTGGTGCAATTGTCGGACTATACTCTCGATTAAGCAAACAAAAATAGTTCTTTAATGAATTATCCACGTGTTTTGTTCAAAATCAAATAAAGTGACTTAGAAAAAACACCCTTTAGAACTGTCTTTTTTTCGACTTGAGTGTTGTCCTTCTTTTTTACAAGGATGTGTTTTTTTTTTACAGTCGTTTATTTTGAAAACAGCTTATTAATTTTGTTCACCAGTGTACAGTAAACTGGTACTGTACGCTAAAACTGTAATTTTTGATTAAAAATTTGGGATTATTTCTATTATTCCTTAAGCTAAAAACACAAATATCCCATTTGCATTATCCTCTACCTATTATTCCTATTGTTCCAAAGAGTATAATATATCAGTGAACAAAAAGTCAATGTTTGAATCTTAGATGTTTTAGAGGATTACCTATACATATGAGCGAGTATGTCGTCGAAAACACGCTTAATTTATTCAAAGTTAAATCAAGAAACAAAAGTTCTTAAGGGCTTAAATGGGTCGAAAGTTCAAATTAATTTCATAGAAATCTGTAGGAATAATCCAAAATCGAAATGCTTCAATTTATTATCATCAAATTCAACCTTCCTAACCTTAAATATCTCAAACGTCAAATTAACATATTTAAACAAAATTATAGTAATTGTCTTTGTTTTAAGTTGAGTTCTGGGTTCTGGAGTTCAAGGTCGAACTCCACCGAGCTCCTATAATCGGCCAACAACATTGTATCTTGACATACCTAAATATATGTTAAACTAACTTGACTGCAAACTTAACCAGCGACCTTTTGATTGTTTTTTTTTTTTTGTCAATAATAATCATTTTAATAATTTCCATTAATAGCCAGTTATTCTAAAGAAAATACCTCGCGGAAATTCCGGTTTTTGTTCTTAATTTGCATTCAGATGTTTAGCAACATTTGTTCTTTTATAAATCTCTGTGTTGGTTTTGTGTTTTTTTTCCTAACTTCATAGAACGCGCTGTATTTATCTAAGTCGTGCTGTGCCGGGCTACGCCGGCCGGACAAGACAACAATTAGAGGCGCACTTAATAGATGGTGACTTTCAACTTTGTTTTTTTACAATAATTAATTTTGTTTGTATTCCCATTGTTGGCGTCGCCATACGAAGCAGGGCGTGCTAATACGTCGTAACTTTATGTCCATCGTTTCTTTTATTTAAGTTCATTTGAGAAGCTCAATTCTGTCATTAATTTCTGTTGAAGCTGCCGACTGTCCAACAGTGAGAGTGGGGCAACTTATATAATATTTTGAAACATTTTGTATAAATTAATTTTTTAAAAATTAGGATTGGGATATGTGCCGAGGAGTCCAAATGAATTTCAAGCATGTTCGACTTAATTTTGCAATTAATCATGTCGATTATTGAATCCGCAATAGTTAACTCACGGGTCCAAAACTAATTTATCAAATTTACAAATTGTTTTCGATCCAACGAATGTGATGCAGAATTGAAATGGAAACATTTGCATGCTCACAGATTTGGCTATCTTGAATATGGCAAAATTGAGTTCAAATCCCACCGTCGGATTCAATAATTGCAAGAAATATTTTTTTTCCAATGTTTTCATTTTAATTAAAATGCAGGACTGGATCGCACGAACTTGCTCTTATGTTCTATCACATCGTATGCAAAAGATTTCTATTAAAAGCTAAATATATTTTTAAAGTCGTTTTTTACTTAATTTTTGAACTGAAAACTTAGGAACTTTGTTCATTCTCCGGAACTTGAAAAAAAAACGAAAAAGAAAAAAAAATACAAAATCAGATTAGGTGTAAGGGATATAGAGGTAAGAAAAAAATGGACAGTTGAGGATGAGTTAAAAATTCAAGGCCGCCGTAAAGAAAAAGTCAAAGAAATGAATAAACGTTATTGTGATAAAATAAGAGCTACTAATCTGAATAATTCACAGATAGATCAATCCTCAAAAAAAAATTGTAAACCAGGCATCTAAATTACTCGTAAAGCATCCCACCTAGGCCTGCTGTCGTTCTATCAACAAGAAATGAACCATACATTTCAGAATCAGAAAATTGTTTTCACTTCTATCGGCAGTCCTGACGACTGCTTCCTTTTTTAAAACAAACAATTGGTATGACAATCTTAAATATTTAATAATATAAACTAATATAAAACAAAATATTAAATCGGCTTAATCAAAGAAAAAATAATTAAAAATTCTGAAATAAATACTTGAACTAATTTGAGCTCAAAAAATTAGGCCATTTTATTTCTTGGATAAATTTGAATTTATGAGAAAAAATTTTAAAAATTTGTGGAGCAGTTTTTGAGAAAAAAAGTTTTTTTTTAACTTTTTGAAAACATTTTTCAAAAAAAATTCAAAACGCCAATTCATAGGCATTTAGCAAATACATAAGACTATAATTTTTGAAAAAAATTAATGAGCAGTTTTCAAATATAATTTTTTTTAAATGCTTGTAAAATATTGGTACGCAGCATAAATTGGGCAACCTAAACCTATATATGCGGGAAATTTCGAAAGAATCGGTTAAGCCATTTATGAGATAGTCGTCTTCGCTATCATCGTAATGTCATATTTGATTGTTATCTCAAAACTTTTTTTTTCGACGAATGCATAACTTGCCTTAAAGACGGTTATGGCCATTGAAAGCATTTTTTCTAATCACACCAAAACTGAATAAAAAGAAAACGGCCCAAAATATTATCAACACGATTACCGAGTTCGTCGCCGGGAATCAAACTCATTTTTACACTATTCACATTGTAACCGTTGCGAGCTGCATATATTATGTTGTGGACCGATTATAATTTTGGTACGCAAATGTCTTAAAACATACATATATGAAAAGAGCTGGATCCTCAGCTAGAAAAAAGTTGCGGATTCCATAATAAGCATATGATTTTAAGTTTCTTACTAAACGGAGGATAGCGTGAGTGTAGTTTCACAAAATAGTTGGGCAAGGGAAATTTATTTCGAGAAATTTACCGAAAATTTCATTGGAAAAAAATGTATATCCATCGATAAAGCGTGTTTTCCATAAAAGCGTCATAGGAATTGGACGAAAACCCGGTATCCAAAATTAGCGCCACCATTACAGAAAAAATGACATTTCCATACAAACTATCGACTATTGTATTTTTTTATTGTTTAAGCGTGGTTTCCTTCTAATTTTAAGTCTGTCCTGTCCCACTGTACTTCACCATATCTCCACATGTAAATTAATATAAAATCATCATTAGCATCATATGCATCTAGTTAACACATTTATGTAAGTAATTGTTATGCAACATTGTGTATTCGTTTTCCATTTTGCCATCAGGGAATTCTCCTTAGTTGTATATCTCTCCAGTTAGAATCGCACACAATCGAGATTCCATTTTCAAAAAATTAGGTCACTTAACGTTGTTGGCTAATTAACATGATACGAATGTTACATGCTTATGCACAGTGTGTGCTACTAAAAAAAAAAAAAACGCACAATTTTTAATGCAGTGCGAATTGCTGAGCGCACCATCGATCGCAACGCAATCAATTCAACTGGCCAAAGTGTTGAGAATGCGTGATTTAATAAAATACCTATGCCCAAAGATACCTTTTAGTATATATGGTTGGACATTAGCCCGATGAAGGCCGTTTAGAAACTTGCATGATTGAGAGCTAAATTTGTGTTGTTTTCACTCCGACGAAACTTTTGGGGAATATACTCGTATGATAATTTTGCAAAGAGCCGCAGTTAAGTGCAGCATGCTAAGTATACGTAAATAAAATATGTCTGCTGATCCGTCTGATGGGAACTGGGACTGAGACTGGGAGTAATACATGCATATTTATTTAAATATGTAACAGAAACTAGTCGACTAGGAGTAAGCTCATACATTAAACATATCTAATGCACTACACACCACCAGAGAATAGTAAGGTGAAATGCATTTGAATGTCTGATGAGTGGTATTGCCAAGTAGTGAAGTGTTATGCTAAAACAAACACCCACTCTGTGGAATATCTATAAGAACCTATAAAAACAATCCAATAAAAGACCTTGTGTTTCTGGGCATTTTCCCAAAACACATTGATATTACATTTATTTATTTACATATTTATATTGCCTTTGTGCAGGTACATAAAAGAATTTTCGAAAATCGAAGATTAAAATTTAGCATAAGAACAATTTTTGAGTGTTGAACCTATTTTAATATTTAAGTTCTGTTTTTGAAGTTGGACCTACATCCGTGCCAAATTCAAATGACCCTGGAGCTGAAGGAATAAGACCACTATAGACACAACATCATTTTCCGAAGAATGGATTCTGCAACTGTTGGAAGGAAGCTCAAATTTCAGAAAATATTTTCTTCGACAACCACAATTCCAGCATTGTCATCGCCATCAACGAAGAATGCTACCAATCGATGACAACCAATGATATGGATGTGAGCGACATAGACATCCTGTCTGATCGATTTGAGGACATTTTTATCTCAGGCAAGGGCAATGTGAATTCACAAGTGACATAGTGGGAATTTTTGTTTGATTTACAGGTCTATGCCTATAAGTTGCGTACAATCGTTATCAAACTTAATATAACCAGTATCATCTCTCAAAATTTAACCTGATCTACAAGTGTTTTTTTTTTTTTTTTATTCTCTTAAGAATCATAATAAATTGTTATAATTATCACACTTTGATATTTAAAAATGTCCATAAGATATAATTGCTTGGTTTGTTGCACACTTTTAGGAGCGTTCAGTAGGAATTTATGGCGATGTTTACATTGGGTTCACTCAAACAATTTATTTTGACGCAAGTCAAAACTATGTACAGTGCGCCCTCGGAAAAAACAACTAATAGAAATTCGATTGGTTGCGTTTATTGAGTTTATTGCAATAACCGAGTAACAAAAAATTTAATAAAATTTAATCCATGCATTCAAATTTGACTTGAAAATTAAAGTATCAAAAATTAAAGAAAATTTATTTTATTTACCTAATCTATTTCAAAAGAATTTAATAACGGAATCAATACATTTTCTGTCAGAATGTTTTTTTTTTAAATAACGTTAAATAACTTATGGTAATTTCAACCAAAAAAAAAATCTTGAAAAAACAATATAGAAATAAATAAAATCCTGTCAATGGCCAGCTAGCTGAGTTTTTGCCGAGTTACTTCAAGTGACACTGAGTGTTATTCAGTCCACCATTCTGCAAATGGTTGATTTGTTGTATTTATAAGTTTCACAAAGCGATTGAACAGATTCACCATAACTTAATTTAGTTCAAATCTCGGCCTTCTTCTTTATTGACAGTTTGGGAACTTTGTTAACAATGGCCATGGCTTCTTAAATAAAACTTACAATTAGTTACCGACCCGAAAACGAAAAAATACATCCCAAATACACGTACGATCAAGAAAAGTACAATATTCAAAGAAAAGAAGTTGTAAAATAACTGCCAGTTACAGTCTTGGTAAATTCCAGAAAATAGAAGCGCAGAATGAATGAAAAAAAGAGATCATAGTTGGAAAGTTGCGATTACTGAGTCAATTTTTTTTTGAAAAGTTGCAATTACTGAGTCACTAATGGTGAATTTTGGGTGTTGCTTTAATCGAGGTTTTGCGTTTATCGAGGGTTGCTATTACCGAGGGCGCAGTGTATTTTGCTTAGACATAGTGTGAATACACGCAGTCAAGTTTGACGTCTTTCACAAGTTTTGTAAACGTTGTTCTGCTTAAAATTATTACATTTTCGTAAATATATTCACTCCAGCGCCACCAAATTTTGTCAGTTTTTTTTTTTTGTTATAATTTGTATACGGTGTGAAGTAGCATCAAATCGGACCAAAAAGGAATAATCATTTTATGCGAGCGCAGGGCCATCAACATAGTCAAAATCGGTTAAGCCGTTTCCAAGATTATCCGAAACAAACATGCAGACACAAATTAAAAAAAAAATTATTTTTTGTTAAAGGTTTTTGTTAGAAGTTTAGTTTCAAGTGCCTGATTGAAATGTCAATTTTGTGTATGTGTATAGATAAAGTAATTGCGAATAAATTTCAATTACAAATTCAAAATTAGTGAAAAGAAACATATACAAAATAAAACACAAAAATATGTGGAAACTATTTTAATCCATAAATGCCAGAACACCAAATATCAATAAAAAAAATCACAGAGATTAAAAAAAACGGCATCTAGCTCTTACTATAAAAACTGGGTGATAGATAATGTCAAAATAAATCGGTTGAGAGAAGCCAACAAACACTGTATGAAAGAAAATAGTTTTAGAACACAGATTTCTGTATAATTTATGTACGTATGTAATACCAATATCTCTACCAACAATTATGTACATTAAAATGTAAAGCCAAACCACCACCTTTGATTAGAAAAATAAGCAGATTCGCCCTATATCTACATGTTAGTGAATGGATATTCTGCCAATTTATTTATTTTTATTTTTTTTTTATTCAATTTTTTTTAAACATTTTTAACACATTTCATTCCGACATTTCTGCCAGCTGCCAAAAATACAATTGATAAGTTGTGACTAGAAAGGTCTAAAATTTCCAATTTATACGATTGCTCAGAAATCACCCATAAATTAGTCACATTTAAGCATAACTTTGTTACAATGATGACTCTAAAATCAATAATTAACAAAATAACAGAAAAACAAAATAAACAATGAAAGCTAAATAACTAAACAAAAAAATTAAAATTTTGAAATTTCAAATATTAATTCAATAGCAAGTATTTTCGATCACCAATAACAAGTTGTTATTTCTATCTGCTAATACCTGTTACTGATATATTTAACCATCCCTAGCTGTGAAAGCTGACTACATTTTGCAAGCAATTTCAAAACGTTCAGTGACGTGTTCAGTGTGGAATTTTCTGTTATCAGCTGTTGTGATTTAAGGTTCAGTGAAATGTTCTAAAACTGAATACAAGCAGGACTTTTTATTCAGACTTTTGAGTAAGATAAAACTAGAACAGAATTGTGAGAATTATCAAAATTATGTTTTTTTTAATTTTAGTTTTTTAAGTTTATATTACTAAATACTACAAATTGCCATACCAAATATAAAAAAAAGACAAAGAAATTTTCTATAAACAAAATGAATTAAAAAAACTACTTTAAAAATATATTTTCTACTAAGAATCATGTGATTACGATGTGAACGAACATAAGAGCGAGTATGTGCGATCCAGTCGTGCATTTTTTTTAACAATCATTGATATTTAGACCTATTCTGCCACATCTGTTATTCTGCTATGAATTTTCAGTTAAGGTGCGTCCATATTATTCTGGTCGTGACGTTCGGGTTTCTTTCATGGATCCATTTCTTTCGGTTTGAATTTAGTTCGGTTTCGGCATGGACCAAAGGACGATCGGGACGTCCATACATATTCGGCTTGGCCGCTCGGCATAGGCCGATTGGCATCGTTCGGCATAATATGGACGCGCCTTTATGATGCATAACAGATATTCACCATAAAAGATATTTTATAATTGGCATTTAGGAGTTCGATCTTTTATAAAAGCATGTTATGTAACTTCGCAAAAGAAACATTTATACAAACAGACCCGTTTCGCGTAGATAAATAATAATCAATCTTTGTAATTTTTCAATAACAGTTCTTGAATTTAATATATCCAATATAAAAAGTTGTACAAAAACGAACTCCGGCAAGATAAGCACTTCCGTTTACGTTTCATCCACCAAAATGTGTTCTGTCCTTTCGTGTTTTGAAATAAATACTTTGAAATTACTTTCATATTTGTGTTTGTTATTATGTATTTTAATAATATTTTGTTATATCTGTCCTTTTCAGAACAATTCATTAACGAAATGAAAGTTTTTACTTAATATATTGAAATCTTTTATGATAAAAGTAACAAAAATGTGTCTTTTACTCTTTTATGATTCATAAAAGATTCCATAACAGATTGTGGCATGCTAAATAACAAAAATGCAGTTCGTAAAAGACTTTTTAAGAATTTCGAAGTTTTTACAGCTCATAAGCTGATTTCTTAACAGATTTTATAGCAGATTTAGCATGCCGAATACCAAAATTATAATTCATAAATGACTTTTTGACAGCTCAAACGTTTGTATGCGAATTCATATCAAAATAGCAGAATAACAGAATATAAGATCTCGCTGAATAGACCGTTTTTTTTAAATGTTACAAATATTGCAAACAAAATCAAATTTAATTTTTATTCTTGAAATAACTTACGCCTAAAATTCAAAATTTATAGTAAATGCTAGATAACACCTTGAATCACACAGTTTAAATATGTGTAAATCTCTTTTATTTACATCGACCAAAAGCACTACAATGCCTGAAAATATACTATATTACGTCGAAAATAATAAATATTTTTGGATGCTTTTGAAAACAAAAATCCTCAAGGTATACTACTGAAATTAATTGTACATATTTTTTTTTAAATAACTATTGCATACTCTTTGCCAATACATACTACTTACGCCATCTGTACCCAAATAGCTCCGAGTCATATATACTTGTATAAATATAATTGCATAATGTTAGGCAAGCTGTTGTTTTATTTCTTGTTAAATCAAACTCACGGTTGTTTCGCAACAGTTTAGATACATAATGATAAATAATTCAAGCAACATACCTGCAAATAAACAAGAAAAACACAAACAAATTATTAGTCACTTGATTTTCTAAAAAAGGAAAGATTAATAACAATATTTAATTTTATTAAGAGCTTTTTAATTCAACAAAAAAAAAAACATAATCCCGCATAGCTTTTGTTGTCACATACAACATAACAATTCAAGTGGCATTTTGCTAAGAGTAGTAGGCTTTAAACTCTTCCAGTTGGGTTAATGAATAATATTGGCGCTGGTTTAGCTGGTTGAATGGCTGCTGCTAACAGGATTTAACCAAAACCCAAGACTCATTATGCTGCCATACAGAGAACGTACTCATGTAGAAAACCGGATTACATTGGATTTACAATGTGTATGCGATACGGTTCCCTCTGGTGTTTGCCTTTTGACCTGAATTTGCATATACCTACATTACATATGTACAGTATATATATATATGTACATATTTGCTCCAGAGATATTCCTGTACCTAGACTGTATAGATACATAAGTATGTATATGCTCATTTCTCTTTTCCTCATTTCATTACAAGGATTACTTCGTATACAACCACTCATCTATGGCTTAAGCCCTGCTTGGTGCAATTTAAGGTTGAAGAGCAAAAAAAAAAAAAAAAAAATGGGGGAATAAGAGTGCAGAGGTCTTCTCGGCACTTAAACCTACTCCACACTTTAAGTCGGTTCCTATTAAATCAGCGGCAGCCAACATCAGATGCAGATGCCAGATCAGCATAACAACAAGGACAACGACGACGGCGAAACAAATGAACCAGGCTGATTACAATTATTCGAAGCAACTTCATGGATAAAACAATAATGATAATAAGAACAACAAACAAATTAACAACAACGACTGACTCTTTGAAATGGCGAACATTCGGCTGTACCACAGAAGGAGACAATTTAATGACACACATTTATTTGATGCTGGGGTTTCACTCGAGTGTAGAGTTGCCGTTTTCTACGAAATTCAACCCATTTTTTATATAAAACACGATGAATCATTTGGTTAGGAATAATATTTTTGTATAGCAACACACTATTGAGGCAATTTAAAATACAGATATTTTATTATGGTTTTCTTTAATTGGAGAATGGGAATATTTTGAGAATGATTTTCAAAATATCATAAGCTTTAACGGAGCAGGGATATTTTATGTTTTCGTTAAGGGACAGTTTGCTTAGCATACTTTTGAGCAAAATTTGCGTTTAGGAGTTTTCCCAATTACTGCTTAAGGTAGCATAGACCTAAACCCTTGCACACAAATAAACTTAGACATCAACTCAGACAAGCGGACTACGAAGAATAATGTGTTTTTTCCCATTCAGAATACAGTTTACATAATCTATTGACCACAAACACAATAAGGGTATTTAAAAATCAGATAAAATTCTCTCGATTATACAAAAGTATAAGTATCAAAAAACACATTGCTAAGTACGTAATGCACTCAATAGAGGGTTCATTAGGGCCGGGGACTCTCCCTTGTGCTATTGTGGACATTTTGCTTCGGCAAGAGTCGCGCACCTACTCTATCCAAATTTATATGCAATACCGTGTTATATTAAAGTTAAGTAAACTAATAAAACGTCAAATAAAATTGTTTAATAAAGTAGAATCTGAAAAAGACGAACACTTTTCCACCCTTGGGTTGTTTTAAATGATGAACGCCTTAAAATCTACTCGAAAAAATTAAAGCTTTATTGTTAATAACGTTTCTTTCTTGTTTACCTTTATTTTGTGGTGGTGTTATGTTTTAGTTACTGTATTAATACATAGTATCTGTACCTTTGGACGCGGTTTGCCTTAAATTTTGTGTAAATTCTTTAGGCCATTTCAGCTATCAACTATGGCCGATGTATCAGCAATAACGAGACTTTTTTCTTCGGGGCGACAATCTAATTTATAACTAGAGCAGTTTTTTTTGGAAGAAAAATGTATAAATAAGTCCGTTTTTTAAACTCTTTTGAAATTTTTTTTTATTTTGTTATAATTTTTTTTAAATAAAATAAATGTTATTTTGGTATGTTTTACTTAAACCCATTTTCGGTCCCTGAAAAGATAAACAACTCGAAAATATGATCCGGGTATGTTTTACATTTATCTGTTCATCTTTTCGAGATTCTACTGTAATTTAAGTTCTGGGAACCCTACAATATTCTTTATTTGCTGAGCAATGTCTTTATTGACACAACCATTGATCCAAGAATAAACCTCATGTCGATGACAAAAAACGTTTATCGATGACAGTTAAAATTTCTACGCACAAGATTGATTGATAGTCCCCCGGCATAAAAAACCAAGATATTTGCGTAAGATATTGTATAAGTGGACTCACAAATACCAAGCTGTTGGATCTACTTTCAACTCTTTCTTGAACATATGCAAAATTGTATTAAGTCGTCATTTTTCTTATGCATTTCGTTACAACGTTATCTGGGAAAGATGATATTGTGAAAAAACAGTCAAGGTGAATAGTGATCTCAGTCAACTGCTATAAAATTATATACATTTTTGGAGCACATAATTATAATTTTGGAACCTAATTTCTTTAAAATTTTGTCACAAGGATTTTTAAATTTAAAAATGACACCGGCAGTTAGAAATCTGACAATTGATTTGACAGATAACTCCACAAATACTCTTTTAGCAAAAACTGATATTTGAAGCCTTACTTTTTCTTATCGATTTAAAGTTAGTAGCTAATTTCTATGGTCGAAACGTCGATTGTCTTGGTGTTGGATGACAGCGATCGCGACACACAACTTTTTCATTAAGAGCTTAATTCGGGCAGGGATTGCTAAGAAGTTGAGAAGTAGCACAAAAAAAAAACATTTAATTTAGTGTTTAACATTTCCATGGCATCGTCGCGAAGTTGAGTGCGATTAGGGAGGTTCACCTTCTCAATTATGTTTGACAATCACGGCATGATGAATTATTGATGCATAAAAACCATTATTAGCAACTTGAGGCCTATAACACAATACATTAAGTGCTTGTTGAACAAGTGAAATTCAACAACTTTTTAAAAATTGTGTAACGCGGAACAATAAGTCCAGGAGAACCATAACAATTGTTTTGGATTCATTCAACAAGTGGGAAATTTCACGGTTTCTGTAACTGGAACGAAAAGAGTTAAAAAAAGAGAATAAACTTGTTGTAGATTTCAACCGACACGGATTAGTTCAATGTCAACAAGTTAGAAATAAGCACTTGCAGTATAGTGTTAAATAGATGATTACATCGGACGGATCTTGAGAATTTATTTAGTGGCCTAGAGTATTGTGATTTTTTTTTTATTCTGAATCGGACAGTGATAGTGAGGGCCAAGGACAGGCAAAAGTGTTCAAGGAAAGAATAAACTTTGAAATAGAACCCCAAAAATGTTTGTGTGCCGTAGAAGTTGTTGACTATCTTACCAAAAGTCTCTCCCACAAATTACGTTCCTCCACTAATGAAAGTAAGGCACCAAGTCTAAGACAGAAAATAATGATCGCCTTATATTGGTTTGGAACTGGATTTCAATATCATGTTATATGAGATGTTCATGGTGTTCACAAAAAGACAGTTGGCGATGTATCAAAAAAGTCACATTTGCAATAAATACTCGTACTTACTTTTTTTCGGAAATTTTAATATTCATCTTGGTAGATTTACTTGTTCAACTAATTCAACAAGTGAAGGGAAATTTTTTCTATTGACAATTGTTAGTTTTTATTGTGTTACAGAAATGATTTTCACTTGTTGAACAAGTAATTGGTGACTAGTTGACTTGTTGTTCTGTGTTATAGGGCCATGGTGTCAAAATGACTTATCATTTGGATGTTCATCATGGCAGACGCTTAAGTAGCAGCTCAAAATTTTAGAGGAAGAAAGGAAAAAAAACAAGGGGGAACGAATTTTGACTAAATAGTAGTTGAACAGAACATTCAAAATGTTCTATCTTTTAATTAGGGTTTATGTATGCACGTCGTTTTAATAAAAATCGCTCACTTTTCACACTTTGTTTCCCCCTCCGGAAAACGGTGGCTTTAAGACTTTTAGGTGACGACTTGAACTAAATATTATTGAAACGTCGAAATATAGTTCGTAAATTTTTCCAATTTAATATTTTGCTTCGGAAAAAGTTGATTTTAGACTTTTTGGGTGAAATTTGGAAAACAAATATTATCCAAATGTCAAAATATAGTATGATGTCTACCTGTCAAGTCATGAACTGTCAAAATCGATTAAAGGATGGCTCCGATTTAAATGGATTAGACAAACTGTACAAAATTCAAGTTTTACCTCAGAAAATTCGAAATTTTTACTAAAACACGAAAGAAACCAAGACAAAGGATGATACCAAGACCGAGACGAGACTATTTAGTATGAAATCTTAAACAACTGGCAGAACTAGAGATGTACAACAGGGAGTGATTAATACTCTCGGCATAGGATGGCGTAAAAAGCACTCGTCCCTTTAGGAAATTCTCCACTCATATGCCCACAAACGCCAGTAACTTATTGATATAAAAAAAAACGTAACCATTTTTGTCGTAAAACTCAAAATTTCAAAAACGATTTCGAATGGCTCTAAAGCCAATTTTATTATCCCATGCAGGCATCCCTGCACCAGAAGAGAATTTCACAAGTATCAGAAGTTGGCTGCCAACTAGTAATTCCCTTGACTGCGAAACGCTTTTTATAAGCGCATGATGGCTTTTCATGAAAAAAAAATCAGCCATAGGAAGCACTTTGGAGAGTGTTTGTATCTACGTCAATATCAAATTCTTCAAAACTTTTAATGCGAGAGGAGTATGTATATGCGAGAAATCCCGGAATGCAGCTAAACAATTGCTGGCTGAAGCCAATGAGTAACTTCAGAGCATTCTTGATGCAGTTGGCTGTATGTCTAGTGTGTGTTGTGTATCTACTAGATATTATAATAGTTGGTGCACAACTGCAATGAGTTTCCGGCTCTCCAAAGATACCATTGTTTGAAATAGAGGTGATTTGTATATTGGGGAAAAACGGGAGGAAGTAGTAGAGATATTTCCATGCAGCATGTCCGCATTGTCACTGCAAAACAATAGCTAATGGCACCTTTTATTTGAAATTTTTTTCTAGTTTAAGTGTTGCAAGTAATTTAGGCGCCTCAAAGGGGTGCGTATATAATTTGCGGCGGTACCTACATTTAGTTATACATATATATATGAAGGAGTCTATATATACGAAAATATGGAAAAATGATTGTACTTTGGCAAGTTGTGTCGGATGATTGCGAGAGGGTTTATTGACCAACCACCATATTCCACTAAATATTTATACGGGTGAACATTAAACAAAGGAGGTTTTAACCTCAGGTGCTTTTGACGGTCAGGAAGTAAATATATTCTGTTGCTGTTGTTCCGCAATGTCTACAGGGGTTAATCACCTCCAACGGATTTGTGTTTAGGGTTTTAGTTTGAGGGGCAAAGGTGATTAATATTTGGTGAACGCACTCAAGGCGAATTTTCGAATTATTGTTAAAGGGTTCAAGGCGTATCTATTTAGAGATGCGGAACATTATAATGCGGCAAAATCAATTAAAGATGCAATAAGATGAGACTTGTCTACTTTTGTGATATCGACTTTAAAAACGCATTCGATAAACAACTACGAGGTGTTAAGTGCAATGTCCCAAAGACAAAACGAGGAAATCAACGTGTAGATTGATCATTGAAAAAAAATAGAAATGGTCGAGCAGATGTCTCCAATTCAAAGTTGGGCTACACCAAGGAAGCGTCTTTAGGCCTTTTCTTTATATAACTGATTGATGGCTATATCTTCTTAAAGATAAAATGACAAGCCCAGAAGTGAATCAGTTATTCTTTGCTGACGATAGAGCCATAATTAGTAGGATCCTACATTTTACAACAAGCCGAATATCTTCGAGAATAATATGGCCTATACAGACGTGCGCATGTTTGGTCTGGTGACGGAGGAGGAGTGCGGCGGCAAAACAACTAACATCTCTCCGTGTGTGAACTGGTCAACAAAGACATGATATTTTAGTATTTTCTGTTTGCTGAATGTCGGTAAGGCAGATTATAAAGTATAGGAAATATTGGGTTTGTGTCCTTGACTACTCGATGAAAGTCTCCAAATATGGTAGTTTATAGGAACTTTGTTATTGAATAAAGTCCGTTAGTGTTTTAAAAGTAGTACAACTATTTACAATATCTTTGCAGACAGATAGGCCCCAATCAAATCCATTTCTTTAATCACAAGGTCAAAACTAGCAGATCGGTGCCCCAACGAATTGAACTCGGTCACTCTAATCTGGACCCCACGACATAGTGACATACAATATAATGAAAGCGCAGACGAATTGCACAAAACCGGATCATCGCTTGAACCGAGTCAAATCGTTTCCGGAATATTTGGAAAGTCAGGAAAGTCTTAGAATTCACCAAACTTTTCTCAAAACCGCAGACAATATAATGAAGAATCGACAGTTGTCGGATTTCGAGAATTCTTTGGCCAGATATCTCTAAGAAAAAAGCAGAATTACCCTAGGGCTGAACAGACAACTAATATCCTCCTGATGGGCATCATAACGGGTCAAAACTCAATGGGAACCCACATGATCAGAATGGGCAGCAGGCCTCGAAGAATATTTTTTCGATGAACTGGACGAGTCTTTACCAAGCCACTTAATAAAATCCTGAAATTTAAAGATCAGGATGATTTAGGTAGGCGCTCCACACCTAATCACTCCCACTTACTACCCTCTGTTTCTTTCCTCCTTAAAGTATTCCACTACTATCCTAGAAACCGCAATGGATCCACTGAAACCTGTTTTATGTGAGGCGGCTTGCCGTTTGCACCACTGTTTCTAACCTAACTTATGTTCAAGGAAGTTCCCGGGAAGTCTGGACTCAAAAACCCTATCTTAGAAGAAAACTGACCACAACCGACTCATCTGGTGTATTGTCATATATTAGGTGGGACAAAAGTTGTCATAATTTTGGAGTATGCTATAATTTTCAAAATGGCGACCGGAAAATGTTAATTTTACTTGGACGAAATACAAGTCAAAAAGACGTTGTAGACCTAAGATAGATTTTTTCTTAAATTTTGACTAAATGCATGTAAGTATTAGGGTCTCTGAAATGCAACCTGGATTAAACGCAACAATGGATAGGGCTATAGGTGTTTCACAGGGGCATCCAGTTTAAATTGGAGATACAGAAAACAATGCGAAGTATTATATCCACAGAGCAATTGACACATTCAGATTGACATTTGCCGCCATCTGCAAAAATTATAGTACCTTCGGATAGGATGACAACTTTTGCACCACCTTCAAAATGTCCAAAATGGAATATCATACGAAATTCCGATACAATTACAAAGAACGGGATGCAGATCTTAAAGCACGTGTTATAAGCAAATATCTTTAGACAGACAAGGAACAACCCAAAACAGAGAAACTTTGTCAAAATCATCCCGACGAACCCAACAGGAAGATCACTGGGTGTGAAGCTGTAAAGTGTTATGGTTTGATCCTAGTCAATATCATTTATATCGCAAGTGAAACAGAATTCATATTTCAAGTTCCAACAAACACCAATTCTAATCAAAGTTTCTATATCGAAGCTGTTTGGATTATTGGATGAATTTAAATGATTCTTAAATATGAAATATAATGAATTTAAACGAAATTAAATCAACGTTTCCGTATCCAGCAGTCACTATGTATTCAAAAATTGACAAGTAAAATGTTTTGGCTTCGATAAACTTTCTATAAAGTTTCATTTTGCAGCGTAATTATGTTTAAAAAAAGTCCTAGTCTGTGCAGTAGTTTCTTTGAGGTTGTTTAAAATATGCAATAAAAATCTTAAATTAACATACTTTTTAGTAAGTTAAGAGGTTTTAATGGTTGTTACCATAAAATCTACATAATTTATTAGCGAAATTTTAAGGAAACTTCAAAGGCAGGAAATAGTTTCTATATATTATTTTTAAGCATATTTGTAGTTTTCTTTGAAATTGATTTACTGTAACGATGAGTTTTTGATGTGCAAATAACTTCTTACACATTTCAAATTCGAACTAATTTATCTTTCAGATAAAACACATATTTATTCGAAAACAAAAATAAGTATTATGTAAGAACTTCCTCATATACCTACTCATATAAAAGCTTCCAGCTTCTTTTGCATAAATATTTTTGTGTGATCAATTATGCCTCGTATCTCAAAGCTCATCTCGTAACCCGTACGTCAAGTATTTACCTGTCAATTAAATGACCATTCACACTATCATGCCATGTTTGGACTTCCAATAGCTCTGACAAACAAAAAATAAACACATTAGCAAGGTCACACCTTAATTGTACACAAGATTTTCTCATTATTATCTTGCCCACAGTACTATAGTCTTATGCCAGCAGGTAGTTACAACAATACAATACAACAAGATGTGTGTATTTTGGTCAGATTGTTTAAGTTAGGCGAGGTGGTGATTTCCGACACATTGCGTGTGTCAATTAAATTTGAACAATGTGAATGGATCAACATAATATTCTAACACATAATACCACGAGAAATGTGCTAAAAGATCCATGTTCTTTTGGGATGAATGATTCAATTAACTTGTCGAAGATACACTTCACATTTCTTAATTAAATTATGGAGTATAGCAGCCAGTTGGCCATTCATCTTGTCTTGTCTTCTTAGAAATGTGGGTTGCAAATAATAAAGTGAAAATTATTGGCTAAACAATGTAGCTACTTGTTCAAACATTTTAGAAAAAATAATTAATTTAAAATAGAAAATCTTCTATGGAAAGTGCGAGTGTCTGTCTATTTAACTTTCGTCATCCATTAATTTTAGCTAAGCTCTCTCAACTAAAGAGCATACGATAATTGAATATAAATTTTGTATCTACGTACGTGAAAACGCATTCAAAACACCCACACGGCTGAAGCGTGTCGTATCAGAGAGCGCGTACCTTTCATCAGTTCAAAGTATGTAGTATTTAGATTCGTTTTCTTGTTAAAAGATACAAAAGTATCTATCTAAATGCGCGATGGTGAACGACCAAAAGGATGGATTCCATTGTAAACAAAATTACATTCACGTACAAGTACGGTGTGATGGCTCAGTAAATTAAAAATAAATTTGCAAACAAAACACCTACCTATGATATGTGTGGAGCTCGCCGGAGAAGGAAACATGGCAAAATACAAATTTAACTTAAGACGAATGCCAGAGATTGTTTTGAAGTAGTTTTGCACACCTATGGCGATGAAGATGATGATGATGTGTGTATTTTCATGCCACTTGGCCTCTAAGTATCTAATTCCTATTTGCAGTGTGCTAAAAGATTATACTATGTACAAATGTCATTCAGAGCACTCGTACCTTGCTTTATATGGTATAGTGGCCCTCGTGAAGGTCACCATCGCCGCGCCTTACATCAATTTTCTATCTGAGGGCATATTCGCAGAGATAGATGTACTACGAGTAGATTTAACACATGCTGAGAATATGTGCAAATCGAGATGTTTTTTTTTTTTTTTTAAGAAAATCCAATGTGATGACTACAAGATGGCAGCACATGGTGTACGAGTATAGAGTTTGTTTGATTTCGTTACGCAGAGATTGTGTGTACAAATGTGTGTTTTCTGATTGACAAGTTTATTTGCGGTTGAATAAGGTCGGATTGCTGCTTGTTGGAAGTTGAAGTATTTATTGACTTTATATCACTCGCAAATACTTAGGTATATTTGTTTGTATGCAGAGCCTTGCGGCACTACTGCGGCGGCGGTTTTTAAACAACATGTCAGGGTGAAGTATATAAGATTTTATTCCGATCCGTGATGGAGTGATGAGTATATCGAATGTTGTTAATGACCTGGGGCTGAGAATATCTAGGTATAGCGTGTATAGTCGGAATTTTTATTACAAAGGACAAAGGGAACATTTTTGTGCAGAAGTTTTTTTTTCTGTTTTTAAAGAAGAAAATGTATGGCAGGTGGCAAGTCTTTTTCTTTAAAAAACATTCTGAACATAATGACTAATTGCAGCGATTAATCTTCAAAGTCGAGACCGTGCATTTGCAAATAGTTCGTTACGTGCGCTAATTTCAATATTTGCCACGAAACGAGTAAACAATGTAGTATTATATTTTACGAAAGAAATAACTAAACAAATAAAAGATTTCACATAAATGTTTCTGAAAGCGTTTTCAGACCAAAAAAAATTAAAAAATATGTATTATTTGAAAACTTTTCCAGAATATTAAAAACAAACAAAATAAAATGCACGACTGGATCGCACGAACATGCTCTTATGTTCGATCACATCGTATGCAAAAGATTTCTATTAAAAATCTAAATTTATTTTTAAAGTCGATTTTTACTTTATTTTTTATATATACAAAGTTTCTTTAATTTTTTTCTATAAAAAAATGGTATGACAATCTTAAATATTTAATAAAATAAACTTAAAAACAAAAGATTACATTGGCTTAATCAAAGAAAAATAATTCAAAATTCTGAAATAAATACGAGTACTTAAACTAATTTAAGCTCAAAAAAAGTACGCCATTTTATTTCTTATTAAAATTTGAATTTATGAAAAAAAAAATTTTAAATCTGTGGAGCGGTTTCTGAGAAAAAAATTTTTTTAAACTTTTCGAAAAAAAATAAAGATTTTTTTTTAATTCAGGAACGCCAAATCATAGGTATTCAGCAAATACACATAACTATATTTTTTGAGAAAAATTTAATTATCAGTTTTCAAAATAAGTTTTTTAAATTTTTTTTAAGAAAATGCTTTTAAATATACAAACAAATATTAATTAAAAATATTGGTACGCAGTATAAATTGGGCAACCTAAACCTATATATGTATGTTTGAAATTTCGAAAGAATCGGTTAAGCCATTTATGAGATATTCGAAATAAAAAAAAAACGGTCCTATGGAAAGTACCGGTTTTCGTCATTTAAATTTTGTTTTCAATCATATGATCGGTCGTACCTAAAAAGCTGCACTGATTTTTTTTAATCAAAATCGTTGGAGCCATTTCCGAGAAAAATAGACTTTAACGTAAAGGTTTGAGATCAAAAAAAATTTCAATTTCCCTTGGTACAATACCTAAAAAACTCTATGTACAAAGTTTGAACCAATTCGGCCCATCCGTTTGGGCTGTAGGTGTCTACGAGTATACATACATACAGACAGACTGACAGACAGACATACAGACGGACAGAATTTTTAGACTATCTTTTTTGGTTTTCGCTATCATCGTACTGTCCTGTTTGATTATTATCTCAAAAGTTTTTTTTTCGACGAATGCATAACTTGCCTTATAGTACCTATAATCGCAAGTAAACTGTTTCCCACTAGAGGTATCAAAAATGACATTCGTTCACAAAAAAAAAATTACATTTTGCTTTTTAATGAACTGATTTTTTTTTAAATAAAAATCGTTGCAACCATTTTTAAGGAAAATAAGATTTAACTTTTTGTCTTAAAACAATGACTCGCGGATTGACAAACAGGAAGAACTGTAGGACCCACTTCTCTCGTCTTCTATATGAATTTAGAATGGATAATTTAACGAATTGTTTGGCGGTGCAAATAAAATGTATCTTCATATTAGTTTGTGAAATATACAAGATGGTCAGATCTTAACGGTATCTACAGTCAGAAATGGAAGGAACCGTGGGGTTCAATGCAGACTGTAAGACGACTACGAAAAAGTCATATTGATTTTTTTTTTCACTTTTAAGAAAAAACAAATGAAGATTTTTGTTAAGGAATACCAAAGGCGAACTAACACTTCAAAACTTCAAAGTGCCACGAAAATAAAGTAAGAAATTAATTATTGAATAACTTTCTTGTCTATGTTTTTTTTTTCAGAATTAACATTGAAAAACTTGTGAAATTCATAATGGTAAGACACAGCATGGTAAGACATACACAAAGATCCGTATAGAAATTTCTTTCATGTTCGAAATGCTCAAAATTTACCAATTGGTCCAGGGTTTTCAGCAACAAGGGCATGAATGAAAGACTTGGTGCTGTTCAAAATGATGTGAAAATTGCTCGGGTGCAAGTTAGTATTAAAGAAAATCTCGAAACTTCCACCAGGCGAATTTTTCAGCAGCTGAGGATGTCAAGGCGGCATTTGTAAAGATTTTTACGGCAGTTTACACCATATTCTATATAAGATTCAATTGGTTCAAGATTTGAAAGCAAATGGTCCAATGGTACGCTCGGCCTTTTCAAGAATTGTTCCGAGAGAACAAAAGGTTTATTCACAAATTCATAATGAGCGGTGAGGCCTTTTTTCACCGTAACATAACGTGAACAAACAAAATTGCAGAACACCGTGCATCAATAACATTAAATGCACCCACTTAGAGGGAAATAACCTTAGAGAGGATCATAGGACAATACTTTTTTTGAAAAAGAACAAGTTGCGGTTCTGGTGGATCACTTTCAATACCAGGGAATGATTGACCATTTTGATGAGAACAATTCATAATAGTGGTTTCAATTCAACAAGATGAAACTACAGTTCACACAGCCTTTCCAGTTATGGCTCTCCTGAGGGAAATTTTTGTTGATCGGATAATGTCGCGCTTTTCTGATTTTAACTGCGCACAGCTTTCGCTCAATTAAAAAGTAAGGTAAATCCTAACAATACATATGGGTCACCCTGTATAAGTAACGAGAAGCAAAAAAACATTTTCCCAACAATAAATTCGGGAACTATCAGAAGCAAGTCGCATTTCTTCGTGTGCCGTTTGCAAGGCATATTAAAATTGACATAAGACCTATACTAGTTAAACGTTTTGGAGATCTTTTAAGCACACGAAAAATTCAAACCAAATTATGTTTGCCTGCACTGTGCATACATTGAAAACGAAAATCTTGATTGCGGTTTGCGGTTATTCAGTTCAATAAGCCATAGATGCCATAACCTTTTGACACCATAGAAAGGAAGTCGTTTTTCTATAAGACATACTGTCTACGAATGTCGATAAAAGTGCTAAGTGTAGTGAAATACATTTACGTGAACAATAAAACAGCCGTTCGAAATGGAAATAAAGGGTATGCCTGATTTATCACGACAACTTGGGTCAAACAAGGGTGCCTCTAAGACCGCTTCTGCTTTCTATTTTTTTTGTGTTGAGAACATTTCATCAGTTCTTCCTGAAGTAATAAAATTGGCTGGCGTTGGTATTCAAATTTGTATTTGTATGTATGTCCTAAGTTTAGACGAGACTCCAAATATTACACAATTTATGATTTATAAGCTCCAGTTTGATTGTAGTATTTGGAACCTCTCAATTAATACCAACAAGTCGATATAGCAATGATTTTCCGGAATGGAACTTGCAAGATACGCTATTTAGGGGAAGTGTCCTTGGGAATAAAATATTGACTAATGGCTAGTTAAAGAGTTGCTACCAATAAGAACCTCGAAATTATAATTACGCTTGAATATTCTTTTAAAACATTACCTGCCAAGAAATCAAATAGACGCAAAAGCCATTAATAACAATTGGAAGGGAGTTCTTGGTAAGAAACACGTGGCTCCCACCACCAATTATATACTCATTAAAGAGCCAAAAGATCGATTATGTGTTATGCTGGTGGAGAAGTAAAGTAAGAACCTATTGAGGGATTTCATCAAAAAAAAAAAAAAATATTTTAGCTTCCGGAAAATACCCCTACTTCGAGACCGGTGTTCTATATTGCTCTATACATTTTCGCTAAGATTGTATATTAGCTATAATCGAAAAGTTAATGGCATTAGCAAATTGGCTTCCCAATTCATAGTCAAGCAACTACTTTACGATCCCGCTAGGAATTGCTACACAACGTTCAAATAGTTGACAGAGGATGGAATGGAAAGGAATCATTAAAATATTGCTGGCAAGGATCGACCATAGTCGATTTTTCAAACTTTACAAATCGTTCGGAATTACAAAAGGCAAACGTTTTTTGTCCTAATTTTCGCCAAATGTCAATTTCACTGAAGTTCTGTGCGGGGAACTACTCATATAAACTAAAACTACACAAGTGGCGGTGCTTAAAACAAGTGTATGAAATATAAAATGCACGTCTTGCTCTTATGTCCGATTTATCGCATGCAAGAGATTCTTAATAGAAACGCCTAAATATATTTTTAAATTAGTTTTTACTTAATTTTTTATTTACAAAATTTCTTTAGTTTTTTTCTAAAAAAAAAATGCAATGACAATTTTAAATATTTCATAATATAAACTTAAAAGCAAAATTAAAACAAAAAATGTCCACCTGTTTTCGAAATATTCAAATTAAAAAAAAAAGGAAAAAATGGTTGTATGCAGATAGGGGTTGAGAGGGGCTAAAAGTAACACTTTTTACTTAAATTGATGCTGTTTCTAAGATTTTGAAAATCAGTTAGGCAAACTTTTTTTTCTTGAAAAGGCAATATTTCAGACCAGAATTTGTAAAAATGTAACTGTTAAACAAAAAAAAACGTGATGTTACGACTTACTCTATTTACGTGGAAAGTTGTAACATATACCGGGGTAAATTGTAACAAAAACCTCTTTAAAAAAAAAATAGAAATTTATAAACAAGATTAACAACAACAAAATATAGCATACACCAGCAAAACATACGAAATCAATATTAAAATTTAAAAATTTAATTAATTAATTAATTTTTAATGTTTCTCGAAAAAAGCAAAATCAATATTAATTTTTTGAAAAAAAAAAACTGAATTTAGGCACACAAAAATTATAAATGTAATTAAATATTCCAAAACCAGTCTATTATATATATTTATACGCATAGGAATTTAACTAATTAGCAAGCCAGGAAAACACATGAGCGCCCTCTTTTCTCTTCAACCTTTTGTTGACAACGATATACGTCAAATGGACTTTTTTCTGTTTGTAAAACAAACTAAAGAAAAAAATTAAACGAAACCAAATATAAGAATAGAACACCATTACCATCGTGTTTTTTCCCAAAAATGTGTTTGAAAATATGAACGAAGTACGTTTTTTATTTCTTATAACTTACCACACAAAAACGATACAACTAGTCCCACCCTGAAATTTACCACAAATGACTCAATTAAAAAAAAAAACGAAAAACATTCGTTGCCAATACATAAATAAATATTTAAAAAAAAATAACTAGAACTACATCTTTTCCGAGTGAAGAGGAATACCAAAAATACAACAAAAAAATTATGTTACAGACGTATTAATTTATAACTATTCTATATGATATCCTACACAGATAAAGTCTACTTAACTTTAGCTTTGAAGTAGACGAACATTTTTCTCCTTTACGCGTTTCTTAATTTTCAGGGAAACCCTGTCATTTTACTAGTTACTTTTTAACCCTGTTACTTCTAGACCCGCTCTCTCCTACAGTTAATAAATAAAATTCACGACTGGATGGCACGAACTTGCTCTTAGGTTCGATCACATCGTATGCAAAAGATTTCAATTAAAAATCTAAATATATTTTTAAAGTAGTTTTTTATTAAATTTTTATATATACAAAATTTCTCTTTCTAAAAAAAATTGGTGTGACAATTTTAAATATTTAGTTATATAATCTTAAAAGCATAAAATTAAATCGACTTAATCTAAGAAAAAATAATTCAAAATTCTGAAGTAAATACTTAAACTAATTTGAGCTCAAAAAAAAGTACGCCATTTTATTTCTTGGATAAATTTGAATTTATGAGAAAAAATTTTTTAAAATCTGTGGTGCGGTTTTTGAGAAAAATAGTTTTTTTTTAACTTTTTCAATATTTTTTTAATTCAAACGCCAATTCATAGGTATTCAGAAAATACTTATAACTGTAATTTAAAAAAAAAATTAATGAGCAGTTTTTATTTTTTTTAATGCTTTTAAAAATGCCAAAAAATACTAATTAAAAATATTGGTACACAGTATAAATTGGGCAACCTAAACTATATATAAGTATGAAATTTCGAACGAATCGGTTAAGCCATTTATGAGATAGTCGTCTTCGCTATCATCGTAATGTCATATTTGATTGTTATCTCAACTTTTTTTTTTCGACGAATGCATAACTTGCTTTATAGTACCTATAATCGCAAGTAAAAAATATGTAACACAATATTTGAACAAAAATGAGAATGCACATATAATCGTGCACAGATTTTTTTTTTATCAAAATCGTTAGAGCCGTTTTTGAGATAAATAAAATGGTAGACAAAATTGTACCTGTACTTTTTGGTACTAAAAAATCGATTCAAAAACCTATTTGAGAAAATCACCTAAAATGCCAAATACCAAAACCAAGTTTGAAGAAAATCGTTGTAAGGACAGATAGACAGACATAATTGCGGGATCCACTTTTTTCGTATTCTCTATCATCGCAACTCGATCAAAATCTCAAGTTCGATTTTTTTAAGAATCCAAAACTTGTCATGTACTACCTATGTCTTATACAATCCACCATATTGGTGGATTGCCTATAGGGCAATAAATAATAATATAAAACAATAAACCACGATGTTATATGGTGTGTAACATTTCGAGCATAAATACACTCCTTATCGTGCCTTTTATTAAAAGAAATTAAGAGAAATATAGGTTAAGTCATATTCATTATATGTATCTATTTCTACTATAAACAAAAGTTTAAGTTTAAGAATTACGAACAGTACAGAAAGTTACGCAAAATCAAATATTTGCCTGAAACAACTTGATCTAATTGTGAAAAACTACTTCTTGCATATTTATCGTAGATATAAGTCTCAGCTGTCAAACTAAGTTACAAAACGTATTCTCTTACTAACGATTCATTACGCCTTAAATGAAAATCTAGCATTCAGCTGTGCTTCTCAAAAATTTGTTGACGTCAAAATAAAAAATTCGAAAATATCGACTTAAGATTACTGACATATGTATATTTTCAAATGAAAAACAAAATCCTCCCAATGCAAAAAAACTTATATAATACATATCTCCCCTTCAATAAATCAAATCTGTCATAAATTCACAATCTGATTCTCATTCCCATCTTCGCAATAAAAAATTCCATCATCCTTATTGCATTCTGTATAAAACCTACCTATAAGTTCTTTGGAAGCCGAACTGGTTCTCACCCACAAACAAAAGAATTATTTCTCTCCCCACATTAAAAAAGAAATCGACAAATAAACCAACAACAAAAAAAATTGTTTTTTTTAAGAAATTCCCTTTCTTCTCCCCCAACTGCAACTTCTTGAATATGCACTTAAAAATTCTGGAACAACACTGGATCTAGATTTAAATAAATAAATAACTATTACATGCATATATATGGGCGAGTATAGTATACGAGTATACCGACCCATAGGCTTATTTACACTTTTATACCCCATACAATGAAATTTCTCATTTAACACTGTCAGATTGTTGGTATTGGGAATATAAATAGAATTTAAGAACAGGAGCCCTCCTTCCACTATACCATCATTCAAACTTTGAATATACATACATGAGTATTTTCCAAAAGAAATAATAAATTAATTCAGTGAAAATAAAAAACCGGTAGCTGTCAACACTGATTATGTAAAAAATAAATAAAAAGAAAAATCGAGAGCAGTCAATAATAATAATTTTCCAATTTCCAAGAAAAGAAAATGAAAAGGTTTTTGTTTTTGTATTTTTTTTTTGTTTTTGTTTTTGTTGAAAAAGACAACCGACCCACACTCGTGTATGTGTGTTCTGGTACTCTGGTGGATGGTGATGGTGCCAACTGAAGACACCACAGCATATGGAGTTCGAGGTTCTGAAATATGGTGGATACGTATATCATGGATGGATAACCATTAAGATTTGATTACCCTTTATATTGATGTTGCTAATGAGGTCACATTGATCGAATGGGGATTTGATGTGCATTTGGGCTTAGTTATCACTCAATTTGGATCAACATTATCGAAATCGTTAAAACAGAACTATGGTCGTTTCGGAAGTCATTAGGGACATCGAAATGTGTTTGTTTGATGCCGAAGATAAAGGGTGTCTTAGGTTTAATTTTGTCATAACATCGAGGCTCGTAAGACTTAATCAAAGATATATAGATTTTTAATGTTTGTGCGGCTCAAGTAGTGGTTGTGGTTAGGGCGGCCACATAATATGTTAAAACTTGTTTAGGAAATTCTGTTTAAGGTATTGCAGAAGAAAGTATATGACTTTTTTTTTACAAAATAACACTTTCGAAAATAAGCAGGTACTGACTGGACCTAAGATGGCGTGAAAAAAACTCAATTGCCATTTGGAAGCTTTCAAAAATATGTTGCAGAACTTGACGGACTTCTGACATTTTGCTATCAAGATATTGAAGTTTTAGAAAGTCATGTTTTTTTTAAAAGCCAAATTAGCAATATTTTACTGCAATAATAAGCATCGTCAACAGGCAATATAATTTAGGTGCGCAGTAAATAAAAACTGTTGAAGAGTTAAGATGTTTAGATGGTGCTTAATATGAATTTCAATGTAGATAAATATTTGATTCAGAATGACTGGTAGTAGAACTTGTTCTGTAATGGATAACAGGGGCCTATTTTAGCGCTACTACATCGAGTAAAATGCAGCATTTTGACTGTTGTATTACATCAGTTCAGTTTCACAGATACGTTCGGTTTTTAGTTGTAGTACACAAGTGTATGCAGAATGTGATAGAATAATTGGAAAAATGTATGATTCTTTTTCACAGCTTTTTATCCTACATTGTTGTAGTACAACTAAGAGTCAATTCTTGCTAAGATCTTACAATAAAAATTGTTGATGTAGCAACGAAAACATATAGGAATGTTAGTAATTCTTGTTTGCTAACATAATAATATATAATGTCATAATATTATAAAGTTTAATTTTCATATTTTTTAGTCGTCAAGGAAGAACTAATGCTTTTCTCAAGGAATTTTCTTCTTCGAAGAGCGTTTCGTTTGGTACGTTAACACTCCTTTAAGGAAATACGATGCTGCCAAATATCCATTTTTTTTTTGTATTTTTAATTGTGTCTTGCTTCGAAGAAATAAGGAAATAAGTGCTGGATTAGCATGTGCCTTCATAATATATTAATTAATATTTTCCAACTTGTATACATTTAATATTTTACATTGTACTTTTTTGGAGATACTAAATCAAGATAGATTTAAGCGCACCATAAGACACTTCAAATTAAATACATACATACAGCACTTCCAGTTGTAGTTGTGAGACAAATGTAGCTGATGAAGTTGTAGAATGTATAGTTATATGATGTAGTTGATTTAGTAGCGGTGAAACAGGCCCCAGATTAAAAGAAAACAGCTCTATATAATTTGTAAACTGTTAAATTCCATTTACGAATGGTTATGATTTCGAAGGATTAAAAAATTTCATTGTTTCCACTGAAAATTCGAAATTTTTCAGATTTAATTTTTTGCCCCGGACAAGGGCGATTTTAGAGTTTTTAGGCAACATTTGAAAAGAAATATTCGAATGTATGTGTCAAGCCATAAAATTTAAAAAATTCATTGAAGGATGTCGTAAATAATCTACTTGTGCCCTTAATTCGTGTTAAAGGAAGAGTAAACGCATTGACAGTGACTGTTGTGCATTGATGATCACAATGATCACTTAAAAATTTTGTGACAGTTTTGCACGTAATTTTCATTTCAGGGTTGACTTACCAAGAAAACATCAACAAAATACCAACATTTGTTTAAAAAACCATTTCACATCCTCTAGATGATATATATATATACAGATACACTTTCATTCAGAATTGTCCGTCCACACAGTTTTATTTATTATAATTGTAGATGTAGACATTTTACGCTTGTGTGTCTTTGTACGTTTGAAATGTTTACAAATTAACAGAAGAATAGAACTAAGCATAATTTTATCAGAAACAAGGCATCACAGGCAACAGAGTTTCTCATAAAAGGATAGCTTGTTCTCCTAAGAATCAATTTATTTACGTATTGCAGCTTGCAACGAGAAAAGTGTAAGAAGAACGACTTTACAAATTGGTAACATTTTGTTACACGATTTAGAAGAAAAAGGCGCAAAATTTTAAAAAGCTCGATGTTAAGGGCTTAGCAAGTTACTACTTAACAGTTTGCTTATACTAAAGCACTTTACTAATATTTTCCTAATTTTAAACACTTTTTAACTCGCACCATACACGTCTAAAATACTGCAAAAAAGTAAGCGAAAATAACTTTTTGACGTTTGGACTTAGTACGATACTAAAAAAATTAAATAGCCATTTTGTGATATTAACTTTAGTAAAATGTTAAGAAAATAGTACGATATTAAACTGGTTTAAAATTACCAAAATCCTCTTTTTAGCCTAGTATCATACTAAAAATGATTTAACATATTACTAAATGGACTAAAATCTTGCGCCAAAGATTTTATATACTCTGTGTTCACCAACGGTGTGATCGGCATTGAATTGAACTTACGAACGTATCGTCATATTCACAAACGAATTGCAAATTTACACGTAAAATGTGTAACTTTCAACAAATGGTAGTAAATATAAGCATTGATTGTATAATTACAAACACAGCCGTATCTATAATAAAATTTTAAATCTTACTTAACTTTAAAATACCTTTAAACAACACTTACATAAGTTCAATACCCGTATCTATAAACAATTTTCTCATTTAAACTACGTTACTTAAAGGTGTCTTAACTTAAACAACATTCAGGGCGTTTACAGGTTATTTAAAGCCCTCTTAAATGTATTTTGATATCAATTTTCATATATTGAAGTTTGGAATTGTGACTTTATATAGTTTTGTAATTTTTTCTAACATATTCAATTAAAATAACATGGATAATAATTTTATTTCATTTATAAATGGCTCAAATGTAGTCAGTACATTAGGTCAATTCTAATAGAAATAAGAACATACACAATTTTTAAGCCACGATTACACCCCCATGGAACTGGATGAAATTTCTTTTCGCCAAAAATATAGGTTTTCAAAAGTCAATATAGTTAAAATCATAAACCTTGTCCGATGCGATATCGAAGGTTTTCCTAAAAGGTGGTCACATTTTTGCCATAAGATATTAGGGTCGAAACGAGTTGCAGATATAAATATTTTAATTATTTTTTATTCCACTAAAAAAGAAATAATTTAAAATGTATGATGATGGGGCGGATATACACGGATTTAGCCAATCCACGGTCTGTGTGATATGTCAAAGGGTTGCAAAGGCATTCGCCTTAAAGCGACCCGAATTTATAAAAATGCCAACATTGGTGTCAGAGCAAATAACAGAAATGGACAAGTTTAGGGGAATACGAGGTTTCCCACATGTTGTGGGTGCAATCGATTGCACCCTAATTAAAATACCCAAAGTTGGAGGTCTATCGGGTCAGTATATTATATTACCCGTAAAGGTTTCTATTCACTCAATACTTAAGTGTTTTGATATGCCACTGGAGATAGGTAGCACATACGATTCCAGAATTTTTAGAGAGAGCAGAATAAAGGAAAGGTTCGATAATGGGGAATTCAAAGGAATTTTACTTGGTGATGGGGGATATGCATGCTCCAACATTTTATTTACACCTTTACTAAAGCCTCGAACGCGTGCTGAAGAACAATACAACATTGCACATATTGCATAGAAAGGTGCTTTGGAGTAGATATAAAAGAGTCGCTTCAGAATTATATGTTCTCTTGAAAATACAAAAACAGCAGTTGTCGCTTTGGCTGTTCTGCTCAACTTAGCCGTAGATTTTCAGGATATTACCTCAGGTGAAAACGAAATAGTAAAACACTTTAATTTATGTATATGTATGTATATTTTAGATGAGCTCGAAACGATGATGTTGATCTGAAAACGACACAGAAAATGAAGAAAAACTTCGGCTAAATAATGACCGCAATTTGTCACGCCGAGTATTTATCGAACAGAACTTTAACTAGTTTATTTTTTTTTCTAGTATTGTTACTTAAAAAAAAAAACAAAAAAAAAATTAAAAAATATAATGGAAAACATACATAATATGTTGCTTGTAACCCAAATATGTAAAGAAAAAAAAAGGAATTTATACCTACCCAATTCTGGTTTAGCAAGAAGTCGTACAAAAATGGTTTGTATGTCTTTTTTTTTTTAATTTTAACTATATGCCTGTAAGACCTAAGGTCTTTTAAATGCAACCTGAATTGCACGGCACTAGTTTGCTACAGTGGATTTGAGAACCAGGTATTGACTGTCTCATTTTAACCCATGGGCGGCATCCAATCAAAATTGGAGGTATAGAAAAGAATGCGCCTAGCGTAGGGATCGAACCCACACGTCCTAGTTAGCAATCAAGCACTTTATCCACTGCGCCATTGCCACCCACTTTGGAATCTATTTTCAGTTACCTCAAGCTTGCCATTACCATTTTTCAAATTCGTTTGTATTTTCAAAATTCACTTCCAACGTTTTGTTTTCAAATCGACAACAATCTGAGAAATGTTTGTTTATTTATAAATTAAATTGTCACAAAATTGCTGAATTGATTGATTTTGAATTTCTTTGCGGTTACGTTACATTATGATCGTTTAGTTAAGTACTAATGAGAAATCGATTATAGATACGAATTTAAGTAACGTTGTTTAAAGCCAATTTAAATATTTAAGCAATCTTAATTAAATAACCTCTAAGAGGCGTTTTAAAAAATTCTAATAGATACGGCAGTATATGTGTAGTTTTCATAAGGTGTTTAAATTTAAACAATATTTGTTAAATTATAAACATTGCGGGCTTAATATTTAAACATTATTAGGTTAATTCTGAAAAAAAATTCTGAGGGTGAAAATTTTAATATCCAACATAATGTGTTCGATTTTTGTGTACTTATTGTCATGTGTATTAATAGGCAACTTGCCTACTTTTACACTAAAAATTATATACAATTTCATGGTAAATTTACACGTAGTTTTTATAGTGTACATATGTATATTGGCCCATAGTATTTTTTTTTCAATGATTAAGTTTTAAGTTTTTGAACATGGAAATGTCTGTCCCTCCATAATTATGAAGTTCCTTAAATATCTTTAAAAACTCTTCAATTTAGACTATCATCCCCTATCGCACCCGTTGGGCTTGTCTTCCACTTAATTACTATAAGTGCTTTCCCGTTAATGAAAAGCCCAATCGGGATATAATTTTCGTGCCAAAAAATCGCTTGTCTGTCATTTTGATTTCACGTTTTCTTCCTCTCTCTCTATTTGTTTTTGTTGGACAAAATGTATTTTTATAAAAATCCATGCGAGTTTTAAAGACCAAAACTTTCCTGTCACATGTTCATTATCATCATCAGTCTTGCGTGATGGAATTATAATGGGTGGCTGGTGATGGTGACAGTGCGCCGAGCGGCATAAAAGATTTTAATTTTACGAAAGTTATAAACGACTCATCCCATTCAACACTGCATCGTTATTCCACTTCACACATTTAGTATGAGCGCAACAGTGTGACCAGGCGATGAACTATAACCTCATTAAAAAAAAAAAACAAAGTTCATTTTAAAATTTCAGTGTGTGACTGAGTTAGGGCGATGAATTAAATTAAAAATTAATCTTTGAATTGAAATAAATTTAAATTGCACTTTGTATATACCGAATCACAGAATAAATGGACGGCTAAACGACTAACCGACCGACCGACAACAGCCATTTAAACCACTAAAAGTCTTTTAGTTCCGTTTCCGAGTATCCGAGGTATATCTAGCTACTTCATAAGAATAATATACAAAAGAGAAGTACCCTTGAAATTGTGGATTTTTGTCGATGATGATGCCCATATGTGTAGCAGCCTAGCAATAGAACTGAACACTGAAGCATGTGTGGCAATGGCAAGATAAAGTATCTGAAACTACCATCTGGGGTGAAGGTTATAGACTTTTATTGCGCTGCTTTAGGTAGGTATACTCGTGTATAACATTGAAATTGGGTGGTGGGTTGGTTGTGTTATGTGCGCTTTGGGCATCTATAGAGTTGATTTTTATTGCCTTTACTGTTCGGAAGCTCTTACTCTTATACTCTGTGGTTGCAGCATTGACGTCATTGCATTACATTGAAAAACTAGAGTGTATAAGAATCGTCTTAGATATAGTCCCCTTTCTCCACTTTAACAAGCATATACGACATTTACACACGACACGATGATAGCTTCGTTGATTTAATGCTTCAGGCATCCAATTTCTATGGCGGCTTTACAAAATTTATATATATTTTTGTATGTATAGGAGCTTCACACCCTCAGGGTTTTGTTTTTCAACAAAAAAAAATCATTATTTTTATTAGAAAATTTATTGAATTTTCATTTTTTTTTTTGAATGAATGAAAATGATGATGTAATTTCATGTCGTATGATGCTCGTACCCTGAAAAGACTCATGTAATTAAGTGTACCTACTTACTTACGAAACTTGCATGATTAAAAATGGTATACGGTTAGGGCTTATATGGAATATGACAAGTCTTGTCATTGCCATTGAATATTCAAGGTTAGGTACTTTCCATAAAAAAAATCCAAGTGGTTTTGAGAAATCCATAAAGATTTTCCCTAAGAAACCTACATGGCTTCGTATACATATATGTATCTATGTACACACATATTTATGTATGAAATTGAAAATCACGTGCTCTAAAATAAGACAAACATTTAAAATTGGTTCCAATGTTTATCTTTGTTTAAATTTGAGTTTTTTTTTGAAATTAAATTAAAATTCAAATCACGAAGGAATCTATGTTTGTATAACTTCTTAATTTGAAATGAAGGTCCTCTTTTAGCGCTGCATAGTCAGCACTGATTTATATGCAGATAGCAAGTGAGTTTTTGTATTGAGGCAATATTTGAATGATTTTTTTGGTTTTTTAAACATTCTCAAAAATAAGAACACAATCCACATAAAATTCATGGGATTAAGTCATGATAACATGGGCTGAAAATATGAAACGGTTTTAGCATCATACTAATAATTAACAGTTTGCTAATATTAAAGCTAATATTTGCTAAAGTTTTCTTAATTTTAAAGACTTTTCATCTATATTCTGTTCACTTTGTATTTTCAGTACATGGAAGATAGAATAATTGCTATCTCTATTTCTATAAAGCTTTTTCATTTTCAATGGTTGCCGTAGTGAGCATTATAAATTGGCATATTTCTCTCACATATGTCAGTAGGGTTACCAACTGTTAATTTAGATTTCATGAACAGAACCATGTAGATCGTAAACTAAATCTCAACAAAATTAAACTAAATCCAAATAAAAATCATTTTCCACACCACCATGAGGTGAGATAGTAGGCACGTTTTTTTACGAGTTATCCAGAATAAAGAGGGATAACAGGAAAAAAATAAATAACTAAACACAGCAGAAAAATAATAATACCACCTAAAATTGCACTATTTTAAATATTATATTTATATACTACACGAAAAACTCTTTTTTTAAGCAAAAAACTATTTGGTAATTTAAAGATGCAATTAATTAATGAACAGAAATCCATCAAAAAATTGTTCCAATAGTAATTTTTCTATAATAAAAATACCCAACAAATATTGATACCTGCATTTTTCAAAAAAAAAAAAAAAAAAAAAAAAAAAAAAAAAAAAAAAAAAAAAAAAAAAAAAATTAAGCAGCAACAACACCTTTTTAATTTAACTTAAAATATATGCTCTCCAAAGCAAAAACCAAGGAAAAAAGTATTAAAATTTTCATCAACGGACGATCTGATTCAATGTGTTTTTAATAAGCACAATAAGTGAGTCACAATTGGCGATCAGTGATCTGATCAGTCTCCACACCGCAGGGAGCAGACAGGTCATGGTGGAATGTACTTAATGGGTTTACGGAATATTTCAGAAGCAATTTCCTAAGTTGAATTACATGCAAACAGCCGGCACCAGTGTGTGGGAAAAAGCTCTCCCAAAAGGCATATACTGAAAATATATGTAAATTGAACAGAGCATAGCACCATAGAAAATCGATTTTTTATTGATACTCCTCGCCTAAAAGAGTGCAACAAAATAAGGGAACGTAACTTTTTGGCGTTTGTTAATATCAAAGTAGGTATCATATGGATTTGGTATGATGATAAAATTGCCTTATGGTGATTTTAAGTTTATTAAAATGTTAAAAGATAGTTCGATGATTAACTTGTTTAAAATTAGTAAAATCTTTTTTAATAATAATTCAATAATTCAATAAGATAAAAGCGGGTGTGCCACAGGGTTCCGTTTTGTCTCCTACTCAATTTCTCATTTTTATTAATGCTCTCTTATCTGGAAATTCTAGTCGAATCAATCGTTTTGTTGAGGACACTTTCTTTTCCGATTTGTTCTTAGATTAACCTCCTTACTCTTTAGATATCGAACTAACAACGTCGCATGAAATTCTGATCTCGACAGCATTTTTCAATGGGAAACTAAAACAGTGTAGAATTTAATGCTTCAAAATGTGAAGACTTTCATCTTCAGTTCTCGGTATGTGTATCGCCACTTTTTGTGGAACGATAGTATGCTTGGTGTTGCTAATGCTGCTAAGTGGGTTGGGCTTTCTTCGAATATGCAAAAAAATCTTCTCTCCTTCTGCTCTATAGCTGTAACTCCTAAGTTATTTGAATCTCTTGGACAGAATTCAACACAGAATTATAAGCAATGTTCTATCGAAAACCGTATTACTCAAGTTTCTAGTAATGCTCATCAGTTTGCCTTTGAGCCGAATTTCGAATGAACTGTTAAGTACAAAGATTCTCTCATTAACCGTACAACACGAATATGGAATGCTTTGTCAAACTCTGTTTTTTTCCTTTCGTTATAATATTTAGGATACTTAAATCAATCTATTGCGGTAATTTCTCTTAAATCATTCCATAATATCCTAACTCTCAAACGGTTCTTGTTCATTTTAAGGGTAGTCAAACACCCTTTAGTGGGCACAAAATTATAAAAAAAAGAACAATTTTATTTTCAGAATTTGCTGTTAAGCTTGTAGTAAGATTAGAAACCTAGGATATCTAACAGCTACTCATTCAGAAATTGTTTGTCCGAAAACGCTTAAGTGCTTAAAGAAAAAGTCGTAATTTCAAATTCAATGATAGTCATACAAAAAAATAAATAAGTGAACTTCTATAAGACTCCCTAATGTAAGCATTTAAGGGAACCTTCCGAAAATTGTACCAATACAAACAAGAAAGAAAGCCATTGTCAAGAACTTTATATGTTTTTAAATCACATTTTATCTCTTCTTATAATCATTTCCTGAAATGTAGTCCTCAAGCCCTTACAGTCATCATCACAATACGAATGAGCTCTTCCATTCATCATGGGGTACTTATTTAAAAGAATCAATTTAAGCGCTGCCAGCCTTTGGAAAAGGAAAAAGGCAACAAAAAACAAATCTCGTCTTACAAAGGGACGACAAACCTTGAATGAATGCCATAGCATCGTCATCATTTCCATACCAACACAAACACACCTCTCTTCCACCCTGCGTCCATTCAATCTAATCATAATATTCCAGAGCTGTATAAGCTACCCCCATAGACAAATTTAATCTGAATATATACAATTTATCTCTTCCCTTTAAGGCGTAGGCAATAAAAAGCAGAAAAATAAGGACAAACAGAAAATTGAGGCAAAGCGAAAAACCAAAAGAAAAAAATTCAATCTTTCAAATTAACCGAGTCACAAGGATGTCTCGGAGGTCTTTCAAGATCATAAAAACAGTTTGTCCGAATGGTCAAAATGATAAATCACCGTAATATTCAACAACACGTTCCAAGGACGACAAATCAAAATACGGATCTCTTTAACGAGGTTCCCCCAATTATTGATGATATTGAACCTTTCTCGGTTCAAGAACAAACACAAACACCGAAGTAGCCACCTATTGCTAGAGGACGACGTAGAAAGAACGACCATCACTAGAACTAGATACGACGAGAATCATCTTCTTTTTTTTCAAAAAAAAAAAAAAAAAAAAAAAAAAAAAAAAAATCCACCCATCCTTAAAGCGGATATCGATTTTCTTCATTTTGCGTATTTGATTGTGTGGGTGTGTGTATGTGTGTTGTTGTTGGAGGGAATACTCTGATATGATTTAATACATAATTCAGCCAGACAAACTGTCGTCTGTGTTTTAATTTTGTTTCCCTCTGCTTCTTCGTTTTCTTTATTTTGTTTGCCTATTCGCTTTGGGGTGTATTCCCCCTGGGGCCACAGGGCAATGGTGGTATTTTCCGATGGGGTTGGCGGAGGAACATTGGATAGATGTTTTTCTGCCTTTCAGCTGTGTATCCTTTGAAAGGGAATTTAATGCCTTTTGGCCAAGGAAATAACTTTAGATACTTTCGTGCCGTTTGCAATATACTCACCAATAAACATCATTTGACGTCAACATGTTCGTTGAAGTGTACTCCAGCAACAGCAGCAGCAACAACAACAACACGTCAGGGGGTTGATGACTTTTCCTAGATTTCACAGATGCGACCACCGACCGTGCTGTGAAGGTGCAAGAGTGCGGAGCTGAACTGAAGGTGGTTTTTCACTTTCACCGCTATAACGTAATCCAAAACAGTTCAGTTAATAGAGCGACACAACTGTGACAGCGGCAACTGCGGCGACGGAGATTATTTCGGGGAAGTTATTGCAAGGGTAGTATTAAATCACACAGAAGAAAAAACACGCACGGCGAGAATATACAACATACAGACACAATATAGACGAACGCACGCAAAGCACAAGGGTGGATAGAAAAAAAATGGACGGCAATTTCGGAACTTTCCTATTTTTTTTTATTTTGTCCAAAACTTGTTTCTTCAAAAAAACTGTTTTTGAAAAATTTAGAAAATATGTTCGGAATAGCCAGGAAACAGGAAACACTTGAAGAAGAATTAAACTTTCACTTAATTTTCAAAACATACAAAATGGCTTCCCTTGGGGGCGAGATGGATATAGATAGATGATATCTACGGAATGGGGTTTGATTAAAAAAAAATATAGCAGCCAGACAGATGAGGCTTACATAAACACCGCTACCCGGTAGACCATTAAATCGGACTTGTTTTCAAGTTTCATTCAAAAAATCACATAAAACACAAATTTGATAGAAATTTTCAAAAATATCACTTGGATTTATTTTTTGAAAATTTTTTTAATTGAGAAATCTTATGTATTGAACGCCCAATTTATTTATTTCGGAATTGTTAACAAATCGACTAGGAGTAGAAAAGTCTTTTCCGTCATTTTCACGAGAAAATCATTCGAGAACTGAAAGTTTTCTTGCAACAGCTACTGAACGAAGGGTAAGTTTTTTTTTGCGTTTTGTTTGCTTTCGTTCTTCTGTCGAAATCAGCAGGAACAGTATTTGTTTTTTGTTGGGCTCGCATACAGAGTAGCTCTATATTGGATGATATAAAAAGGGAGTCTATTTTTCAACCCCTATATAGTATTTGTTAGTCTCTCTGCGCTTCTAGTTATAACGGGGCACCAACCAACCAAAGGAACAAACACAAGGTTTTGGTATACTACTAGAGCATCATCAGCACAGAGAGTATGAGAGAGGATAAAACAGCACAAAAACAATGACGTAACATTTAGAGTGGAATACGCAGAAGTCTATTGTAACGGTACGGAGCAGTAGCGGAGGTGGTTGTGACCGGCACAGCATAAAGTATAGGAAAACATTACGCACTCACACTATTGTACATGTGAGAGGTTCACTGTTCATGGTAATGACGGGTGGGGGTGGGTGGTAATGAGACACTTCCGTTTATTGCTCTTGTTTTATCCTTTTTGACGAAAAGATCAGGATGTATATACACGCTAAAGTTAGCATTGGCTTTTTCGGAAATAGATACACATACATCAAAGGAATAGGTACACAAAATGCTTTGTGACGACACACAAACTTGAATGTGGATGAAAGGGTTCTTATAGATTGTGCTCTAGCCATTGGAATTCTCTAATTTTATGTCTGATGGTTTATGGCCATATTATACCCACATATATACCTATAGGTACTTGGGTATATGTTGAAGGCGTTGCCAGCAAATTAAAATTTGTATAATAAAAGGAACAAAAAAGTATCGAATTCACTGAGATCAATAAACAGCATTCCCCGCTTAATTGCACCGACTTTTTGTCGGTGTATCTATTATTTCTTCGTTTCTTTTTTATATTGTTTGTTTTTGTTTATTAATTATTTGCTGTTTTTTGTTTTTTCGACGGCAAATTTTAATATCAATAATAATTAATCAATTAACACTTGACGCCCACTAAGCAGGATTCCGCTCTGGATCTTCATGTGGGGACCACATCAACGCCTTGCGAATCATCATCGAGCAGTCTGTTGAATATCGATCACCACTTCACCTGCTGTTCGTCGACTTCGAAAAGGCGTTCGACAGTGTTAATAGAGAATTTATCTGGCTTGCTTTGCGCAAGAGGGGAATCCCGGATAAATTGATTGCTATTATTAGGGCTACGTGTGATGGATCCAAATGTCACGTGCTGCATAAAGGAAGGTTGTCAGATGAGTTTGAAATCCAAAGTGGGGTTAGACAGGGTTGTATACTATCACCAATACTGTTCTTGTTGGTGATAAGTGATGTGCTGTGTAAATGGAGGAATTCAGTGGAATCTGCAATCATTCCTCAAACATCTGGACTACGCGGACAACGTATGCTTACTCTCTAGTAGGATCATGGATCTCCATCAAACGACAATAAGGTTGGAGAGAGGAGCTGAAACCGTCGTCGGGCTTAAGATCAATACGGCAAAAACAAAAAGGATCAGCCTTGGAACTTAGTCATCTACACAAATAGATATTTCTGGACAACCAGTAGAGATGGTAGAGAGTTTTCAATATCTTGGGAGTATTGTCTCTACTGACGGTGGGACCGAACAAGACATAACAAGTCGAATCGGGAAAGCAAAGTCTGCATTGGGAATGCTGTCCAAAATATGGAGAAACAACTCTATAAGCCTTAAGACCAAGCTACGACTGTTCCACTCCAATGTTGAGTCCGTGCTTCTGTATGGGTGCAGCACTTGGAAATTAACACCCGCTGTCACAAGAAAGCTGCAAACGTTCGTGAATAGATGTCTGCGAAATATCTTGAGGATTTTCTGGCCAAACCATATCTCCAATGATGAACTTCATGCGAGGACAGGTCAGGAACCCATTTACTCTATAATACGAAAACGAAAGTGTTTGTGGATTGGACATACGCTTCGAAAAGGTTAAGAATAAAAATAGAGTAAATAGATACCGCGTTCACCCAATTGAACGGTTCCATATTTTTTTATTTGGGGCTACCTAAAACGTTAGATATTTGCCCATAAGCCATGAATCCTGATACAGCTTTTCGCCATTATTCGAGAAGAAGTAAGTGCGGCGCTGGGACCTGAAATTCCAACAGAAGTAATTGAAATTTACGACGAATAAACAAACAGTGGGCAACATTTGATAGATATAATCTGCAAAACATAAATTTAAAAAAATATTTTTGTACATACGTAACTTTTTTTTATTACTAATGTGGCTGATAGCGTTAATTCTATCTCACATTGAGCTATCAAGTTTTTGTTTAAAGAAGAAGATTAGACAGGAACATATCTTGCTTTTCTTAGAATAAAAGCGCGTAAGTGTAGTCTTATTTAAAAAAAAAAATAAAAAGAACGTCTAAGGTTAAAATGGACATCAAAGGGAATATTGTGGTAGGTATAGAGTCGAAACTAAGTGCCAAGGAATATAAAAATCCGCAAATTAACTATCGGCGAAGAAGAATAAAATTCTGCTGTCTGTCAGAATATGCCATTCAATCTAGACGATTAAGATCAACATTTCCATCTATTCGACAAAGTAAGTAATATTAGCTATTTATAAGCTTGAATAAAGCTGTGATGCAGCTGGACGACATTGCTGGCGAGATATTCGAAATCGAAGGAAATTACGTCTAGTCTCTCCGAGGAAATAAAACATCAGCTTTGTTTGTCCAATCTTCGATTAAGAAGAACCCCTGAACTGCGCCAACCACAGAGTATCCTTAACATCGCCTAAAGGTATTTATTTCCGTGTTGTACCTATATGAAAACCTGAAGCTGTTCGTCAACAAAATGTTAGCTGATCGGTAGGGTTTAATGCATGAAAGTCTACTACGACACTGCTCCCGCAGTTTCTACGATCATCAAAACTCTTAAGCTATACTCTGTTCAACAAAAATTGTCAGTTCAGGCCTTATGGGCAGGCTTTTTCTAAATCAGTATCGTCAGAATGCCATTGCACCAAACTGAATTGGAATTTACCCGCAAACGGTTTACCTAATAATTTAAAAAAAAAAATATATAAAATATCCCATTGAGATCGACTTGTCTCATATTTCTGTGCAGCAAAATTGTTCTTGTGTGATGTGATTCATACCATCATGTTTAATTAGTACTACTAATTTGAATTTAATTAAACAAAAGATAATTTGAAGTTACCTATTTAATTTTTTGTATTCAACTGGCGGTAACCATATACACTTTTCTCTCTCATTTGCGCCGATTTATAATTTAAACTATGGACAACCTATGAGGTTTAAAGAGGATTAGATTTCTGCAACCAAAGTGAAAGAGAAACATACTATCTTCCGTGTAATGATTTTTGCTCTTCAAAATTCGACAGGTTGCTGTAAGTTTCTGTAAACCACATTTTTTGGCTAAAACTCACAAAATTTTTAAATTTATTTTTATTGTCAAAATAAAAATTAAGTTGGCAACACTCGATATTTAGACAAATAAATCAAAATGAACAGAAGTTATTCTCTCTCTCTCAAGTGTTCTACCAAAAACAGGAGAATTCTCGTTTATTATTCGCAACTCAACAACCACGTAAAGGCACTAAGAGCAGGAGAGAGTAAAACACAAAAAATAATGGATATACTTTCAATTTAACCGAAGCCAGATGTTCGTTCATAGGCTTAATATTGCATGTGCCTGCATAATATCCTAAATATTTATGCTCTTACTAAAAAAAATACACCATCCACCCCAACATTATAAGACGCGAGGGAGCAAACACACACACACAAACCACCCCCTAATATAAAATTGCATTTATTTTATTGTGCCTTTTGTGTTTAACGAGAGTGCGAGAGTTATTATTTCAAGCAGTCAGTCAACCAAAACTGAACTCAAGAGTTGTGAAGGAAAAAAAACCGAAGGGTTGTTTTTTCATCGTTTTTTTTTCTGCTTTATGTTTAAACTTATTTCGGAAGGCAACACGGAATTCCGTTTTATGTCATACGCTGTGGCGTTTGGAAAAAGAATGGCTGCGCAGAAGAAAAAAAAAGAATGAAAAAAAACAACGACAAAAAAAGAACATCAATATTGCTAGATGTGACAAGAACAGGGATACCAGAGTGTAACAAATTATTGTTTTTTTTTTTTGAACTGGTGAAAGTAGTTAAACCAAAATAAAGAGGAAGAGCTAAGTTTGTGACGTACTGTGTTTAAAAATTATAGGGTATAGTCATACATAACCCCTTAAGTGCGCTAAATTATAATACAAATTGCGATTTAAAATTAATGTAATAAAAAGTGGCAGCACTTGCATACAAGCAAAATTGCCTACTGTTTTGTCTTTACCTACTTTTAATTTTTAGCTTTTACGAAACAGAAAGTCATTAAGGATTTAAAATAATAAGTCTGCGGTAGAAGAAGAATTTAAGAAAAAAGTTTTTCCTTTTAAAAAGCTTATTAAATAATAAGACGTAAATACAAAAAAAAAACACAGAGGTGATAATGAGCGTATAAAAAAAAATATGTATGCACTTTTTATCTAAGAATTTAAAATGGTTACGCTTTGTTTTACTTTTTATGACGTTTCAAGGAGAAAGTCAAAATTTTTAAAAAGTAGGCGTGGCAGTAACATGAGTTAATAAAAATTACAATGACAAATCAGCTATTAATCTAAAAAAAAATAAAACTAGCTTAAAAGATTTTAAAAGTTAAACAAATTTTATAAACAAAAGTGGAAGCTCTGTATCATTTAAAATCAGCTCATTCATTCTTTACCGGATGATGGCATTGTTGCCACCCCATTACAATGGCTTATTTTAACTGAGAAAAGGCAAACATTTGTCTATGTATTGTTTTAGGGCTTCTGTTCACATCTTTTGTGACCTTCAAATTTTCGGAGTGTGGGAGGTGAGTGATTCAAGGGTTGGTTGGTGAGCGTGACGTTATAACAAAAAAAACTCAAGTGGGGGATGCAAAAAAGCAATTTGATGTTCATCAGCTGTCGAGAAAATGGAGTTAAGTGGATTTTTGATGGAATCCTTGTGCGTTTCGTGGGTGTTAATGATTTTTTTGCTTTATGCGGCAAATATTTTCCAAGCGATGTCACCGCAATTTTTTTATGAATACAAATGATGAATAGGAATGTTGAAGAGCACAGATGTCTGCCGGCAATCAAATACCATGACTATGGTTGTACGTTGTACCACCATTACAAACCTGAGTCATAGAGTAAGAGAATTTGGTTGGTTTTTAAGAGAATTCAATAAATCTGCGCATGTGCGCTCTTTAGTCCCAAAGGAAGGAACTAAACAATCACAGAATAACAAAAACAATAACAAAATGCAGGACCACAACAATAAATTTGAAGGACTGTCAAACGCAAAGGTCCCCAGCTTTATGGGATACATAATTTTTGCACATTAGTTTTTAAAGCCGTGTGGTGCTGGTGGGGCTTACATGCAAGGATGGGGTGTGTTCTAAAAACATGCAGTATACAATCTCTTGAAATTGAATTTAGTCATCAAATGTACATTTGTTTGATTGCCATTTTATAAGGCTGTAAAAGTACTCTATATGGTTGGTAGGTATCGTGGGACATTATGATACTACGACATATTATTATGGGCATTCGGGGTCCTTCAAGGCAAATTGCATTTAAGGACGAAAAGTTTATACCATTTTCGGTTGGTCAAGTGGAGATACGAGTAACGAGTATTTTAGATAGTTTTTTTTTTCTCTTAGGCTCTGGCTCTGGGATTGCATGCCTTGCCGCGCGCCGTCCAGAATCATGGATAAGGGGGAGACAGCATAAGCAAATGAATGGTAGGGTTTTTTCTTCCTTTGCAATTCCAATGCAAATTAGGGTGTGTCACTAGGGTAATGATGGAATCTGTTTAATTAAAAAGTTTTATGGACGTTTTTCTAGCTATTTTATTTTTTGTTCCTAGTCAAAAAAGCTTCAATATAGGGTGTGGATTAAATTATCCAATCAGCTGAAGAACTTTGCCAGAGAATTAGTTATACATGCAAAAACGGAATTTGGTGTGCGAAATCCTTGAACTAGATTTTGGATAGTAAAGAAACACACAAAAAAATGTTTCACTTTAATTGAAGTGGGGATTGTTGGTTTTATTCTTAGAAAGTGCAGTTTTTTTGTGAAGAAACTTAAAGCAATCTTACTTCGAATATTTTTTTTGCAATTATGCGGCCAGAGAAGGGATTATGAAAAGAAATTAATTCATTTTCTTAATTGAGAGCCTTATATTTACATACATTATTTAGGTATGCATGCTTTCTTGAAAAAGAAGGTATGAAAGTCGTATAGTTTTATTTAAAAAAAAAAAAAGAATTGGACAAATTTTGGAATGGAAATTTGAGCCTTTAAGAGTTAAAAAACAGAAAAAAGTACTTATGAACTTATTTCCCAAAAATCAGGATGCAAATTGAAGGGGATGAATTTCATATTGTGGGACTAGCCTCGATCTCTCCGACGAGACGAGATTTCTTTAAAGCACCCGAGACGGCATTTTTGGTACCGAAATTCGCCGAGAGGCTCACTGGTCTCGGTGGTTTGGTTTCGGTTTTCGATAGCTCCGATTTAAACGATTAAAAAACCTCTACAAATTTCAAACTTTACCTAAAAAAATTATTTGTTCCGGAAAAGATGATTTTAAGCCTTTTGGGTGACGTTTGGAAAAAATACTCTATACCGTACTCTATCTTTTCAATATGAACACGCGTATAATCTTACATCTTTTTACTACGAAAAAACACGACTAAGGATGAGACCAATAACGAGACCGAGTTCGGACTGCACATAAAGATTTTCTGGAGAAAAAAAGCGAGATTAAAGCCGAGACAAGACTTGGTTAGGTGAGACCGAGACCGAAAATGGGATGGGACTGAAATTTTTCGATTTTGACCAGACCGAAACCTGACTAACAAAAGTCTCGCCTGGTCTCGTTTCGTTGCTAGCTTAGGGATTTTTTTAATGTTTTTGGAAAGTTTTAGTAGTTCTCACTAAGGTATGTCTTCCTTTATTCTCCTAGCTTAACTTCTATCGCTCAAATTAATAAACTTGGACTAGGGAAGGTTTAGGACTTATTCCGTGGACTAATGGCGAAATACTATTAATAAAACACAATTTCTGCTATTTGACGTTTACCAACTTAGTCCATCGCTTGACCATCGAAGACGGTGGTCTATTGATGGACTAAGAATTGAAATTTAAGAACAAAATTTACAGAGACATGGAATAAAAAGAGATAAAGTTGATACTTATTGTAGTAGATTTTGTTTGATTTTTTATTAATAAGAAGGTTTAGTCCATGGTCTAACACTTATTCCATGGTTTTGTAAGTCCAGGTGGACTAAGGGTTTTTTTATTAATAGTGCTGTATATTTTTAAGTTTGTCGAAATATGGCCAAGTGCGGCAATAAGCAATGTATTATTAAATATTTATGGGGAGTGAGTCTAAATTTTGGCTTTCAAAATTCTGTTCGTTAAAATTTTGTATGATCAAAATTCAGTTTTCACAAATTTTTATCAACACTATGAAATTCCTTCTTCAAAAGAGAATTTTGAAAAGCAAAATGTTGAAAACCAGTATTTCGACTCTAACCCATATTTATGACTTGTGTAAGCAAATTGCCCTAAGTTTTTCAGTTAAGCTTTAATACTTCTGTGATAATCTTATCAACGAGCTGTTTTATGGTTTAAAGGAAAAAATTAAAACGTATTAAAAAAAAAAGCTATTTTTTTTAGTTGAATTGGAAACTCTTTTTTTTTATGAACGTCAGTTTAAAGATTATGATTTCAATGTATATGCTTATGCGTCTTGTCAATAACTTATAAAAAACTAAGCCGGTTTCAATAAACTTATTTGTTTTGCCAATAAATTAATTGCTTTCAGCACCTAAATTGTTTATTAGCATTATAAAACGTTTCCTTGATTTAAATTCGCCAATCAAGATATCGCTAGGTATCTTAACTTACGACATCGAATCGAACTTGATTTACGATGATAGAGAACAGGTAACAATAGTGGGTCCCACAATTCTGCCTATGTGTCTGCCCAAGCCTCTGAAGCAATTTTCTTCAAACATGCTTCTATTTTTTAATCTTTTTCGTAGCCATAACATAGGAGGTATCCGCCATTCAACTATGTGTGAGTTCTATTGTAGGTTTAGTCTACCTTCTGGCCAAACAAAAATGTAATTAACGGTACCTAACATAGAACGGTTTTTTTTTATTTTCGACTTACTTGTAATATGATCTAAGGATTTTGATCAGAATCTTTATAGAGGAGGTCATTTAAATCTTACTATTAAATTGTAAACCAAAATTTTCGAAAAATATGCTTTTTTTTGTATTTTTGAAAAAAAAAAAACATTTTTTTTTAAATTCAATATTTCGAAAACGGAAAATTTATAATGTTAAAATCCCTAAAGTATAGTTTTTTTATTTTGCAGTAAAATAGTTTATTTATAAAATAATTTTCTTTATTAATACTCGTAAAACAAATATGTTAATTGTGGCAATAAGCCCGTTTATTAATATAAAGAATACTTTGTTGATTCAGTTTATTGGATTAATGTTAAGCGTTAACGATTAATTAAAATTAATTGCAAATAATTTATTTTATTGATTAAATTAAATTTATTTGTTGGGACAACGAAATTGTTTATTGAAACTACAAAAACTTTTCTTGATTTTAAAGTAATATCGGGAAAAAAACCGTAGCCACATATTTTAGACATTTTACAAAGAATATTGGCACATTGCTTTATATGACTTGACATTCAAGTCATCAAGAAACCAACCAGGAGATATTAAAAAGATAAACAAAAAAAAACAAGACAATTCTTTTGTCTTTCACGACAAATTTACGACAATTAATCCAATGGGTGTTCCTTTAAAATTTTTAAGTGTTAGTTTTCAATATTAGTATGTAGAAACATTTTTCCGAAGCGGGACTCAAAAGTAAGTACATTTTTGGAAGTATGTACATATATTTTTTTTAAAGAGTTTTATTTTTAAAACGTATTAATTCATAAAAGCTCCAAAAACTATTGCAACGCAATAATATTTCTAAGCAGACACAGACATCCCTTATAAAGCTTATAAAAGGTAACTTTACGCCATCAATAAATAAATAGATTTCCTTTTCCTTTAAATTTAGGGTATCTTCTCCAATGTAGATGGACATATACACAGAATTTTGGAACTCACTATTTTCGAGTTATCTATCATTGAAATTTCCAGTTTAATTAAAATATCTTTCTCGATGTTTTACGAATGCATAAATCTCCCATCTCGCGTGTAGGTAGTCATTTGGCAGATATTTTGTTGACAGTTTTTAACTTCGCCATTTATAAATTTTAATTTTTACTTAATAAGGTTTGGCAAGTTTTTGTTTTAACCATTTTGTATGGTCATAAGTTTTCATCTGGACAAAAAAATATTTTTTAGTTGTCATCTCGCTAATTTTAAATCCCCATACTATTACTTTGCTTTTTATTATTTTTGTTATTTAGAAAGCAGAAGTCTCGAGAAAAAAATCTCAAACGTAAAAACATTTTATACCCAAAATTAGAACCACAATCCTACTAATATTATAAATGTGGAAGTTTGGATGGATGGATGTTTGTTACTCAATCACAATAGAACAGATGAACGGATCTGGATGAAATTTGCGCATAGAGATAGATTATAGTCTGGAATAACACATAGGCTACTTTTTATCACAGTAAAATGTAGGGTTCCCGTGGGATAATTTGTTTTAATTTTACATAGAGCACATGCAACATATATGCTCATTCTACAAATAGCCAAAATAACTTTTATTAACATCCAATTCAGTGTTCCAGTAAACCAAAGCAACACGAAAGCTCTACACCAAATCAGTAGTGCAGAATACAGCAAGCTGTTTCGTGTTATTTCAGGAACGCATATCCATACAACCACAGCTGGGCCCAGCTAGTGAATCAATATAAATTCCAGTGGCGTGCTACTCCGTTTTTGCTTAGTGTATCTATATTTTTTTTTGACAACAGTAAATTACATGGCAAGCTTCGCGGGTCGCGAGATGAACAAAACTAATAGCCGAGATGAGTAAGGATTTGTGAAATAATTTTTGTTGAAGTGATACGTAAATGTATATCGTATCGTAAACAAATTAGAACCGACAAACATTTTGAGAAAGGGTTACCGCCTTATAGTTTGTAGTGTACGCTGTTTCTTAATAACGGGTGTTTTTTTAGACATGTGGTTTTCAATCTGGCAATACTTCCTTCGGAGTTGGTCATTTTCAGCTGTCACTTGATTTACGCTCAGTTTGGTTTGTCATTTCAAGAATTGAAGCCGAATGATCATCAAGCGCGTCGCACGTTCGGTAAATTGGCCCAAAACGAGATGGCCACCGATCCCGATTTTCACAAGAAAATTTTGTTCAGCAATGAAGCTCACTTAAGCACTTAATAAACAAAATTGTCGCATTTAGAGTGATCATAATCCACAAACCATTGTTGAGACTCCGCCGGCCGTTACATCCTCAAAAAGTCACTGTTTGATGTGCTCTATGGGCAGAGGGAATCATTGGTCGATATTTCTTCAAAAATGAAGCCGGCCATAATGTTACAGTCAATAGGGAACGCTATAGAGCCATGATTAATGACTTTTTCGTGCCTGATTTGGAGGATGTTGATGTGGAGACCATTTGTTCCAACAAGACGGCGCTAAACATATCATACAGCCAACGAAACAATAAATTTATTGAAGGAAACTTTTGGTGAGCGCATTATATCGTGTCGTGGGCCTGTGGTGTGGCCTTCAAGATCGTGCGATTTAATATCGTAGGCCTATTTTTTGTGGCGTTATATGAAGTCGCTTGTCTACGCAGATAAGTATGAGACGAGTGACACCTTGGAAGAGAATATTCGGCGCGTTATTACTGACATAAGACCCCAATTGCTGCAAAAAGTGGTCGAAAATTGGGCCTCTCGGCTGGGACTTATTCGAGCCAGCCGCGGCGGCCACTTGCCCGAAATCATTTTTAAAACATAATGACAAACGAACTGCAGATACATAGAAGGAGCGTTCTGCAATGATGTGCGAAAAACGCGGTACAATTAGTTTCAATCCTCGTTGAGAATTGGTAAACTGAAGCGATTCACTTAAATAAGCAGAACATCTATTGTGGATGACATTATGGAACCTAAAAAAATAAGTCTGTATCTCAAATAATTCTCAAGACTCATATCCTTGTCTTTATAATAAAGCTAAATTCCTAACATTAAATTATATGTGCTTTATTTCTTCTTGAAAACCACACGTAAAAAAAAAACACCCGTTATTTAAAAGTAGAAACATTTTTAATTTGTTCAAAGCTTGGCCCTAAAAATCCAAATATGATTTCATATGTCGAAAGAAAAATTGAAGTGTCTTTTGAAGCTTATAAAAACATGCAGTCATGTCACTGAACTCTTTTTTTTTTTTTAATTTAAATTAATATCAAACAAAGTGAATGGGTCCGTCTAAACCACAAAACATTTTAAAATTTCAAACTTTAAACAAAACTCAGATTAACAACTTGTTTTCGTCAAGTTTAAATTGAATTGCACTTTTTAACAAGTGTATACCTACTCATAGTCGCAAGTATGCACAAGAGGGGCTTTTTAACTCAAGCAGGTCTAGACAGAGACAAACAACTTCTCAGACAAAGTCCACTTCAAAAATTCCCAACAACTGACTACCTACATCTATTCATTCAATTCCATGTTGGACATGTACAAACTGTTAGTAAACACAAATGTTTCTGGACACACTCGCAGACACTTTCATGTTCCAAAAATAAATTTGCAGACACAACAAATATCTGTTTTCTGCTATTTCAATTTGGAATTATTGTCAATTCATTCAAGACATTATAGAATTATGAATGATTTTTGTCTTTAATCCCCCTGAGACGATTGACCAAATTATGAATATAATTAATGGATGAATCTTTCAGCTTATGAGCAGCATAAACATATTGGTCATGTCTTCTATTCACGGAAGAAGTCTCAAAATTATTATGTCCCAGCTGCAAATCCTCATGAATATTCAATTAAATTTCATTTTTTTTTAATTAACAAAACGGAAGTTCCGTCATATTTTTACATATGTTTACATACACACATATACAGACTTAAAGTCATGTCATCATGGGATTTTAAGGCCTAGGGCGAGTACAGGTAAAGGGGGGGTAAATACCTCAAAAAATATTTGCCCTAAAAATGTCAAAAATCCTTCTACTCCATGTGCACGTGAAGCCAGCAAGTACCGGGATGTGATGATGTACATAAATCAAATGGCAGGAAGATGAATTTATTAATCTCTATCCACTTAGAGCGACGCGGGCCCACACCCAAATCATAAGTGCTCTAAGTACCTACCTATGCCGTTCTACCGGAAGGGAAAATTCAATCGAAAATGGCTTTTTTGTTTTGTTTTTTTAAAACATACTTCGAAAACATGCATTTCTTTTTATGGAACACGTACAAAGTGTGCTTCACTAATTGGACCGAAAATTTGAGGCAAATTGTAGCCCGAAAACATGGAAAATCGGGCCAAGAGTGGCCAGCCATGCCATCCATGTCGATGCCGACTTTGCATAAGTAACAATAACAAACACATTCAAATCGGGCTAATGGCATGCAAGCAAGATTGAGGGTCGAAATCCTTTTAGACGAGGTATAGAAGTGCTGTGCAGCTGATATAGACGAACTGCAGCAGAAAATACACAGTGAGAGAGAGACAGTAGAATGATGGTTGTAACGAGTGGTGCAATGTTCAAGTGCACCCAGGGCGTGTAATTAGTTTGGTTTTTGCCCTCTGCCATCTGAAGAGAGCAAACTGCACGACAAAAAAAAAACACAAATAAGAAATTTACGGCCGAAGGTTTGAAAAACAAAACACGAAAGATAAAAACAACAGCGGCGACAAAAACACGTCAGGGCGGTAAGAGAGAAATAGATTAGGCAAGAGGCAATTAGGACGAACGAAGCTAAGGAATGACAGTTTTGTTGGAAGAAGATTGCAATTGAAGGTAGATACCAAGATGAGTAAAAATAGAACATGTTTTGGAGAAGGAAGAACATTGGCAGGAAAAAAAAGGATGACCAAAATGCCTTTACCATTTCACCTTGATTGAATTGCAAGCTGTTTTAATTAAAATGAAGTTTTTTCTTAAGGAAATAAAATTAATTTAAAGTTTTTTTTTTAAGGCTGACCTGGAGATACAGTTTAAGGATAGGGAAAAGGATGAAATTGTATGGAAAAGACTAAGCAATTTGTTCCATGAGGAAATAAGTTCCGAAGTGGGTTTTCTTAACAGCAATCAAGATACAGGGTACGTAGGTAAAGGAGGCAGGAGCTTATGTAATTATTTACTATTTTTCCTTCTTTTTTTTAATATCAACTCAACTGCTGAGTCATTAAAAAGCAATTCACAAAATTTGGTAGTAGAAAGACAAAAAGTTTTTAAATTTTACAATTTGAAAATATATATGTAATAAAATTCTGCAAATTGAATTGCCACAAATGATGAATGTGATTTTAGAATTTTAAAATGGGGGGGGGGGGAAGGGCAATAGACATTCCACATTCGTGTAGTACTGCAAAAAAGTATTTCTATAGGTACTCAACAATTCTTAATTTTTCCATAGTTGGCCTCCATGGTAAATTTATGCGAAGTACGAGCATAACGGTTTTAAGGGAGAAATGCAACTGCAACTAGAATTATGACAGCATTGCATTTTTTTCGGAGCATTCAAAACTACACGGTTTTCTATTTCCCATTGAAAAATGCTGATAAGATCAGAAGTGAATGAGGTTATCATACGTTGCTGTTCGAATTCCACATCGTAAAAATATAGATAGTATGTGAATCTAGAAACAAATTTGAATAACAGAGGGTCTTTAAATCAAATTAGTTGATTAGAAGCTTCAGAATGAAGATAATCGGAGACAGAACAAACCACTGGGGCACACCAGCATCAAAACCTGAACCAAATTTATCACCATTTTGGGAAGTGAGATTCACACTTAATATTTCATTACTTTAAGAGCCGAATTTGCAATCTCCAGAGAAACATACAGTTAGTTGCCAGAGGAATAAACTCACTTGACTGTTAAACAACCGAAAAACACAATCGAATTTTGCAATCACGAAAAAACAATCTATAGAATAATTTATTTTGAACGTCAGTTTTATTTCGAGTATCGAACTTTTCATAGAAATTAATTTTTGATTAACGTTTATTTAAAGCAATAATTTTTCAAAGTGTTTTTGACATCGAAAATTGCTATTTATTTTATTCCTCAAGTTATCTTATTCCGTTCTGAAAAGAGAAGATAACTTTATTTCTAGATTAAGTTCTATGAAAAACTGATTTTTGCTCTATCTGGAGAATAGGTACTAACTGACTGCTTAACTGACTAATTGGCCCTAAATGAGCTAAACTTATTAAAACGGTTTGAATGACATTTTCAGAGTTTGCTTTATTGAGCAAGAAAAAAATTCAAAAAATATGTTAATTGAGATCCGCCTACTGCCGAACAGGATTTTCTTATTTCTTAGTTTTTTTTCGAAGACTACTTAAACGATTTTAATGAAATTTTCAGTTTTTCATACAAAAATGACGACTCAAAGGAAATGATAAGCAAACATTGTCTTTCTGCTTTTTGTTCTGCAGTACGCTGTTCCATGACGAAATTTAAAAAGTCTCCACTCACTTTACGCAGACAATTTTTTACACAGCCCAATTAATTGTTTGTTCGTTGTTTCTTTCATTGCAGATTGTTTATTTTTGATTTTTCCTGATTGGAATTGTTTTTTTTTTCTTAAAAATATCGTGATCATGTTTTCTTGCATTTCGCTCTTCTAGTGAAGACCACCGAACATTTTGGTTTCGCATCAGCCAGCAGCGTACTAGGCTTAATTTGTATGAACGAAAGGAAATTAAGGTTTTAATGAAGTTACACCATTTTTATCATTTCTTGTTTTCTTAGAAACGGTTTTAATAATGAAATGGATGAAATTTGTGATTTATTAGTTTGTGCTTATTATTTGAATATTGAACATAGTTTTTTGAAGGTATTTAATACTTCAATTTTATTTCTAAACGGCTTCAATTCTTATGTAAAACATATTTTTTTAAAATTTACAATCAAAGAGTATGTAATTATCTACAAAATGTTTATTATTTTAAAACAAACAACATTTCCTATGGGAACTAACGACAGAGGATTTTTATGTGAAATTCAAAAGCAATAAATTGCGGGAAGCAACTGAGCGTAAGAAAACAAAGACCCAAAAACGAAAAACTGTCAACCATTCACGGGTGGGTGTTCTTGATTGGCAGGAATAGAAGGGTCCTACAATTATTTGCCAAAACCGAACAGTGAGAAGTAATTTTTCGAGAAAAAAGTGATATTTAAGTGATAGGATAAGATTCGAACCCAAACGACTGGCATAATAGTCTAATACAACAAGATTCCTTTCGTCTTCGAAATGCGGGAAATTTTCTCTATGGTATTCAGCAACACGGAGTTGGCTGTGATCGGGTGCTGGACGAATTCGTGCAGTTCGAAATGATGTAAATATTGTTCGGGTGTAAGGAAGTACTTAGGAAAACCCCGAAACTTCTACCAGGGGAAGTGCTCAACGGTTGGTGATGTCTTTGCAAAGAAGTTTACGGCAGTTATAACTGTGTTTGCTATATAAGATACAATTGTTTCACGAGTTGAAAGGAAATGATCGACAAGTATGCACATTGAGTATGCTAGAAATCAAACATTTTTCCGAGAGAACAACGAGTTTAATTATAAACTCATAATGAGCGAAGAGGTCCGTTTTCAGCTTAAGGTGAAAACAAAATTTGACGTTAGAATATCCAAAAAATAATTATTGAACATCAAATGCACCTATTCAGATGCACAGTATGGTGTGGAATAACATCAGACCAATTTCTTTTTTTTTCAATCAATCGACGAATAAGGTGCGGTTAATGTGAATTGTTTTCAATACCATGCAATGATTAAAGCCAGAAGTAGAGAACAATTCAGAATTGTGATTCTAACAAGATGGAGGCACATATGGTTCAAATATTCCCCTTGAGGGAAGTGTTTGGTGATCGGATAATATTGCGTTTTTCTAATTTCAACTAGGCACAGACTTGGGCCGATTTAACTGCACCAGATTTTTCTTCTTTGGGGCTAAATAAAAAGTAAGGTATATGCCAAGAACTAGACCCAACAGCTTAAGCCCAATATTCGAGAAGAAGTGAGGGCGATCCTCGGACCTGGAATTCCAAGAAAAAATAATGGAAAATGCTCTGGAAACAGCACGTCAGTTCGAAGCAAGCAATGGGTACCACCTGAGAGATATGAGCCGTGTTCTTTTGGTAAATCTATTGGCAGCAAAGCAGGATTTTTCAAAAGAACGATCCCCAGCAGCCTGATTTTTTATATTTTTAAGTTGCTATTACCGACCATGTGTCTAATAACCAAATGCAAAAATCAACATTGATTTGTTTTTTTTTCTTCACATTAAAGGCATATCAGAAAACTAAAACTTGAATTAAAAGATCCAATTAAAATGGAATATGTATGAAGCAGTAAGAAATAGCAAAAAGTTGAATTTTCCACATCTGCGTGTTCCTATATGTTGATTTTAAAATTAATTTGTGTTTGACTTTTTTTTTCAATAAATCAGATCTTGTGCCAATTAGATGGCATTGTGTTTCCTTAAAAAAGTGATCGCATTCATTATTTAACTATTAATTATTTTTGAACTTCGTTTATATGCGGTTCAAAGATCGAGTTGGAGTAGAGAGGTTAATTAAAAAGAAGTTAAATATAAAATATGGACAGAATCTCGTAACTGGGTTAAATGGTCGTAGTTTGGCAAAAATTATTAACGACTAAACACTGAAAAAAAACGATTATGTCCACTTTTATATTCACTGGTTGGTAAAGGGTCGAGTTGACATTGAAGATCGTGAAAATCTGGTTTGACACAAATTTTGGGGTCAAGTTGATTATCTACGACGTCCATCAATAAATATTGCAAACTTTCTGACAAGGCAATAATCTATACATATTTTGAAATATATTTAAAATGTATTTCTTCCCAAATTTCGCCGAAGAGTTGCTAAGTGCTTTATCGAAAACACACACTCACATACTGCTAATGAGTGCTTATTTATTACTAAATAATAGATATGCACTGACTTGCTCCTTAAATGCTAGTTGTTATTCCAATTTAAGAGCCTTGGTGCAGGGCGCTGCTCAAGTTTTAGTTAGTTCATTTTAGGCAATTTGACAGCAGCTGAC